>JAVBJF010000256.1:0-530159 GCA_033439095.1 Pseudococcus viburni
AAGTAGCACATAACGGAAAAAGACGCGAATTCAAAAACGAAAAATGACATTGCTTTGGCAGTCCAGTAATACGAATTATTAGCGCGACGAAAAACGTGGAAACGAAATTTACAGTAGTGCGTACGTTGTTCAAGTCTAATAATTATTCACAATTCACGTAAATGAGACAAGAAAAAGTAAAATAAAAATTTCAGTCCGCCATATTGATGATGCTAAACAACCTAAACAATGCATTACTTACAAGGTATAAAATTCCGAATTCAGTAAATAATAACGGTTTTGATTCCAAAATTTAACTTTCAAGGAATAGGGTAAAGGTGCGTAAAATGAAAAACAATTACATTACGACAAATTTATACTGAAACCTCCTAAGAGAATATGTACGTTAGTTATGCATACCTTCGAGAAAATCATTGTGAGACTCAAACTCAACTGCATAATTATTTCACCATGTCGCGAGAGTACGACTTACAAATATGACAACCAGAATTACTATAATCTACAGGATTACGTAAAGTAAATGTATCTTTAATTAATACTCACCATATACAATTAAATTCTTCAATAAAAACTATAAAAACTAAAAAGGTAATACGAAACTAGAAAAGAACTTTACAATGCTCTGACGTGCTCTCAAGCCGCCGACGCCGCCGTAAAGCAAGAGCAACCAAAGAAATGAAAATGGCGGTTATGATGATTCATTCGATTAATTTTCATTTTTTTTACCACGTCGCTGTTTATACAATGTTGCCAAGTTTTTTTTACAAAAAAGTTATGCCAGTTATTGAACTACAAACTGTACGTCCGTACGAGCAGTACAATTATTGAATAATTTTAAACATTTTTCGAAAATTTTTAGCCATTTAGCACTCAATAGTTGTAATTTCAGTTTTTGCAATGAAAATTCTTCTAATTAAAATGTTGAATTTTTCCAAATAAAGAAGTACAAGTCTAAAAAATTATTATTTTTATGTATAAAAAAAACCGAAACGAATCCGAAACCGAAACCGCCGATAACACAGTCTTATCACTTTCATTTTTAGGCCGGTATTCATAGACAATACTTAAGTACCAAGGAATACTTAAGTACGCAAAAACAGAGCTTAAAACCACCAAAACCACAACAACCACAACCAGATAATTTTGAAAATTTCAAACGGTTATCACAACCAATACAACCGTTTCAAAAATTTTGAGTAAAATAACCGAAAAGAACCATAAAGAACCGATTGAAAAAAAAAATTAAAAAACCATTACCAAAACAATAACCAAAACAAAATCACTTCAAAATAACCGAAACCATAACCACCATAAATATTTTTTTCAATATTTAGAAAATACCACCATCATAACAACCATTTCAATCTTATTTGATTGAAACCACAACAACCACCAATAACCGATTCGCGAATCGGTTTTGAATTTTTTTTTTTAAATTTAGTGGCAACACTGATTTGTGAATGTCTATTGTCTACTCCATAACCCCCCCCCCCAAAAAAAAAACATGAAAAAACTCACGAAAGTAGCAAACTTCAAATTTTTATATCTTTATAAAAAATAAAATGAAAAAAAAAACGTTATAATTTCATGAAAAACGAAAAAAAAACTCACAAAACTAGCAAAGTTCAAATTTTCATATGTGTATGAAAAAAAATGAAAAACGAAAAAAACGTTTTTGAAAAACGAAAACGTTATAATTTCATGAAAAACGAAAACGTAATTGCAAATACAGAAACAAAAACGAAAACGAAAACCCACAAATTTTCGGTTTTCCAAACCCTATTTCGTCAGTTCAAGTTTGGTTTTTTCTAGTTTTTATTTTAAGCATCTCGATCTCCTATTTTAAAGGAAATTTTGAGTTTTGTGTTTTATCTTTTATAAGTTTGTATTTTGTAATTTGTATTGTTTCCTTGAAAGTTTTTCTTGATTAATAAATTTTGAACTTTGAGACTACAAGTGTACCAAACAATTATTATTTTTCAAGTACTTCTGTACTTCCTATTAAAAATTTAAAATCGAGAAAAAAAAACCATAACAACCACTATAACCGTTTGAAATTTGAATCGGTTTTAATCAAAAACCATAACCACCGTAACCACGAAAATACCAAACTAGAAACCACAACCAAAACCATAACATGATGCATTGAAAAATTTTTCAAAACCTTTTCAAAACCCCAACCTAAAAAAATGGGATTTGAAAATTTCAAAACCTTTTGAAACGATTTTGGGCGTTTGATAAAAACCTTTTCAAAACCCAAAACCAAAACCGTTTGATTTTCAAATATTACATACCATAACAACAACAACCAATTGAATCTCAAACGGTTTTAAGCTCTGCGCAAAAACCTATACTAATCCTTTGTTTAAGTATAGGTTTTTGCGTACTTAAGTATTCCTTGGTACTTAAGTATTGTCTATGAATCAACATCTATAAACTATAAAGAGGTTACACAGAAACCCGTTTTTGGCGAAAAACGGAGGGTCACGTCCCTCTTTTCCCCACCAGAATTGTGACGTCACTCGGAAGAAAATCGTAGCTCACTCGAACGCAGGGCTGCGAGAACAAGGAAAATCTGTTCTCGTTCTCAGTTCTTTCGTTCCCAAAATCAAAAAAAAATCATATGTTCGTTCGTTCGTTCGTTCTTCCTAGTTGTTCTACTGGTTCTCCGTTCTCGTTCTTGTTCTTTTCAAAAAGTTTGTTCTTCTGTTCTTGTTCCCGTTCCCGTTCTTTTGATGTTTTTTCAATAATTTTGTAGGTAGAGTTGCGTAAAATCAACTTCAAACCAATAAAATTAAAAAAAAAAAATTTAAAGTAAAAAAAAACATGAAAAATTCGGAATTTTAACAAAAATTTACAAGAACGAGAATGAACCTGAAGATCAGAGAGAACAGTTCTCGTTCTTTTGTTCGCGAACCACAACTGAAATTTCTGTTCTTTCTTTTGTTCTCTGTTCTTTTAAATCTTTTTTTTAAATGTTCGTTCTTTGAGAAAAAGCTCTGTTCTTCTGTTCTTTGTTCTTGTTCTTCGTTCGTTCTCGCAGCCCTGCCGAACGGCGGAAGCAGAGGTGTAACGATCATAATCGATGTGACATCGATTGCGTTTTTCCAAAAAATCGGCACTGATCGATTATAAATCGATTAATCGAGTCAAAAAATAAACAGTTTTCTGATTGGTTAATGTTATCACGTTGTAAATTTTAATGGAAAATTGTAAATTTCTAAGTTCACTTTTAGAAATTAAATACAATGTGAAACCATCTCAATTCTTTTATTTTTTCCCCCTGTTAATTGTATACATATCAATTATTTTTTGTTATTTGAACTGTATACTGTACAGGGTTGTCCAGAGTCTGCACTGAAAAAGGACTCGCAGAGGACTCGGAGACTCGGAGTCGACTCGGAATAAGACTCCGAGTCTTTTTTCTTAGAGACTCGTTCCTTGAAGACTCGGAGTCTCTTTTTTGAACGACTCAAAACTATGCGAGCGAGTCTTTTTGCGAGTCTATTGCGAGTCGCAGTTTTTTTTTTTTTTTTAATAATTGTATAAAAAGTGAATTTTTCTCGTTTTTTTTGCGGTTCTCTCATCGTTTTTTTCTCGCGTGAAGCCGTGATGCCATGAACAGAGAACAGAGAGACGCAGTGAAGTCGCATGATTTTCAATTTCAATTTACAATTTTACATGAAACAAACATCTTTTAGAAAAATTATTATAAGTGAAAGAGGTTGGAGAATGAGAATGCGAAAACTAACTAGAGACTACGTGACTACGACATTTAACCCACACATCAAATGACCAAAAAAAGACTCGGAAAAAAAGACTCTGAATAAGACTCGAGACTCGCTGAAGACTCCGAGTCTTCTTTCGAGTCTTTTCATGAAAGACTCGCTTAATGTCGACTCGGAGCCGGAATTTGTAAGGACTCGCGCCTTTCGACTCCGAGTCGCAATTTTTAAGGACTCGCGTCAACCCTGATACTGTATCAACTATCAAATCAATCACAATACGCTTAGGTGGGCTGTTTTTATCACGTACGTCGAAGTGTGCAACAATTCCGTCTACGATTAAATTGATTCAGCTTTCGAGAATGAAATATGCCAAAAGTAAGTTGTTTTACTTAATTTTCAACGATATGTATTTAGCACTGATACTCATTTTTCTTTTCTTTCATACCTCAATCAAAAATCGTTCGTGATAATGGCTCTGGTAACATGTATGTTCATGGAGCGATCGAAGTCAACGTGAAAAGCACCAAAGAAGCTTTCCGAAATGTTTTACAAAGGAGAAAATCGTTAACGAAAGGGTTGCACGATGTTGAACATCGATTCCAGTCTCAGTCATTCCATATTCGCAATCAAACTCGTCAAGATCTGCGTAGTACGTTCAAATTCAAACATTATCATATGTTTGGCATTTCAATAAACGATGAATAATCAACGTGGTGTTAATACTTGTTTCTTTTTGGTTTCTATAAATGATCGCAAGTGAAGTCATTCAGAGGTAACGATAGTGAATAATTATAACAAAGCGTTGATTAATTACTTGGAAGATACAAATCGCAAAAGAGAATTTTACAAAGCTGATATTTATCAAAAAAGTAAGCGTTTATGAATCAACATATTTCGGTACTCATTTCAGTTCAAGCTTGATAATTTTCTAACAATCATTCATATACACAACCTAAAACAAATGATCAACCTTTATTCGCAGAAACAAAAAAAAAAAACGCGCTGAAGAAAAATGATATGACCTGGCGAATGAAAATAAACGATTTAAAAAAAAGGAAGCTAGTATTACAGGCCAATCTTATTGCATAGATGAAGTATTCGATAAAATGATAAAAATAAACTTTCTCATTATTATTACCCAGAAGTACGACTAATATTTCTTATATTAACCATCTGTTTGTTCACAGTTTCCGGTGACAATCGAGTTCTGTAGAGATTAATTAAATATTTGGCCGCCGAGAACAGCCGTTCGCTTGCACAACTCGTTGGATTAATGGTTCCCAGAATTAACGAAAGTTCTCTCATGTATTTTAAAATTAATAAAAAATTTAATTCTGTTCTGTTGAAAATTTTTTTTATTTTCTGGGAATTCCGTAAACATAAACACGTCACTAATATTTCAACCAATCAGAAGGCAACAAATGGAAACTTACAAAATCTGAATATAGAGGGCGCAAAAGTTCGATTAATCGACGATCAATCGATGCGGGTCCGATTTTTTTGATCGGAGGATGATAATCGATTATAATCGATTAAAATCGTGATCGTTACACCTCTGGGCGGAAGTGTAATTTTTCATGGTCTTACAATTTTTTTGGCGGCCGGTTTAAAAGAAAATTGAAAATACTATCCACCGAAAAAGAAAATTTTGTTAAAAATAAGCCTTTATACATTTTCTTTTCGTGGAAAAACATTTTTTTCAATATGTTCAAGAAACTTCAAAATGAAATCGTAAATTTCAGAAACAGAGATGTAAAAATACGGTATTTAATTTTTTCGGTATTATACGGCGGTATTATACGTATAATACTGTATAATACGGTATTTTAATGGTAATTTATTCTAACTCAAACTCCCACTCCAACCCTATTTTTCCACTGTGCGCATGTGCAGAGGAAATGAGCGCATAATAATGGGGTAAAATACCGAAAATTACAAAATTATCATTAAAAATGTCTCAAACTTACATAAAATTTTTAATTTTTCGAAATTTCTTCGAGCACACACTGATTTTCAGGGGATTTTGATCAAAATTTAATAAAATATGTATTATACGGTATAATACGGTATTTTATTTTTGTATAATACGGTATTATACGCGTATTATACAGCTGTATTATACGTGAATAAAATACCTTACATCTCTGTTCAGAAATATTTGGTTATTGGCAATCAAATTATCTACAGGGATGGAAAACCTTTATAAAAAAAATAAAGGTTTTCGGTTTGGGTAAAGGTTTTAGTGAAAAAATGAAGGTTAAGGGTTCTAAGGTTTTTCAATTTTTAGAATAAAGGTTAGGGGTTCTTAGTTACTGGTTGCCCGGAAGGTAAGGGTTCCGGGTTAAGGTTCCGGTTAGGGTTTTGGGGTTTTTTTAAAAAAAAATTCTCATTTGATTAGGGTCATTCGGGCAAAAAATTTTATTGTTGTGATGTAAAAAATGTCAGAAAATCCAATAAAATTGATCCCAGGTCTTGAAAATCATTTCTTAGGAAGATATGGACGTTTGAAGTTGAATGATCAATATTCAATTGCTCACTGTTCATTATATATTCCTACCTATGTCATAAAACTTAAAAAATATCGTCCCACTAATGTTAAAACCGTCTAAGTGCCATTTTTCGTTTTTTACAGGAGAGCTGAAAAACGTAACAAAATTTGCATTGCGCTTATGGACTTTGCAAATTTTAAACTCTTTTTTTTTGGGGTTTAAATTATTTTAAGTTACGTTTTTTATATTTTAATCGATGCAGCTTGATTCGCTGAATCCAAAATAGGGATCATATCAATTTTTTCAAAAAAATATATGTTATAGTCCTAGCCGAGACAAAAATTTTGACACCACCCCGGTGAAGATACGATCATTGTGAGCCGGGAATTGATTTCTCAAAGTCGCAAAAACGCGACCCTCTTAAAAAACGCAGTGATATCTTATTAACACACTGTATGACGTCAATATTTTGCAAGACACATGATCATATTACTTATTTTTTCATTTGCATTGAAATAACTCAAAAATTTGAGTGAGGACATAAGTGTTTGAGGTAAGGAAAATGATCTACGTGAAATTCTCTACAAGATGGGACTGGTTTAAAAGTCGTGCAGACGATACAACAAAAGTTATGAAAGTTCAAAGCTATAAAAATACGTTTTCATTGCAAATTTTACATTTTTTTCCCCCTTCACATTAAAATAACTCGAAATTTTGAGTGAGGACATAGATGTTTGAGGTAAGGAAAATGATCTACGTAAAATTCTCTACACGATGGGACTGGTTTGATAGTCGTGCAGGCAATAGAACAAAAGTTATAAAAGTTCAAAGCTATAAACATATTTTTTTCCCCCTCTACATTAAAATAACTCAAAATTTTGAGTGAGGACATAGGTGTTTGAGGTAAAGAAAATGGTCTACGTAAAATTTTCTACACGATGGGACTGGTTTGAAAGTCGTGCAGGCAATAGAACAAAAGTTATAAAAGTTCAAAGCTGTGAAAATATCTTGTTTTCTCTGTACATTAAAATAACTTAAAAATTTGAGTGAGGACATGGGTGTTTGAGGTAAGGAAAATGATCTACGTGAAATTCTCTACACGATGGGACTGGTTTAAAAGTCGTGCAGGCGATACAACAAAAGTTATAAAAGTTCAAAGCTATGAAAATACGTTTTCATTGTAAATATTACATCTTTTTTTCACTTTACATTAAAATAACTCGAAATTTTGAGTGAGGACATTGGTGTTTGAGGTAAGGAAAATGATCTACGTAAAATTCTCTATAAGATGGGACTAGTTTGAAAGTCGTCCAGACAATAGAACAAAAGTTAGGAAGGTTCGAAGTTGTGAAAATATCAAACGTTTTAGTACATGCGTTTAAATACACGTGAATGTGCGTTTATGGACGCGTCGTTCGTCGTTCTGGTTTATGCAAAATTTTGACGTCACGTCTACAGTGTGTTCCGCAAGGGTCCGTTTTTTCTGACAACAACACACAATCATCTATAAAAAATGTTGTATGAGGTCTTTTTGAAAAATAATTTCGGGAGTGGTTTTCTGGTATATTAGACTATATTTTGTCGAAGTTTCGAGTAAATCGGACTACCTGTATATGATCCCTATTATAAAAAAGTCTATTTTAAAAAAAGTGGCACTTAGACGGTTTTAACATTAGTGGGACGATATTCCTAAAAATCAATTTTAAAAAAAAGTTAGTTTCAGTACAGGGTTGTGCCGATTCGAATCATTTTTGATTCGAATCATGATTCGAATCACTTATTTTATGATTCGAAAAATGATTCGAATCATTTGAGAGAAAATGATTCGTGATTCGTGATTCGTTCGAATCATTCCGATGATTCGTGATTCGCGATTCGAATCATTTCATTTTTTTAAAATTTTCTTTGTGTCTCTAAAATTTACAAATTTTTGGGCGTAAATTTTTGGATATTTCACCATCATGGTATCAATACACAAAAAGTGTCAGAAAATTAGAAATTTGCTTTAAAAAAGGATAAATTTCAGTCTCGAAAATTGAAATTTTTTTTTGCAAAAAATCCAGAAACATGACAGTGTGATGGAACGTCGTTTCTTAGCCCAAAAGTGGCGTTTTTTGTGTGTTTATATTGTGTAGTAGTAAAATATCCAAAAAAAGAAGTCAAAAAATGTCCAGATATCGGAGAAACTGAACAATTTCAAATGAATTAGATGATTCAAAAAATGATTCGAAAATTACGAATCACGAATCATTTTTTGGAAAATGATTCGAATCATTGATTCGAATCATTTCTCAGGAAAGGATTCGTGATTCGTGATTTATACGAATCATGTTGATGATTCGTGATTCGTGATTCGAATCAAAATGAACGCGATTCGGCACAACCCTGTATTCAGTATCACAAAAATCTGAACTGCTTGCAGAAAAAAAAAACAAAAAAAAACTGAAAAATTTAAACTTCAGAACCCGAAACCCTTAACCCAAAACCCAAACAAATTTTTAGGGTTAAGGGTTTTAGGTTATTCATTTCCAAATTCATTTAGGTTATGGGTTAGGGTTTTTTTCGCTAGTTTTTATAAGGGTTAAGGGTTCTACGTTCTAGTTATTTTTCAAAGCAAAAATAAAGGTTTTTTAGGGGGTAAGGTTCCAGAACCGGTTCCGGTTCCGGTTCCGGTTTCCATCCCTGGGTGTACCAACTACCAATCGCGTGCTTTGAATCCAGAAAAACCCCGTATATTCTTTTCCCAAAACAACGTTAGATTTTTACATTGCATTAGCGGTCCATATTAGTGTATGGCAGGGTTGTGCTGAATCGCGTTCATTTTGATTCGAATCACGAATCACGAATTATCAACATGATTCGTATAAATCACGAATCACGAATCCTTTCCTGAGAAATGATTCGAATCAATGATTCGAATCATTTTTCAAAAAATGATTCGTGATTCGTAATCAGAGATGTAAAAATACGGTATTTTATTTTTTCTGTATTATACGGCGGTATTATACGTATAATACCGTATAATACGGTATTTTAATGGTAATTTATTCTAACTCAAACTCCCACTCCAAACCTATTTTCCCACTGTGCGCATGCGCAGAGCAAATGAGCGCATAATAATGGGGTAAAATACCGAAAATTACAAAATTATCATTAAAAATATCTCAAACTTACATAAAATGTTTAATTTTTCAAAATTTCTTCGAGCACACACTGATTTTTAAGCGATTTTGATCAAAATTTAATAAAATATGTATTATACGGTATAATACGGTATTTTATTTTTGTATAATACGGTATTATACGCGTATTATACAGCTGTATTATACGTGAATAAAATACCTTACATCTCTGTTCGTAATTTTCGAATAGAGATGTGCCTTTTCAGTGAAAAGTGTTTTTGATGAAATGAAAAGTGAAAAGTGGTTGAAAAGTGTGAAAAGTGTGAAAAGTGCACCTTGTGACATATCATTGGAAAGTGCTTACTGAGAGGGTCACAATGGTATGGTCAACTTGCCTGAAAAGTGTGGTTAAGTACCCTAATCATCAAATGTTTCACTTCCCATGAAAATAACGTGAGAAATATTCAAATATATGACAATCTTGATGGGTACTTATTAAGATAGAGGAAAGTATTGTGGAAAATTAAGATTATAAAACAAGAAAAGAAAAAAAATACCCTATGCCTATAATGGCTATGACCCTAATGAATTTTAATTTTATCATTCTATATTTTCTGTAGAGTCATTTGAAAATAATGAATAGGTAAATGTTCATTTATTTCGTTTCTCTTCCTTTATTATCAAAAAAAAATTGAAATTGAAAAAAAAAACAAGATCAAGAAATTGAAATTGAAAAAAACAAGATCGAGAAATCAAGAATTCAAGATTAAAGTTTAAACTTATTCAAAAAAAAATCATTAATAATAATAGTAATTAGTAACATCGATGGTAATTAATTACTATTATTAATAACGATATTTTTTTGAATTAAGTTTAAACTTTAATCTTGAATTCTTGATCTCGTTCTTAAAAAATTGACAAAAATGAGATCAAGAATTCAAGATTAAAGTTGAATGACTAAAAAACGTCAGTTGTGGACTGTGGACCACAACAGTCTTTTTTTAGTCATTTTTAATTTAATCAAATTAAACAGTAAAAAGGAAAACTAGTACATTACAAATTATTTCGGCATTTGGAGAGAGATTATCTTTGATACAAGATGAATTATTATTCTAAAATGATTAGGAGTGGAAATACAGTGTTACTAAGTACACCATTGTGACCAGCGAAAAAAACTACTGTCAATCGATATGTCACATGACTTTTTTATGAGTGAAAAGTACTTTTCACAACTGATACATGTAACGTACACCATTATATCATTGATTTTGCGAATTAAAAGTGAGTGTTTTCAGATCACCAAAATTCAGGGGAAAAAAGTACTTTTTTCCCCTAGGGAAATAAAATAAACAACATAGTTACACTACATGAGTGCAGAGCGCGCTTTGTTTTTGTTTTCAACGGGTTAAAACTCGTCATACAACATTTGTAATGCATTACTTACATGATTGTCATATCTATCGAGTAATGAGTATCATTTCGCTTATTATAGTTTTAAAATTGTATTGAAGTTTCGTTTCGTTTTTTTTTTTAATACTTGCCATGGATATCAAAGAATTCCGTATGTTTGAAGACCGGCGGAAATCTAATGACGAACTAGGAATCAATGAAAGAGTATTGATAGGGAATAAGACATTGAACCCACATGTCAAATGGCCACTACCGTCAATTGACCCACAAATTAATTGTTTGTAAAAAAAGGTGTCAAATAACCAACAATTATTTTTTTGTAAGGTCAAACAACCACCGTGACATTGAACCACTCAAAAAATTATGTCAGTTAACCACCCAGTTGTACGACCCCCCAGTTCCTCAAAATAATAAAACGTCAATTGACCACCATTGAAAAAAGTAATATGACAAATAACCCACAGTGTTGATTTTGAAGTGTCAAATGACCTCCATGTAATTTAAATAACAATTTTATTTAGGTCAAATAACCCACACGACTTTCAACCTGCAAAGAAAAATGAAGAATGGGGCAAAAGTGAAACGTCAATAGACCCACATTCCTGATTTCTGTATGACAAATGACCCACAGGTTGAAAAATGAAGCGTCAAATAACCACCACAAAAGCCCTATATTGTGGTGGTTATTTGACGCCTCATTTTTCAACCTGTGGGTTATTTGTCATACAGAAATCAGGGATGTGG
The DNA here is from genome assembly GCA_033439095.1 of Pseudococcus viburni. Classification (NCBI taxonomy): domain Eukaryota; kingdom Metazoa; phylum Arthropoda; class Insecta; order Hemiptera; family Pseudococcidae; genus Pseudococcus; species Pseudococcus viburni. Next base: position 11,494 of record JAVBJF010000256.1, read on the forward strand.
GTCTATTGACGTTTCACTTTTGCCTCATTCTTCATTTTTCTTTGTGGGTTGAAAGTCGTGTGGGTTATTTGACCTTAATAAAATTGTTGTTGAAATTGCATGGAGGTTATTTGACGCTTCAAAATCAACACTGTGGGTTATTTGTCATATTGCTTTTTTCAATGGTGGTCAATTGACGTTTTATTATTTTAAGAAATTTGGGGGTCTGACGACGTGGTGGTTAACTGACGTACTTTTTTGAGTGGTTCAATGTCGGGATGGTTGTTTGACGTCACCAAAAAATTATTGTTGGCCATTTGACGTTTTTTTGGTGAAAAATTAGTTGTGTGGGTCAATTGACAGTAGTGGTCATTTGACTTGTGGGTTTAATGTCCTAGTGCCGTATTGATACGCTACTTCACTGAACTTTAAAATTATAATAAGCGAAATGATACTCGTTACTCGATAGATACGACATGAGAATCATGTAAGTAATGCATTACAAATTTTGTACGACGAGTTTTAACCCGTTACCATCAGTGTTCCCAATTCCCATTTACCGGATTATTCTACGTTTTTTAAGAATTTAGAAATTTATCAATGATATAATGGTGTACGTTACATTGTATCAGTTGAGAAAAATAGCGTACGCAACTCGGGTGAAAAGTGTGTGTTTATAAACTCGTGCGATACAGCCCTCGCCTTCGGCTCGTGCTGTAACTTTTCGCACTCGTTTATAAACACGCACTTTTCACCCTTGTTGCGTAATATACTATTTCAAGAAAAATTACTTTTCAGTGAAAAGTAAGTGAAATGAAAAGTACTTTTCAACACCCCACTTTTCCATTTTCGAATCATCTAATTCATTTGAAATTGTTCAGTTTCTCCGATATCTGGACATTTTTTGACTTCTTTTTTTGGATATTTTGCTACTACACAATATAAACACACAAAAAACGCCACTTTTGGACTAAGAAACGACGTTCCATCACACTGTCATGTTTCTGGATTTTTTGCAAAAAAAAAAAATTCAATTTTCGAGACAGAAATTTATCCTTTTTTAAAGCAAATTTCTAATTTTCTGACACTTTTTGTGTATTGATACCATGATGGTGAAATATCCAAAAATTTACGCCCAAAAATTTGTAAATTTTAGAGACACAAAGAAAATTTTAAAAAAATGAAATGATTCGTGAAATAATAGGAAAAGTACAAAAATTTTCGAATCGCGAATCACGAATCATCGGAATGATTCGAACGAATCACGAATCATTTTCTCTCAAATGATTCGAATCATTTTTCGAATCATAAAATAAGTGATTCGAATCATGATTCGAATCAAAAATGATTCGAATCGGCACAACCCTGGTGTATGGTCATTGGTCGAAGGGCTCCTCGGCCTTGGAGGCCGGGAACCCTAAAAATGAAAAAATTTAAAAAGAACATAACTGCACGTTCTTAATTATGATTCAGTAGTTGTAGCGTATCGTTAGTGCATACCGAAAAATATCGTTTCATTCTGTCAATTTTACTATACAAAAAATAATTGAGGTGTTACGATAAAAATAATCAGTTTGGTGTTTGAACTTCGGCACTCAGGTAAACTCTTGTTACGAATTTGTCTTATTATTGTTTCTCCGATCTCCGGTACTTGAAGTTTTAATATCGTTTCGGTTAATTAACTCGAGAAAATCATTTCTATCCTATAAGGTGCCGGAACTTCGCGTTCAAAGGTAAGCGAAAACTCTCACCCAAGTTTCATTCCATCATTTCAACATTTTTGCTTGTTTTTTCCCATCCATTGTGTTCAATTTTTCACTTCTCAGCCGGCAAAATTTCCATTCATTTCTAGATTTCATGCATCAACTAATATTCTAACCGTTGTTCGTTTGTATGTTAAACAGATATATTTCGTGAAACTTCAACATGAGTAAAACCAAGAAAGAGAAACTCAAAAGCTTCGCGATCATATTTGCAGCAATCAAGGTGCAATTGGTCACCATTTTGCGCGTCCTGAAAAAGATCTTTATCGGTACCGAAAAACACAGATACCCGTAAGTGTGAATTATTTCATCATTTACTATCGATTCATTTTCAAACACATTTTCAACTCGTGTAATTTCTGCCCAGGCTTGTAAAACTCATCAAGAAAATCTTGTCGACCATCCTAACGTTCTACGTTTTGATATTCTTCATCATCCACAGATACTCGTTTTGGCTGCAGAGACAAATGCTCTTCTTGCAATTCAGTAATTACACGTTATTTTTCCACTTAGAATTATCGATTTTGTTTAGGTACCAAGTTCACAGACGGCGTTTAATCAGTCAAGGTTGACCCCACGGTATCTCGATTCGTGATTAATTACACGGCTGTGAATTTCGTCGATATGACTTTGATTCGGCTTGGTGAACTTTCATCTTTGAAAATATTATCTGTTTAGTACGGCCGTTGAATGTCGATCATACGAAACCCGAAAAATTCGAGCTGAAAGGATGCAAGAACTTCTATTTGAGTACCAAAGATGGTGTGAAACTGGGTGTATGGTGAGTTAGATCACGAGATCTATTTCAATCGTAAATAACTGAAGATTCTACGATTCTATTTCTTATTTCAAGGCAAATTTTACCGGCATCGTATACCAGTGGGAGTCAAATTTCCGTTGAAACGTACGATGAAGCTTTGGGTGATGGTAAACCGATCATCGTTTATGTTCATGGTAATTCTGGAACTCGAGCTACGTACCATCGTGTCCAGCTGTATAAACTCTTACAAAAGAACGAATGCCACGTTATCACGTTCGATTACCGAAGTGAGTGATTCGTAATCAGACATCGGACCTGATTCGTCATTTTTACTGATTAATTTTATCGCAGATTTCGGTGACTCGTCTCCTGTTTCACTGGATGAAAACGGCGTTGTCGATGATACCACAACTGTGCTGAAATGGGTATTTGAACATAAGAAAAATTCGCCTATTTACGTTTGGGGACATTCGCTCGGAACCGGGTATGGATTTGAGACTCGTAGCTCGTCGAACATCTAAATAATATACTAATCGCCTTATTTGTTGCAGAATCGCATCGAAAACAGTAACTGAATTAGAAAGACGCGGAGAACTGGTCGACGGTCTGATTTTGGAAGCATCGTTCAATAATTTAGAAGACGCCATTAAAAATCATCCTCTCTCGCTGGTAAATAAATAACGAAATTTTAATCGAAAATCAATATTCGACGCTAATTTCCATTCGTTTCGATTCGTAGTTCTTCAGACACGCCATCGGATACGATTTCTTCTTCGTGAAACCGATTCAAAACAACGGTATTACGTTCACCACCGATAAATATCTACAGAACTCGAAAATACCGTTGTTTATCTTGCATGCCAAAGACGATTGGATTTTACCCTCGATCCTAGGACAAAAGGTAACGACACGTGGTGACATGAACACAGACATCGCCGATGATACATTGACTCTCATTAATGTTTATTGTTTATCTCGACAGTTATATCAACATCTAGTTCAGAATCGTCCTAAAGTTCAAGAAAGTGTCAGATATGTGGAATTCGGAAAAGGCTATGGGCATAAGTACATCTGCAACGCGACCGCTTTAATTAGTTTAATCAAGTGAGTAATCGATTATCACCTAACAAAGGTGTAAAATATCAATTCGACGAAATAACAGATAAGAGAAGAGAAATACGTCTCTGTATGATCTTTCTCGATTCGGCGATAATGATTACTCAAAATTATGTGAAATCTGTTTCAGCTTGTTCTTAGCTGGTAAATTGAATGAGATTCCAGCCGTCGTAACGTGATGATTTGGCCAGTACTGATATGCAGCGATACCTCAGCCCATATTTTTATTTATAAGTTTTTATTTCCTTAGCTATAAGTTTTCGTATCGTGAGAATTTTTTTTATTTTAAATTTGAGCGATTTTCAAACTAAAGGTTTTAAATATGTTTCAACCCCAATATTTGCCCGAATTAGAACATTTTTTAATTCTTTTTCCTTTTGTAATTTCACTATTTTTCCCTATGAATTTTTTAAAACAGATTTTACTTTTAAATTAACATCTACGTAGCTCAAGATGGCAAAACTTGGTAGTTAGTATTTTTAATTTATAATTGTGCACGAATCACTCGATATAATTACCATTAATGTACTTCGGTGCATTATAAATTGTGATATTTTTTCTCCGAAATGGTTGCTTTATACTTGGGCATAATTATTTTTAATACGTTGTAGAATTAAGGTGAGATTTATTTGAAATTTTATACCTGCGTTATTATAAATAATTAATCGTTTTAATTTTTTTTGTCCAACGTTACCATTTTACAATTAAAAATTTATTTAATTTACTTACTTTTACTCAGGAAAAAATAAAAAATAAAGGAGTCGTTTTTAAGTAGAAAGTTGGTTTATTAAAAATCATTCATAAATAGAAAATTAAATTACAAAACAGTCCAATAAACTAAACTCCTTGTTTATATTGTAACACAAAGACGAACAGCGACATCGATACTTTTATACTTCTTCTAAATTGCCTTGACAATCGTACACCCAAAATTCTCCGTAAGAATCTGCAAAAAAATAAGCAATAAGAAATACATAATGAATTGAAATTACAAACGAAAATAATCTGCCACAGTCAGTTCGATGATTCGCAAGCTGTTACTTGCTAGAAAAATATCAAAAGTTATTATTTTGGAATTGAATTGCTCAAAATAGTCTTGAACACTTCAGAACTTAATTTTGGACTCCTAATTCCAGTTTGAGATCTGAAAGTGGAGGATTTCGCTAATAGAACGTTTTCTCCCATGTATTAGGTTCACGAACTTTTGAAAAAATATTTCAAATATTAAAAAATTGGCCTTTTAGGCAAGGTTGATTTTTTTTACGATTAAAATGATAAAAAAATCGTTTTTCTGAACCTCAAAAACCTTACACAGGCACTTTCGACAATTGAGAAGCAGTTATTGGCTCTAAAAAATCGCCAGGCCTCCATTTTTAAACTTGGTTGCTCAAAAATAGTCGTAAAGCAGCTTAATTTTGGTTTCTGATCTTTCCAGTTCCCAATTCGTTTATTTTTTCATCCAAATAATTTTAAACTTTCCACAAAACTTTATTTTTCACTTCAAAACACCATTTTACTCGAAAAACATTTATTCTAGATCAAAAATAATTCCACCGATGAATTCCTCGTGTTGAAAAACATACCCGAAGACCCCTCAATCACTCCTATCCCCTCCCTAAAGCTCATAAAAATACCAAGTTTTGGGATTGGGATTTGGAGACCTTCAAGTATCTTCTATTTTCCTAATGAAACTGGCGAGTTTAGCGTCAAAATTCAGGCAAAATTGGCTTTTGTCGTGTCGAAGAGTTGCATATCTCGGCATTCGCAGGCGCAAAATTAATTTTCAAACTTGTCAAGTTATTATTCTGTTATTCGTGTAATTTTTAAGCCAACGAAAACTGTCGTACAAAATATCAATTATGATTAATTAAAGGTCGCTGATTACTAATTTGCAATTATTTTTTTGCAAGGTTGCCAACTTCCGAAATAAATCGCAATTTAAGTTTCAAGTCGATTTTTTCTTGAAAAGTACTCTCTAATGAAGGAAACTATAGCCAAAAATGGATTCTACGAGTTTGAAAACATGCCCTGGGAGCCTGGGACCCTCCAATCACCTTTTTTCGTTCGGTAAAAGGGTTAGAAAAATTTTCAACGATTTTCGTACCAGGGGTTGAAGTCCTTTCGATATCTTCTATTTTCCTAATGAAAAATTGGCGATTTTTGGAGTCAAAATTCCGCCGGAATGGAATCTCGACCAGTAAAATGGGTTGCATAGCTGTAGATTAGCAGGCGCAAAATCGAATTTTTTGCAAACCTGTCATTTCGCCATTTTCAAACTAAGCAATTATTCGCAGGGTCATTTATGACTAAGCCAACTTTCCGGAATAAATCTCAATTGAGGTCTAAAACCGACGTTTTCTTGAAAATAACACTTTCTGGAAAGAAACCAACTCCTGAAATGATTTTTAGAGGCCTGAGAACATGCCCCAGGACCCAGGACCCTTCATTTACATTTTTTTGCTCAATAAAAGGGTTCTTAAAAAATTCGAAAGATTTCAGTATTTGGAGTTGAAGACCTTTCAGTATTGATTTTTTTCGGGCCAAAATTTGGCCAAATCAAGATTTTGGCGTGTAAAAGAAAAATGTTGAATTTTTTAATTTTTTTGCAGGAAATTTTTTTAAAAATGGAAAAAGTGCTGTTACCAAGTAATTTTAGGTATCCCTAATTTTTTTCGACAATTTTTTTCAATTTTCCAAAATTTTGTGACCTTGGAAAACCATAAACACAGATAGGGGTAAAAAATTGAGTCAGATGGGTGAAATGAAGATTCAGACACAATTTTCCGTCTACCTCCCCTCCCCCATTCAACTTCTAATTTAAAAAAAGAAAGAAAAATGACCCGCCCTCGTGTATCTGCATCGTTGAAATTCCAAGTATATTAGTTACCTCAGGTGGCGAGTAAAATATTATCCAAAGCTTATTTATAATATCGAACAAAAACTCTAATTACCTATTTCCTGAGGAATCTTTTTACTCGCCCTCCACATCGAAAAAGTCTCCGAATCGAATGACGTCTGCACCGTAATGACCAATAAAAATACAACAGCTCCAAACGACAATACTTCCAGTACCTCGATCCACGGATACCCTTGATCTTCAATGTCAGCAGTTAGATCACTAACCACAATATTATCAGGCTCGGAATTCAACGAATCACGATTTTTTTTCACCAGGATATTTTTTTCGTTTAATTTAAAATCACCATCTAGAGATGTGGACAATTTGTCCGAATCTTCCGATGCAACATTCGACTCAAATTCGAGTATTTCAATCGTATCGACAATTGAATCAGAATCAGAATCGGATGATTTATCCAGATTTCTTTTTCTTCTACGACTATTTACAGTTGTCGAATTGACATCAGCATCAGCTATTAATTTTTCCGATTGTTTCAATGTGGTGGGGGCAGATTCCGTTGATGGAATTGGCAAATCTGAGCTAGAATATGACTCTATAAGCGGGGTAGTAATTGCTTTGGTGACGGTGGGTACTGGAGCCGTGGTTACAATCAGAGGCGATAACATGGGTTCATTTTGTATTGACGACGCTGATTCAGTAACTGAAGCGGATGTGGTTTCTACCGGTGTCTCGGGAGACGAAGAGATCTCCAATGGTTCGCTAGATGCAGCGGCGGTTGTCTCAGGAGGTGATGTAGGTTCCGGAGCAGGAACAGGTTCCGCAGCAGCAGGTGGAGACTCGCTAGAAGTAGGTGCAGGTGTCTCAGGAGCCGATGTAGGTTCTGGTGCAGGAGGTGGAGATTCGCTAGATGTAGGTGCAGGTGTCTCAGGAGCCGATGCAGGTTCTGGTGCTGAAGGTGTAGTGGTAGCTGGAGACTCGCTTGAAGTCGGTGGAGGTGTTTCGGGAGCTGGAGGACTGGGTTGTGTCGTCGGATCTGGTTCTACAACAGCTGCAGCAGAACTGGAAGGTTCGGTAGGGGCTGCTTCGGAAGGAACTGGGGCAGGAGTTGGTTCAGTTACAGGTTCTGTTGCTGGAGGTGAAGGTGGTGGCTCAGGAGGGGCTGGCGTTGTCGAGGTGGTACTGGGTGCAGCTGTGGTTGTCGTAGTCGTCGTCGTGGTGGTAGTTGTACTTGATGGTTGAGTGTCGTACATAGGCACGCATTCCTTGTCTTTTTTCTTATAACCTTTGCAGCATTCTTCTACTACTCGTTCTCTTTTTTCAACCTTTTTGGGTAAATAAAAAATATATTCATCAGATTATGTGCAAAGGGTGTCCCAATATGACTGTTAGTCATCATCTTCTAGTGACTAAATGGCACTGGATTATGAAAATTCAATATTTTCCCACATACTTTTGGAATTTTTTGAGATCGATTGGTCCAAATACAACACTTGAGGAGTATCAAAAATATCACGTGAGTTTGACCTACGAATTTTTATAAAATTCATTTAAAAATTGCAATATACTTGAAAATTTTTTTCACCCCAAAACATCATTTTTGGAACCTACTTACTCAACAGATACCTACTGAAAATTGAAGAAAAATTAAGGAAAAATTTTAATTTTATTGGAAAAAATTTTCGAGTTGAAAGAAGTTTTAAAAAATGATTATAAAGTTGAAATTTTTTTTCAAAAATAAAATTTGGAAAAATTCTGAGAAAACTTGGATTTTAAAAGAATTACAGTTGGAAAAAGAATTAAAAATTGTAAGAATTTTGGTATTAAAAATTTATTCAACTTTGTGATTCAAGTATTAGATTTTTTTTCAACTTCGTATTTTTCAAAAAAATTTCCAACTCGAAAACTTTTTTCAAACTTTTTCCCAACTTGAAAAGTTTTTCAATTTAAAATTTTCAGTTTTTCGCCAATTTTTAATTTTTCAATCAAATTTTCAGCTTTATATTTTCAAAATGTTTTCTAACTCAATAAATAATTACAAAAAAATTTGAGAAGTAGTAAAAATTTGAAATTGCAAAATATTTTAAGAATCAAAGTTAGGAAAATGTTGAGAAAATTTTAATTAAAAAAATTTTACCATTGGAAAAATTTTAGAATTGAATTCAATTTTGAAGAAAATTCAAAATTGAAAAAAACGAAAAAATGTATTTAAACGCAGAATAAATTTGAACTTTGATCTCTGAAATCCCACTTTTAACAAAAACAATTAAGAGCTAGTCTCAGTTCCCCCGTGGCGTCGTCAGAATCGAAAATTAGGGGGGGCACAAAACGGGTCATGTGTTGGGCAACTTTTTTGCTTTTTCGAAATGGAAAAGGGGGACTGACTAAAAATGCACATATTCGGTGGGGTTGGAAGCTTTTTTTGAGAGAGTTCAAAGAGGATATAAAGACTTGGAAGGGGTAAAAAGGGAGCCTTCTTTCGCACTTTCGGCTCAGATAGATCATAGAATCGTAACTTTTTGTTCATGTCCGAGCGAAGCGAAGCTTTGAAAATGAAAAATTGGATTTGTTATGTCCTACAAAGACATTTTTTTCATGTTTTAATGCTTTGAAAATCAATGTCTGATGTAAGTGTTATGTAAATTTATAAATACAACATAATTTTTTTGGGGTGGGAAAGCGGGGGCCAGAATTTTTTTCGAGGGAGCCTGGCTCCTCTGGGCCCCTCTTGACGACATCTTTGGTCTCCTCTTAAAATTTGGGCCAAAATTCCAAAAAAAATTCACAATACCGTGTAACTTATTGTTTGTGATGTTTTCTAAGGCACCGAATTTGAATTTCAACTCAATTTTGAGACTTGACCCATTCTTGCCTTTGACCTTTCACCCTCCAAATTTGGTCAAAATTTTCAAAGATTCCCAACCATAATGTTTGGTGTTTTCAAGGACTTCGATTTTAATTTTCTGGCCAATTTTCTGGTTTTCATTTATTAATTCGAAAAAATCGACCCTGAAAAATTCCATTTAAGAGAAAAAAAAATTGAATTTTCCTAATCGAGTTTCATTTGGTTGATAGGAAGTGATAGGACGAACAAAAAGCCTACCGACAGTTGTATCGGAACACTTTTCGTATCCGTACAATACACGTATGTACTTATTTTAGAATCTACAATAATTGGAAATAAAAATACCTACTCCGATAACAGTTCTGGTTACATTTTCGTATTTATTTCCGGTAAACATATCCAATAAATTAAATCCACCCGATTTCTTCGGAGCCAACATAGTTTCCGTTTTGGTAATTTCCACGAAGTATCTACGCAAATGAAAGGTTGTTTAAGGTAAAGTTTATCCTAATAGGTGTACTTATGACGCTGAATGATTAAACGGTCAATGCAGATCTAACGTAGGTCTAGGTATATACAATTTCATTAGGTCAACTGGTCTATACTTCCTCACGCAGATTCACCTTCGTTATAAAAAACCAGTTCTCGAACCTTCAAAAAAAAAACGTAAACCAATTACCTACGTTTGTGTACTTACGATTCGGTAATATTGCAGAAGTTGGCTTTTTGCGCTTGAACTTCACGATGTAATAAGGATAAAAATATGACTAGGAGGAGGAGGTACATTTTATCACCCATTTTTGTATAATTTATTCTCTATGTATCAATAGGTTGGTTCTGTTCGAAAATGTAGCATTTATCTGAAATGAGAAAAAAAGAAAAATTTCAAGAAAATGAAACATAATTCTGTATTTGTTTGAATCAAAAGCTTTTGAAAATTTCAAATGGAAGCATTGAAGGGAGAACGTGCAATATTTTTATAGACATCTTAACGCACGTGTGCTTTGTTTAATTAATTACCTACCTAACTCTAGAATTAAATACCTACCATCATCAATATTTTTCTACGTAGGTAATTAATCATTTTCTTCAAAGAATCACAAAATCAACCCCCAAATAAAAAATCAGGTCTAGGTACAAAATAGGTACATAATAAAATAAGTGTAAATATAATAAAAAAACAATATTTACCTTATTTTTAATCCGGACACCTACAAAAAAAAAGCTAATTACGCCATCAAACCGCCGACAACGATTAATCGACCGAATTCCACACACAAACGAGCTACAATTTTCGAACATGCATCATTCACGAGTACAACTATTTAAACTAAATACCTACTCGTACTCTATTCGCAAGTTCGAGTATACTTTTTTTTTCGCGGAAGATACAGCGAGCATTGGCATTGGCAAGGTTGATAGGGAGCTACTACCGTCACTATGCTGGACTGAAATCTATCCATGGGTTGGTTCAATGATGATAATTTATTATAATATGCAGGTTTTACGTATTAGCTGTTTTAATCATTAGGTGGGTATTTTCAGGGTTAAGGAGTTTTAAAAAATGAATCAATTCGACGATTATAGCTACTTTACGTGTTTGAGAGGTTTGTATGCTTTTATGAACGTTGACATGACTATTATTACTTAGGTATTAAATACCGACCACATACTAACTAATTTGCGTTTTCTTTGATGTATAGAGCATGGAAAGCTATTGTCTCGTGGGTAAGGTGAAATGTATTTTCAATGATCACATTTCACGTAATTTTGGATAAAAATAACCGTACGTATGTTCGTAGTGGACTAAAGTTGAGTCATCTACCTGACAATTTGTGGTATTATTTGTAAGCGGAATACGTCGATGTAGTAAATTATAGTAAAAATAGGATAGAAAAACCAAAACGTTATGTACTTACTAAGGGGGATCATTTTGGACATTTTTTCAGAAGTTAAAAAAAGAAATAATTAGAAAGTTGTGCCTAGAACTCAAAATAACTTGATAAAAATTTCACCCCCTTCCACATTTCTCCCCTACTGGACCCTAAAATCTGATTGTGTTCAAAAAATCTAAAAAAAATTTCTTTTTTAAATGATAGGTAAGTACAGCAGTACCCAAGTAATTGTAGTGTGAATTTGTTTGTCCAAAAATATCCCCAGCATCTATATTTCATAATTGCTCAATTTTTCAGGGGTCCCTAAAAAATATTTTTCCTTCAAGTTTTTTCAATATTTACCTATAAACAGAGAAAATTATTTCCGGAAATGATGTTAGTTTAAATATTTCAACCCATAAAAATCATCATCGCCAACTTTCCACAATTTATCCTCTTTTCATTTTTTTTTTCCAATTTTATTTCAATTTTTTACTGAATATTGAACAGAACGTTGAAAAAGTAACATTTTTCAAGTATCTATCTTTTAAAAAAGGGATGATGATGAAAAATTGATGCCACTCGTGATTTGATAGATTGATTTTCATCCCAAAAATCATCCCAATTTCAAAAACCAGGAAAAATCTTAGAGATACGATTTTTGAAAATGAGTTTCATCTCATCCTCGAAAAAATCATACGATGAATTGTTGGATAGATTTTCATCCTAAAAATCATCCAAGCCTCAAAAGCGTTGAAAAGTCGAGGGATGATTTGAGGAGCTGAGAATCAAAACTCACTTTTGCCACAATTTTTTTTTCGTTTTTATGACGGATTCTGAAGAAGTTTTATACGCTCTACAATCTGGTATTTTTACTTTTTTCCTAGACCGCTCTCTTCGGTTAGAAAATCACAGTTGAAATCGTGGTTTGGAATCAAAACTCACATTTGCCATCTACAAACAAATTTCGTATGAACAATGGATAGAAATTGAAAAAAGAAACATTTTCTGTCTCTTGACATTTTTGCCCAAAATCAATCGTCTTCGAGTTATGAACCAGTTTCGAAATGCATTAATTTTGAAATGCATTTTAAAATTCGTTCATAACTCAAAGACAATGACTAAGACAGCGGCGATTTCGGAAGGGAAAATCTAAGGAAGTCAGAAAGTTCAAAAAACTCAACATTAAAAAAATATTTGTTTCTTTTATCAATCTCTACTAAGTACATAGGTAATTTGGTTGTACGAAATTTTTGGTAGCTGTAAAAAAATGCATGCTGGAGTCAAAACTCACTTTTGCCATTCTTCTCGCTTCATTATAAGAAGAGTACGTGATCAATTTTTTTTTCTTCGGGGAATCTTATTTTCAGGTTCTACTTGACAGTGTACGACGATTTTAGCACACTCGATGGTCGGTAACTTCACTAAAACAGTTTTTTGCGTTTTTCTCAAAATCACTTATGGTGGCAAAAGTGAGTTTTGATTCTCAGCTCCTCATTTGTGAAAATGATTCTCATCACAAATGTCATCTTAATCCAAGAAAAATCGTGGGATGATTTGCGAGGTTGATTTTCATCTCAAAAATCATCCAACCTCAAAATCTCGGAAAAATTGTGGGATAATTATTAGGACGAGAATTCATTTCAAAAATCACCTCAACCTCAAAAGCTCGAAAAAATTGTGGGATGATTATTTGGATTATAATTTATCCCAAAAATCATACCAGCCTCAAAAGCTCGAAAAAATCGTAGGATGATTATTGGGATGAAAAATAATCATAAAATTCATCCCATGCATCGAAAGCTCGAAAAAATCGTGGGGTGATTTGTATCATGGGATGATTTGTGAGATACATTTTCATCCCAAAAATCATTCCAACCTCAAAAGCTCAGAAAAATCGCGGGATCATTTGTGAGATTGATTTTCATCCCAAAATTATCCCACTCTTAGAAGCTCGACAAAATTTTGGAAAGGGAGATGTGAGTAACTTTGTGCCAAAGAACAGAAAATATTCTTCACTTCCGTTGAAATTAGAAATTCATGAAAATACTGCAAAAAATTGCCATAACTCTAAAAGGGGAGGAGAGGGGTCAAAAAAAATTTTATATCGAGAAGAACCGTGGGGGGGGGGGGTAAATTGAAAATCGAAGCCAGGGCCAAATTCACCTCTTACCCGGCTATTCTCTGTCATTTTTTTCAAATCTATTAACTACCTACCTACCAATTTCATCGTAGTTGAAACCCCCTATGAAATTATCTACTTGTCCCGAGATAACTGAATAATTCAGTGGGTATACAAATCAAATACACGTAAACGAATATCCTATTTTATTTTTCGTTTTTCATTTTACTTAAATACGTATAGTGGAAAATACAACAAATAAAACAATTAAAACAGATCATTTCTCCGCAGGTAACGGAAAATCAACCGACTATAATGTTTCAATTTGCTAAACAAATTACAAATACGTAGGTAATTAGGTATCTAGGTACAGGTAGGTACGAGTACCCAATACGCATCACATTATATTTACAATATTTTACAATCACGTTTTAAATAAATTATAAATATGCAAATTACATCGTTAAAATCACACGTACACATATTTAAAAAAAAAACAATAATAGAAAATAAAATCAGTATAAAAAAGAAAGGAAAAAAACAAGAATTCGAAAAAATATTACTCGTAAGACAAACGTAAACACTCTAGAGAAAAAGCGCAATCCAAATCAATTCGTGGGTATAAAAAATTCCATAATATGAAACCTGTGCTTAGGGCTTTTTCTCCTTGGGATGAGAAACCACTCGATTATGGCACGTCTTTATGAAAATGGCAAAATAGCTAGATAGGTATTTGATGAAAACCTATTCTCGCAACGATCCATGTCGTTATTTCTCCTTTTCTGGCTTTTAAATCCATCAGTACCCGGGTTCGATTCCCAAATAGGTACCTACATTTTAATACTTAATGGTATAACGCTGAACGTAAGATATTGGGTAACTTGCCCATTTTAATATCTGATTATCCTCGCCGCTTCCAAACACCTTTATAAAGATTATAGCGATCGTGAGTGGCAAAAAATCAAACGAAACGAAAAAAATTACACGAAGAAATGACCGAAAAAAAATAGGAGAAAAAAACACATACAGTACGAAGTACATTCGAAATAAATACGAAACTTATTAAACGTTAGAACGCGGCTTAAATGTATCCAAAGGCGAACAATCAACATGTCAAATTATATCCTTATCGTACGCGTGTTGGTAACCATGTCTGGGAAACGTTCTCATGTCGTTGTAATGCACCTCGTCTGGATACTTGATTTGGCCGAAAGGGCAGAAATACGTCGGGTATTCGTTATTTTTATTATGTATCAGCTTTTTCGTATTGTAGTTGGCCATACGGTTCATGGTGGCTCCGTTGTTGCTGACGACTGGTACTTGCAGATCGGTGAAGGTGTTTCGTTTACTTTTGGATCTTCGACTCGACGATTTGACCGAACTTTCGTATATGGTTTTTCGTTTTCTCTGCGAACAGAAAATATATAGATGAATAGAGTACTGGAAATATCGAATGGATGATTGATATTTTGTTATACAAGGTGTCCGACGAATGGTAGCTGAGGTAGATCGAAAGAAAAATTCGGATTTTGGCAGGTTAGGCAGGTAAAGAAATACAAGGTTTATTTTGAATGAAGAACCTCCCAGAAAAAATTTGAGGTTCTCTGCCTCAAAAAAGACGGAGCTAACAAGGGAGATATCCCAACTCAAAGTAAAATTTTGAGCCCAAACAAAAAAAAATCGAAAGTGCACCATAACAGGACCCTCAATCCAAAATTTCAGGTGCTGAAGTTCATTTCTCGATTTTTGGCGAATTTTTGAAATTTCAAAATTACCTCCGCCCTGCTAAATACAAAAATTTGATCTGATCAACAAAAAAAAACTGAAATTTGGTATATACCCTAATTTGAACCTTTTGAATCGATTGAAAGCGGTTTCAAGATCTTTCGGAGCCACCAAGAAATTTTGGAATTTTCCAGCGCTGCGCTGGAGAAAAGTTCATAAAAATGGCTCATATGCACTTCAGCACCTATAATCGCGGGTTATCCATATTGGTGACCTATTTGATTGATTTAAACACAATTTTCTAAAATTCGTAACTTTGAATTTAAATTCACATTTTTGGACAAGAGATTTTCCAGGAAAAAATTAAAAAATTTTCTGATCACTCCGAAACGTCTCGAAATCGCTTCCATTCGATTTGGGAGGTCGAAAATAGGGTACCTACCAAGTTTCAACTTTTTACCTCGGTGTATGCGCATTAGGCGAATTTTTAAATTTTTTCCAGGAAAATTTCTTGCTCAAAAATGCGAATTTGAACTCAAAGTTACGGATTTTGGAAAATTGTGTTTTAATAGATCAAATAGGTCGCCAATATGGATAATCCGCGATTATAGGTGCTGAAGTGCTTACGAGCCATTTTTATGGGCTTTTCTCCAGCACTGGAAAATTCCAAAATTTTCTGATTGCTCCGAAACGCCTCGAAACTGTTTCCATTCGATTCGGGAGGTCGAAAATAGGGTATCTGCCAAATTTCAGGTTTTTTCGTTTAATAGATCAAGTTTTCATACGTATTTCGCAGGGCAGAGGTAATTTTGAAATTTCAAAAATTCGCCAAAAACCGAGAAATAAACTTCAGCACCTGAAATTTTGGGTACGGGGTCCTGTTATGATGTATTTTTGATTTTTTTTTGTTTGGGGTCAAAATTTTTCTTTGAGTTGGGATACCTCCCTTGTAAAGAGTCTTCAATTGATGCAACTTTCGATTATTGAAAACATTATAAAAGATGTAAAGGATCACTTTAGCCAAATTTCAGACCTCAAAATATCATTTAATCAGTTCCAACAAATCGTATCAGGCCTGTAGCCCGTTACAGGCCTGAAAAAGACAATTGAACATAAAAAAATTATGTTCGAGTTTTCGAATATCTCGTTCAAATGTTTTAATTTTAAATGGAGAAAAATTTGAAAACGTGAAAATTTATTGATTTTTTTATGATTAGATACAGGTAGGACGTTGAATTCTTTCATTATTAAGCTTATCTATGTCAATTATTGGGGTTGTTTCTTTTAATCTATCGCAAAACCATTCATTAACGCACTGGGTCAATTACATTTTCATTTTATATTTTCAAAATTCATTTTCGTTGTAGTATTTTGTGTAAAAAGAAATACATTTCCTGATATTTTGCTAAAAAAAAATTGACCTTATTTTGCACTACCTATATGTCAAGATCATGTTTTCTTATGGCTTCTCAATAAATTTTAATTAAAAATCATATTTTTATGATTTTTTCCTAATTTTTGGGCTACTATACTCGTAGATTTCTTTACGATACCTAATTATAATTTTTTTATGACATCAGATCAAAAATCAAAAAATTTGATTTTTTTCATAGTCTTGAATTTTGTGGCTTTTGATCCAAGATTATCATTTCATAACCTTTTTCATTACCTACCTACCTAATAATTTTTCAACATTTTTTTTTGCCAAAATCACGATTTTTTACGATTTTTTTTTACTTTTGCCCAAAAAATAAATTTCCATAACTTCTGATCCAAAATTTTCATCTTATAGCTCTTCTTTATGATTTTTTCATTAATTTAGATTAATTGAGACGTCCATGGTAGTCTGGGAGTCGGGTTACTCCAAATGTTCCGAAAGAGTTGAAATTGAGAACTCGGCCCAAAAGTTAGTACATATAGTTTCCTTTCCTGAATCACCAGTCTGCCAATTTTCAGTTGCTGCTTTTAAGCATAGCGAAAGCTCAACGTTTACAATTTTTGTGAACTTTCAGGTTGGAAGGGTTGATGGTTAAAACCAGTGGATTCTTATAGCATTTTTCACGTCGAATCCAAATATGTTTTTCTGCAGGCCCCAAGTGACGCCAAAAGGGGTGCCCAGGGTTGATAAGGGAACAATGACTAAACTTTGGAATATCAAAAATATGTAAATTTTTGTGACTTGGAATTCAAAATCATCATTTTGTTACCTTTTTTGTTGAACAATTAAGTATCTACTTGGTTTAGAAATTATACATTTTCTTTGCCAGAATCATGATTCGCGGGACGCGATTTTGCGGGATACACTAACGATGCGCCACTTTATGGTAATCTGCCAATCAGAAACGTCGTTCGCGGAGATCCGATGATCACATCGTCATTCGTCAATCAAAAATTTTCATCACGTATTCACATTCACAATCACAATTTCACATACACGTAGTTTGAAATTGAAATATCTTCTAAATTTGTTCCCAATCTAAATTTTTTCGACTTTGAATTATGAATTTTTTTCGCGATTTCATCCAAACTAATTTTTTCTTAATTTTTTCCAATCCTTCAATTTTTCTAAATTTTTTGTTCTCTTTCAATTCAACCATAAATTTCATCGACTTTGAAATTTTTTCTCGAAATTTCATCCAATTTGAAATCTTTTTCTAAAATTTTCCCTACTCTAAATTTTTTTCAATTTTTTCAATCTTGATGTCACGGAGGGAATGTCCACATCTGCCAGGTGGTAACACTGGGCTAGATGATACCAAAAGTTCCTCTGAACGTAATGTTCAGAACTTCTATCCTATTGTAGTTTCATGTCCTTGTAAGAGGCATGTTGTCTAAATGTTTATATGTTGTCCTTGTGTAATGTGTTAGTAAAAGTGTATTACAGAAGTGATGTGTTTTTGTGCACCTCTGGTGTAAACTTATATTTTATGTACCAGGAATGCTTTAGGGCTTCCTGAGTAAACCTCACAATGTATCCTTGGTGATAAATCTCTATTAACGTATAACCAGGTGTTGAGGGACATAAGTCCTTCTCAGGCCAAGAGGGCATCTCTCACCCTGTCATTGAAATTTTTAAAACTATTTCTTTTTCAACTCTACAATTTTTCTCTATTTTTTCCAACCCCGAAATTTTTCTCAAATTTTTTTCAGCTTCAAAATTTTTTCTTGTTCTTCTATAGTACGCAGAGTCTTCGTTGAATGAAATTAAAAAAAAAAACGTTCATCCCAGGCGTTGAAATTTTTTCGGAATTCAACTCGATTTTTAAAATAAAAATTAAATTCTCAAAAGTTGGAGAAAAATTGTAGAGTTGAGCAAAAAAGTCTACAGATTTGTTATTCACTACGTCGTTTCAGAAAAGTAGGAGAAAAAATTTAGGATTAACTATAGCAGAAGATGAATATTTCGTTGCTGATAAAAATTTAATAAAAAATTTCAAAGTTCGAAAAAAATTGGAAAAATTCAAGAGTTTGAAAAAATTAAAGTGTAGAAAACAAAAACATATCAGGGTTAGAAAAAAAGTTGAGAACGAATGTTGACTTGAAGTTTAAACTAAAAATTTTTTTAAACGAAATTTTAGAGTAGGAAAAGGAAAAGGAATAAGTTTTTGAGGATGATTTTAAAGTCGTAATCATGATAATCATAAATAGAACGTATCTGCGCAGCATTATCCATGATTCGGTACTCAAGTGGCGCATCGTTAGTGTATTCCGCAAAATCGCTTTTGGGACCTTCAAGTCATTAATTTCTAGCCATAAAATGAATCACGACTTCCGATCCAAAATGCCGATTTTGTGAGACTTAGGTACATCGAAACAATGGGGTTTTCATTAATTTTCATTTTTAAGAGATTTTCGTGTCATACATAATTTTTGTGACTTTTTTATTTCCGACCGTAATCGATTTTATGACGTTTGATTCTAAATCGTAATTTCGTGGCCTTCATAAATTCACAAAAATTTCAATTTTCCAATTCCAAGATCAATTTTTATAAATTCTGATTGTAAATTATTACTTTATAACATTTTTTTATTACCTATTCTGCTTAAATTATAAATGTTTCTTCAATTTGCTTATTTTATGATTTTTTTGGTCATAATTGTAATTTTTTATGACTTTATTTTTGACCACAACGATTTTCATGAGTATGATTCCATAAACTCACTTCGAACAAAAACTTGAAACTTTCCTATCATAATCATTATTTTTGAAGACCCTTTTTATTTTCGACGAAAATAAGTTTTTGTGACTTTTGATCCAAAATTATGATTTTATGACTTTTCTAATAACCTAATTTACTCTTGGTTTTTTTTGCGAAAATGATGATTTCTGTGAAAAAATTTCTAGTCGTGAAATCAATTTTTAGGTTTTCTGATCTAATAAGTGTGTGGGACTTTTCGATTAGTAAATGATGACTTTTTTTCATTTTTTTTTTCAAAAAAACGATCTCTTTTTTCAAAAGTTTGATTTCGTGGTCCCTTTTATTTTTCATTTTTTCAAAATTATAATTTCATAGTCTTTTTTGACATTTTAAAATCAAAACTAGGATATCTTGATCTTGCATTAAATTGATGGTATTTTTTACCTTTAAATCAACGAATTTTTATATATAATAAGAAGGCGAAATTCATTACAAGAATTTTGAGTTGATCCAAAAGCTGCAAAAAACCAGATCCATGTTTTATAATCGCAACGAGAAAAATAGCAAAAATTCAGAACAAAATGTCAAAACCTATAAATTCTGTTATGGTAGTTGAATTATTGCTAAAAAAAAAATCAAATCGCTAATTAAATACCCTTACATTACAATACCCATAATATCTGTTTTATGAAACGTAGATAAAACAAAATTAAAATTCCCTCAGGACGGTCTCAGCTAAATGCAAGTTTTTGATTCCAAAAAGCGAGACAAAATTCATCTTCGGTCCGCGACACTTGTAGCTAGCTATGCACAAGGCTAAAATCCACACCTATTTGTTAATTTCGAACGCTCGTAAATTATTTACCGAAAACTTGGCGAAATTATTCGATGACATTACGATACGAGAATTTATATCGTATTCAGGGCCGTGCAGAGAAAATCCGGGCCCGGGGGGAAAAATTGAAGAGAAAAACTGTCTCCCACAAATGGGGGGGGGGGGGGCTCAAAAATCAAAAATTTTGGATTTTTGAGTTTCAATACTGCGCAAAAGGAGGATGTGGATAACAAAAAATTCAAGCCGATTAACGCGAGAACCTTCAATTCTTTAAGAACTGCCAATAATTCAGTAAATAAGTAGGTATTTTCGAAAATAATTTTTTTTTTTAATTCAAAGAAAATTCAAAATTGATTAAGTAAATAAATTTCAAATATTATTCAGTGACTGAGACTGTTTGCAGACCAAAAAGCACAATTTTTTGCTAAAATCAATATTTTATAGTTTTTTTAGTTTCTTATATTACACTTCACTTCATCTATGAAAAAAAAATTGAAACCCGTCATAAAATGGTGATATTCTCGAAAAAAATTGTGTTTTCGATCTACACAGTCGTTAAATAATTGTTGAAATTGATTTTTAATATAGCTTTTAAATTTTTGGCAATTTTTATAGAATCGAAGGCTCTTGCGCGATCGGAACATAAATTAATCGATTTTGAATTTTTCAAATATAATTTTCTACTCGCCCTAGCCCCTGTCTTTTGCACAGTATCGGAACTCAAATATCAAAAATTTCGGTTTTTCGGCCCATCCTATTACACAACTAAAATTATAAAACAATTCAAACCAGACCTATACTCATGTGACGTGTACGTGCTAAGCCAATTTTTGTTTGAGAGGGCCTCGCGCTCGTGGTAAAGATAGCATGTTTTTTAGTCCTAAGGGGCCCTCGCGGGCCCCTACGGGCCCCCAAAAAACTCGGGCCCGGGGGGAAATGTCCCTTTTCCCCCCCTCTCTGCACAGGCCTGATCGTATTCGAGGCGACGAAACGACGCACAGTGGGCCAGGAGACCCTCTAAAACGCTCGTTTTGCACAAAAGCCCTGAAAGTCGTTCAAAAAGTGGTTACCTTATGTTTTTAGGGTCGTAGATTTCAAATTTTGAGGAGAAAATTTTTTTGAGTGAGGGGTGGGGCAGGAGAGGGGGGTCAAAATCAAAATTTCACTGCAATATCGTGTAATATGTCAAAATATATGTTTTCGAGGTCGTAGATTACGAATTTCGTACTCAAAAATTTTTTGGAGTAGCGGGTGAGGCAGGAGAGAGGGACAAAACCAATGTTTCTCAAAGGAAATGAGTATTTCCTTATAAAATTGAATAATTTTCTTACAAAACGATTTTTTCTTCTGAAATAAGACCATTTTCTCAAAAATTGCATAAATTCTTTCTGAAATGAATTAATTTGTCGAAATTTTTGTGTACTTTTTTCCCAATTTTTTTTCTAAAATGCAACAATTACATTTTTTTCTAAAATAAGTCCCTTTTTTCAAGAATTGAATAATTTCTTTCTAAATGTGAAATATTTTTTCAAAATTTGTGTAATACATATTTTCCCAAAATGAATTCAGAAATTGAATAATTTTGAACAAATATTGTTAAAAGCTGAAGAAAGGAAATTTATATTTTTTTAGTGTTGAGATGATTATTAACGGCATCGATGACATAAATTTCGATCATATTTTTCAAGTATAATTTTATATGGTAATTGAACAGTTCATTTTCATACCTAAAAGGTTGAATTATGCCAAAGAATGAGGATTTCTTTTGTATTTTTGGCCGGAAACTGCCCGTGTGGACCGCCCATGCAACTTGATTCAAAAAACAACCTCGAATTTGGTTTCCAGACACTTGAAACTATACATTAAAAACCACAAACGGGGACTGACGCAGACTTAAACGTTAAGATAGGTACCTATGCTGAAAAAATGTGATTTTTCGTGCATTTTTGTCCGAAAATTGCCTGTCACTACCGTTTTCGCAACTTTTCGCAAAAAATAACACCGGATTCGGTTTCAGGACACTTAAAACCACCACTTAAGCCACAAGCGGACACTGACGCCGACTGAGAAAGTATAGTTTTACTCCAAAAACCTTTTCAAATCTCCCGAAAATATGGGCATCTTTAAGGAAGCATAATCAGATTATTACTTTTCAAATCTAAAAACCGATTGCATAGCTAAATAGTGCTTACTTTTCTGAATATTTTGCACTAATAGACATCTTAAAAATATCAACATGAGCCCGAGTAATATCACTTTGCAAATACCGCATAAACAAGTTAAAACTAGTAGACTGTGAGTCGTCAACTTTGAAGGGGGCTGGAGGGGAGGGGAGGACGAAAATCAAAATTGCGCTACTCGTTTCGTACTACCCTGATATCTAACAACACATTAGCAGTGTTGCCAACTTAATTCACGATGATTTTTTTTAGCACAAAACGAGCGTTTTTGGGGGTCTCCTGGCCCACTGTGCGACGTGGTCAAAACTCCAACTCTCAAATGGCCCTAAAAGTCTAAATTTTTGTAATCATTGACCGATTCTCGCGCCATAAACAAGGCGTTCTTTTCACTTTCATCCGGGCCCTTTTCACTTTATTCCATTTTCGCGAAATCTACACACAACGAAGAGGGTTTAAATTTCCATACGTGACTTCACGTTTCAATGCAGACTTTGGCGGTAATCGCGTAAAAGTGAAAACTTTTAAAAATATTTTCCCAACTTGGAGGCATATACTATAAATTCGTACTTTCCGGAACCACCTCTCCACCGGGTCTGTGGCTCGTTAACCACGCACACGCACCCAAAACGTAGAAAGATTATCAAAAGCCGAGAGAAGCTATAAATAGACGGAAAAGCTGTACAATTTTCTATACACGATATGCTGCGAATAATATGAAAAACAGAAACGGACAGCGTGCTAGAAAGAGAATCTCAGAATGGTAGGGAAAAAAAAGGGAGAAAAATAACCGAACCTTCTTACTCTTCCTAAGACCAGACGAAAAAGCAATTGTAAAATAAATAAATAACACGACTGTTAGATAAAGTTGGATCTATGTTTACTTTTCAATATTTTACTTTAACAACGACGCGCTGGACATTTTAGTAATCTGAGTTTTTACGTAAAATCTTTACAACTCGGTGGTACGTTTGAAAATAAATAAAGGATTTATATAATCTGCGGTCAGCTCGATTTTTACTATATGGCTTCTCTTCCATACACTACGTTACGACAACCAAAAGGATGGAAACTTTTAACGCATTACTCGCTCGTATATGTTACGATGTTATTCCCTCCGAAAAAAAGAAATCGTTTTCCCAAAGTCTTGGAGGTTTAGTCCATACCTTTCCATATACTCCTCGAGGTGATTTTCGATGTGTTGTCGTCGTAGCACCAACGTGGATTTACTTTTCAGTGAAATTTTAACCTATTTTGATAGGTTACCTACATGTCAATTATTTAAAAATATTCGAAAATTGGCCTGTGCTCAAAATTCTCGAAAATAAAATTTACCTGATTTTGGGCTCAAAATTACTCAAATTACATTTTCACTAATATCTTTGCGATGATCGTGAAATTTTACCCTATTTTGATACGTCACGAGTCAAATTATTTGAAAATACTCAGAAATTGGCTTTTACTCAAAATTCTCAAAACTTGCTCAAAAAAAATTTTGGTCAGCATTTCCAAGTTTCTGGTGAAATTCTACTCCATTTTCATAGGTCACGCGTCAATTTTCTGAAAATACTTAAAATTTGGCCCGTTTTAGGGCTCGAAATTGCTCAAAAATGCTAAAATTAAATTTTCATCAATAACTTTGTGCTGCTCGTGAAATTTTAACCCATTTTGATAGGTGACATGTCAATTATTTAAAAATGCTCAAAAATTAGCCTTTGCTCAAAATTCTCAAAAATTGCTCAAAAAATTTTGGTCAGCATTTCCAAGCTTTTGGTGAAATTCTATCCCATTTTCAAGGTCACGCGACAATTTTCTGAAAATACTTGAAAATTGAATCGATTTTGAGCTCGAAAATTCGAAATTGCTCAAATTAATTTTTCTCCAATTACTTTGCGCTGCTCGTGCAATTTTAACCCATTTTGATAGGTCACATGACATTTATTTGAAAATACTCAGAAATCAGAGTTTTCTTAAAATTCTCAAAAATTGGTCAAAAAAAAAGTTGGTCAAAATTTCCATTTTTCTGGTGAAATCCTCCCCCTTTTTCAAGGTTACGCGACAATTTTCTGAAAATACTTGAAAATTGAATCGATTTTGAGCTCGTAATTGCTCAAAAATGCTCAAGTTGATTTTTTACCAATAACTTTGCGCTGCTCGTGAAATTTTTACCCATTTTGATGGGTCATTATGTCAATTACTTATTTGAAAATACTCAGAAATTAGCCTTTGCTCAAAATTGCTCTAAAAAATTTTGGTCAGCATTTTTAAGTTGCTGGTGAAATTCTACCCCATTTTCAAGGTCACGCGACAATTTTCTAAAAATACTTGAAAATTAAATCGATTTTGAGCTCAAAATTGCTCCAAAATGCTCAAATTACATTTTCACTAATATCTCTGTGCTGCTCGTAAAATTTTAACCCCTGGTGATAGGTCACTTGTTAATAATTTAAAAATACTCAAAAATTAACCTTATTTGCTCAAACTTCTCAAAAATTGCTCAAAAAAATTTTGGTCAGCATTTCCAAGCTTCTGGTAAAATTCACCACATTTTCAAGGTCACGTGACAATTTCCTAAAATTGATTCGGTTTTGGATTTTGAGCTCAAAATTGCTCCAAAATGCTCAAATTACATTTTCACAAATACCTTTGTGATGTTCGTGAAATTTTAAGCCATTTTCATAGGTCGCAACCTCAGTTCCGAAATTTTTTTGGAAATTCAGTTTTGACAAAAGGGGGCGAAAATAATGCGTTTTCTCAACTTTAATAATTTACCACTTCCTATTGTACCAACCGATTTCCATAAATTTTGGCTTAATGAGTGTGAAATGACCATTATTGAGCCCTAAATGGTCGAATTTCACAAAAAAAAATCATACATTAGGTGCGCTGACACCCCCCCCCCCCATTGTGCTCGTTGCCCAAAGAAGTTGATATGTATTTGGAGTGAGGGAAGTGTCCGTTACCAGACTGAAAAAATTTGTTGTCTCCAGTAAAATTTTAAAATTGGAAAAAGGGGGGTTTTTAAGCTCCAAGCCCATATTGTGCAAGGGCAAAATTCTAAAATACACTTTTTCGGGACTATGGGACCCATACACATGAAAAGCTAACTGATTTTTTTGTCCCGCAAAAAAGCACGCTAATTTCGATTTCTAGAGCACTTTTTGCCAGTTGGACAAACTATACAATTCGTTTGGCGATAATTTCGCCAGCTTGATTTTTATTTGATCGATTCGAAGCAACGTGAAATTTGTTCGGGACGTATTTACAATATTCGCGTCGTTTAACTCGCATCGTCGCCGTTCCATCGTCGAGTACCTACACATTTTACATAGAAAGGCTCGACGACGCGATAAAGTAAATATTTACAATACAAGAAGAACGCTATGCAACCGAATTCGAGTACTTTTGTATCCCCTCGAACCTCGGCCCGGCTACGAGTAATTTTGCAAATCGGTCAATATTATCAAATGCATCTACGATGGTTTTACAAATCAGCACACAGACCGCAGAACCATCGGCCAGAGAGGCTGAGAATGAGAGGGGTAAAATGGTAGCAGGATGGTAGAGAACCCACAAAGGAATAATGAAAAAAGATTAATATAATGTTTCGCGCTTCAAGAGTTTTCGCTTAGTAGAGTCTTCCTGTTTTGTCTCATCTACTTACCTCGACGTCTTCTGAACGCCACACCATCTCGTAATTCTCGTTCATTCAAAAACTTAAGTTTAGGTATTTTACTGGAGCTTGGTACTTGGTATATTA
The DNA here is from genome assembly GCA_033439095.1 of Pseudococcus viburni. Classification (NCBI taxonomy): domain Eukaryota; kingdom Metazoa; phylum Arthropoda; class Insecta; order Hemiptera; family Pseudococcidae; genus Pseudococcus; species Pseudococcus viburni. The sequence goes on from JAVBJF010000256.1 coordinate 37,446, forward strand.
TAATTCACCTATTCGGTGATTTATTTCGCTCGGTTGAAAGTTTATAATGAAATTAAAACGTAATATGCAGCTATTACAATATCGCGAGAGATGGATAAGGAGAGCAGAGGGTTTCACATACGTAAATACGTAAGAGGCTGTCTCGTGCGATACGGAACCTGCAGTGACATACAAGCGTGTCTATACTTTGTAATATTATGATTGATCGTACTCGAAAATGGCAGGTATCGCGTCGAATTTTATGAGCAAATGACTATCTTTTTGTTATTTTGTTTTAGTGGAGTTTGGAAAGTAGGGAAGGAGTTTCGTAAAATCAATGAAGGTTAAAAGTACTCTTATGATTATTATTTAGTCTGCTCGTGAGACAAGGCTGACGAGCTTTCAATAAGCTAAAATATCAAATTTTTATTCGAAAATCTTGGAAACGTTTATGAAAATGCGAGATGAACGAAAATCAATGATTTTGATGCAAGTGGCCGAAAAAATTACTTTGATTCGAAAACTAAAGGTATAGATGGATCAATGGGTCATATTTTAGACTGAAATAAATAAGTCAATGAAAGTAATAATTTTGACATGATGGTCAGTTTTTTTTTTAATAATGAATAGCAAAGTCACAATTTTGCCAAAGAAACCGTTTAACTGATATTTTCAAACTGAAAAAAGTCGCGATTTTCATTACCAAAAAGATATTAATTAGATTTAAAAGTGATTATAATTAGTCATAATTTGGGAAAAATGTAAACGTCACCAAAAATTAATGATTCTTGACGAAAGTTGAAATCATCAACATTTTTTGTCTCGAAGTCATGGTCGATCGAAAAATGCTGTAAATTTTATATCGAATTTCAAGAAGCCATATTTTGGTAAAACAAAACTCACATCTTGTGAAAAATCATAAATATTGGTCATTTTAGACTACCTACCTAATAAAGTTTAAATATTGTGAAAATTTGGAAAAAAGTTTCCATTTATTGTTCAAAAGTCACAATGTCGTGATTTAAAAACCTTGTTTTTCAAGATTTTTTATCTTATTGGGTGTTTTGAAGTCATGATTTGACTGTGATTTGAAAACTACTCGTATAAGAAGTCACAAAAAATTTTGATTTTCAACTATAAAAACATACCTAAAACTGTTTAAAAAATTTTGTTCAAATGTATCGAATTCATTTTTATTGTTTTCAGTCAGAAAAAATGTAGTTGAGTTGGTCATAAATTGGCGTAATTATTGCAATTTTCGAATCGAAGGCCAAAATATTATAAATTTCTTTCAAAAACCACTAATTTTTCTGGCAAAAAAGTTTTACAATTTGTAATAGCTTTTGAAAAATTATAATTTTGGATTGAAAATCCTGGTGAATTTTTGAAATCAGTGATTGAAATGAAACTTTTTTGCTTCTATTTCAAAAATTAGGATGTCAAGTATATCAAATTTAAACAGAAATCCTAGAAGTTTGTGAAAAATCATGAAAAATCACAAATTCGATCTAGAAGACCGAGATTTTTTTTATAAGAACTTGATTTAGAATTTATGTCATCAAATTAATTTTTAATTTTTAAATCAAAGGTCTCAAAATGATACTTAATTATTTCAATAGAAAAATTATCAAATAGTCATAATTTTGATTTTAATAGTCTTGCATTTCGTAAAAGTCATAAAAAGTTACAATTTTTTAGTGAAAGTGACGATGATTCTTTGGCGATAGATATTAGATAACTTCAGAATCAAAAACCAAAATATGATGATTTTTAATTCGAAAATCAGGAATGGTCATAATTCTGTCAAGAAAGTCTTGCGTTTTTTTAAAGTCACAATTCTGATTTGAAAGTCAAAATAATTTTTTTCACCGAATGTCGGTTAGAAATTTAGTTTTTAATCACCAATAGTAAAAAAAAAATATATTGGATGGAAAGCTGATCAAAAATCGACGGTGTTGATTATATTTTTGGATCAAAAATGGAAATGTACCTGATAATTTCAATCCAATTTCATAATTGAACATGGTTTTGACGGAGAAAAACTCATATTTTGTGGATAGCCATGACTTTTTGACTTATTTAAAATTATCGTAATTGAGTTCCTGAATCAAAAATGAAAACACAATTATTTTTATTGAAATTTCTTGAATGGTCATAATTTCTACAAAAAAAACCTTGCATTTTGTAAGAAAGCATTAAAAGTCATGATTTCGGTTTAAAAGTCGTAATGTTTTTTTTTTTATCAAAAATCAGTCCAACGTTTTGTAATGTCAATTTAATTTTTCAACCAAAATTCCAATTCAAAAATCACAAAAATTAGCATTATTTTGAAAAAAAAAATTATTTTGCAAAAAAATCATTAAAAGTCACAATTTTACATTAATGGTTTCATATATGACTGAAAAATTACAAATTGAATGAAGTTGATGAAAGAGTCACAAGAAATACGATTTTTGATCAAGTACAAAAAAATCTTGAACTTGAAAAAATTCATGAATAACTCCCCATTCCGATTTTAATGTTACCGAGTTATGATTTTTTGTCCAAAACTTGTTTCATTAATTTGACGTAAGTATATTACAAAAAAATTAATTATCGAATTCAAAATTTGTCATAAAAAGTCATAGGTAACATTTATTTACGAAGAAAAGGTATTTCGCTGAAAATAATTTTCAATCAACAGTTACGAAAAAGTCATAAACCTCTTGATCTTTACAAGACATCAAAAATCATCATTTTGAGCTTAGCTCCTGATATTGAATTTTGATTTTTTTTTTTCAAAAATCATGAAAAGAATTATTTTTTCTATTCCATTAATTTCCACTTTTTTAATTCTTTTAATTTTTTCAAAGGGAAATCATTAAATATTCAAGTTTTTTTGTTCCTCTTTATGACTTTTTATCGAATCAGTCTCGAATATTCCAATTCTTCATTTATAAAATTTTCAGCGTATAAAAATTTCAAAATGGTTTTAAAAAATTTTATCGAAATCACTTTTATCTGCAGCAAAATTTAATTTTTTCAAAAACCAATAATAGTTAAACTCATTTTTTTCCAACCCAAGCACAACTTTCATTCTCACTTCATTTCGACCTTGCAAATCACCCTCCCCCCTTCCAAAAAATACCCCTCGAGCTATGCACTCCACTACGTATAATATTAATATCTCATCCTCGATGTAGGTATATTTCGCATCTACTGGTTAAAAACACAAAACGAAGATTTATTCGTACCTCAGTCGAATAATTTTTTATTCCTGCGACGAAGACGCGATCGCACGAGGATAAAAATTAATCAATTTGAAATAGCTGGCGACGTGATTTGTGGGGTTTTTCGAAGCCATACAAGAATAAGCGTTACCTTTAACGTCGTCGTACACGCAATACGACTTTTACGTACGTAATATACGACGAGACGACGAAATTAAACGCCTACTTATCTGGGGTATCAGCGAGTTGAAAAAATCTAGCGTGTACTGGCGAAAAAATATTACACCGGAGAGAAACGACGGTACGCAGCGACAAAACAGTAGCGAAATTATTCGTCAGCAGACATTTTGCAGATTCGCGAGCGCGAGTCAGCCATCGCGAGGAAAAAAATAGATACGAAGAATAGAAAAAAAATTACCGAGGAGGATTTTTATGTATATAACGCGTCGAATGTAAGCATGGAGAACGTTTGAGATCATTTATTTCGAGTATACATTCAATAAATTCGAGTTATTTTGTCGTCTATTCGTTGCTTAAATTTCCATTATGTAAATTTATGTTTGGCGCGCGCGTTTGATAGTAAATCTATTTATAAGGGTGGTCTACGAAGACGTGGCAGGGGGTGGACGAGGCTGCGGAAACGTTCGGTATATACGTAATAAGGCGTTCGAAATGATGTTTGTGTTGGCTTTTTTTCCCTTCTCGACTCCGGCTTGCCTTGGCTGATGGAAGACGAGTCGATGTATCGAAGATTTACCTATATTTCTCGAGGTAGTTGAAAATTAGGCTTTGTGTTGTCACTATCGATGGCGGGGGGAGAGGAAAATAAATAAATCGTACTGGTACGGTTTTTCAGCACAGAAACGACGAATCTCGCCGGTGTATTTTTTGCTTCTCGCCAATTTTGCATGAATGTTGTTTGTGGCACTTCAAAAGGTCATCGAATTTGATACCCGAGCGTACGTAGATACATAAAATTGAAATAGTGAAATGCGAATGCGAATATACGACGGGTCGTGGATGCTTTTTTCGCACCAAAGTCTACTCCGGAAAAGTGTTTAGGCGCCGTACTTCGAACTTATGTCATTTACGTTCGGAAACTTCTGACTTGGAGTTTAAACAAAAAAAAAAGTAAAATAAAAACGACCGACGAGCTGAATAAAAAAGCGTAAAAAAAATACATAGTAAAAAATGTCGACATTATATATGACAGAGTCATAACGCCGAGTAACACTATACATCGTATGGAAGCTAAGATAAAAGTGCTATAAAAAGTTAGTAAGAATTAAACAACTTTATTCGCTAGCGTTTTTTTTTCTCCTCCTACTTTGGTATACGTATCTATCGCAATGTGAAATCTTTAAAGTTTTTAACGTAATATAATGCCATTCGGTCTGGTTGCCGAGGCTCGTTTATGTGTTGTATGGGATGTTATTTTACCGCACCGATCCGAAATGTGGCACCTGGGTTCCTAAACTTCTTGATTTATTTTTACAGATCCGCCCGAAGTTCAGCTCAGAGGTATGCCTCAGCATGATCTGGAAGATGGTAAAGATCATTTGTCGTTGAGATGCCATAGCGATGCCAATCCTCCAGCTTCGGTTATTTGGCAGAAAATGGGCGGTATGCCGATTACCCATATTTCGGAGATATTGTACTTCAAACCGATTTCCCAGAGGGATAGTGGAACTTACACGTGTACGGCTAAGAATAACGTTAGATCTAGTTTACCTGTGTCTACTACTTTGGATGTTAAATGTGAGTATTCGATGTTTAATTTTTTGTGATGTAAGTGAAATATGTTCGTGTGAGGAGGTGGTCAAATGGTCGGTGATGAAAAATTGGCTGAATATGGAGATGGAGGTGTTGTTTGAGGTTATTGGATAAAGAAATTGTGAGGTTTTAATTCAGAAATGTAAATGAACTTTGAACATAGATATTCAAAGAGGATTAAATCGTGAAAATATTGATTTTTTGTTCAATTTCTCGTTTTAATCATTTGATTTATTTTGAAGAAATCAGTTTTACAAATTCAAAAGCTTTTAAATTTGAAAAAAATAAATACTTAAATTGGGAAAAAATTATTTTCATTTAAAAATATCGAGATTGTTGTAATAATTTTCCAGGAATATTTTTTTTTTTTTTTAAATAGAGAAAAAATGAATCAAGATTTTTATTGATTTATGATTCAAGCACTTTTATTTGAATTTCAAGCGAAATGATGAAATTTTAAGTTTTTTCCCTTTCGCTCAATTTCAAATCTAAAAAATATCCGAATCTAATTACTTATTTAAAAAAAAAATATTTAATCATGGTGTCTACTGTTGATAAAAAAAAAGAAAACCGGAAAATAACAAGAACTTTGATGATTTTACTGCAAAAAGCAAGTATTTTCAACATTTTCTTTTTTCCTTGAATTTTTGGTCGAAAGATAAATGAGGATTATTTTCTTGGCAAATTTAAAGCAAGAAAAATACCATGAAAATAAAAATAAAAATCTAGGAAATAGCAAGAATGTATATTTTTTTAATTTAGTAGACACCATGTGAATCCAAAGCAGGGACTAGGAGTCAGCCAAAAAGTTGACTCCCGACTCCGGTTTGACTCCCGGAGTCAAGGAGAAAGTTGACTCCTGACTCCACCTTGACTCCGGAGTCAAGGGAGAATGTTGACTCCTGACTCCGCCTTGACTCCGGATTCGAACTCACACCTTGACTCCTGACTCCATTTTAACTCCGGAGTCAATCAATAACCTTGACTCTTGACTCCGCTTGACTCGGGAGTCAATCTATGACCTTGACTCCTGACCCCGACTTGACTCCGGAGTCAATTTGGAGTCAGTTTGACTCCGATTTTGGACCAGGGAATAGAAATTAGCCGAAAAGTTGACTTCTGACCCCACTTAACTCCCAGAGTCAAGGGGAAAAGTTGACTCCTGACTCCACCTTGACTCCGGAGTCACTTTCAGACCTCGACTCCTGACTCCATATTGACTCCGGAGTCAAACTCACACTCTGACTCCTGACTCCACCTTAACTTCGGAATCAAACTCACACCCGACTCTTGACTTCGCCTTAACTCCGGAGTCAATTTCAGACCTTGACTGCTGACTCCTGCTTGACTCCGGAGTCATTTTCAGATCTTGACTCCTTACTCTGTTTGACTCCGGAGTCAATCCATGACCTTGACTCCCTGACTCCGGCTCAACTCCGGAGTCAAGCCGAAGTCGGAGTCAATTTGGAGTCAGTTTGACTCCGACTCCGGAGTCGACTCCTATTCCCTGATCCAAAGCGAGCAATTTTTAAAAACTTTGATGTTTGTGAGGATTTTTCATTAAAAAAATTTCAGCAATGCTAGAAAATGTTTCAAAATAAGGTTCAAAATATAATGAAAAATCTTGTTTTTACTAAGTATAAAAATGATAATGTTTGAAAAAAATTGGTTCAAGCGAATTTCATATTATTTTTTTTCAAATTTTGTCACGGAAAAAATGCATCTCTGACTATTATTTTTGATAACGTGTCATATGAGTATTTTTTACTCGAAAACCGAATAAAAAGTATAAAAAACGAACTGAATTCAGATTTTACTCTAAATTTTCAATGGAAACTCAAAATGCGAAGGAAAAGGTGTTAAGATTTAAAGTTTTGTTTTTCGGAGACAAATTTGGTCGATTTGGGGATTTCAAAAAAATTTCATTGACAGCTGTATACCTATCAAAAAAGGTCAAAATTTTGAAATCAGCAAGATTTGAGATTTTTACTCCAAAATTGTGGAATTTTTTGAAACAATTTTCGATTGAAAGGTCTAAATAAATCGTGCGTTCTCTGTAATACATAAAAAAAATCAAAATCAAAAAATCGGAGAAATTTGGGGGTTTTGCTTCAAAGTCATGAAATTTTTCAAGGCAACGAACTATTGAAATATTGGACCAACCTGTATAAATTTTCCTGACACGTTCGTTCAAATTTTTTGTTCTTGATGGCCTTCCATAACGGTTGAACAATTCGAAATCATCTTACAAAACATTTTAATCGTAGCTATCTGAAGTAAAATCAGACCTCAAAAGTCATTATTTTGAAGTTTTATGCTTTCCAAATCTTGAAAATTATTTTTTTCAACTTGAAAACGATGACTCCTGGCGCAGAACTCGATTAGGATTTTTCGATGGGAAAATCACTTCAAAATATGTATGCCAAAATGTGGAGCAAAAAATGAAAGATTTTAAATTCTCTACAACTTTTATTTCAAACTTTTTTTCGTATCATCATTTTTTATGCAACTGTAATTTTTTGGGACACAAGGGTAAATTTTTTTTGCAAAATTAAAGATAAAAAAAAGTTTGAAACAAAAGTTGTAAAGGATTAAAAATACTTTATTTTGGTCTACAATTTTTTTCATCTTGCGGTGGGTAGAAGTTGATTTTCTTAGAAGGGAGAAATTTAGCAACATTTGAGTAAGTAAGTACTTAATAATTTGAAAACTACTGAACTTATTTCAAAAATTCTGGTCTCATAAGAGCCGTCTTCATTTGTGCTACATATTTCTAGACTTAATCAAAACATCTTCTTCCCATTTTAATTTTTTACGTTTTACGATTTTTTGGACACCCTGTAGATAGAAGTGAAAAAATTTGCATCTCATTCGAAAATACCCATCATAAGGAATCCAAAACTGAGAGAATCACTTCAATATCTTCATTCAGTAAAAAATGATGGCACCTCAGGACTTGATAAACGGGGGGAGGGGGTCTTTAGGGACTGACGACTGTTGAAAAAATAATGAATTTTCACATTTTAAAATATCTTTTTTTGCAAAAATTTTTGCCTTCGAAAAAACTCGATTCTTGAATAATTTTAATTATGATCTTTAAACCCTTCCTTCTCTCCTGTTAGGAAAAATCGTTTTGGAAAAATAATGGTCGACTCAATCCTAATATTATTTAGAATCATTGGACACCATGAAGCTTGAGCAATACTACGTGTTTTCAAAAAATAAGCATTTTCAAAGAATTTAATCCCTCGTTTAATTGATTCACTTTAAAATATTTCAATTATTGAAATTAAAGAAAATTTACCTCTTTGCTTTTTTAAAAAAAAATGTATTCAATGTGTAAAATCTTTGTTTATTGATTTCTTAATAAGAACGTCCTTGAGGATTTTAAATTCGATTCAAGGCAGTGTGCACCTGAATAAAATAATGCCATTTTTTCGAATTGGATAATTCAATTCGAATCCTCCTTGGTACTTTTTTTTTGGCGAATTTCAGTGATTTCAGAGCTAAAAAATATTTTTTAAGAAAAAAATCGTCAATTTTTTTTATCGATCGCTTAGTAAAAAACTTGATTGACTCACGAGCGATTCAACTCGCCTCCATGATCCCTCCTTGCATGACTCATGAAATTCTTTAAACTTTCGAAGAGTACAACTTCGACGAAGAATTTCGAACAAAATGCGTAAGTTTTAAACGCGCAGATGATTCGAGGAAAAAAAAGTGAAATATTTCACCGCCGAGTATTTTACCATCGTAATAGGTGGTTGAAATACAGAATTAAAAAGTTATTACCCAATAAAGTCGAACAAGCGTTTTTCGTAAAATCTTATTCTTTTCATTCGGCATCGCTGGGTGGAGCACGATACTCCGAGGAGAAAAAAAAGGATACGTATAAGTTGAACATTTTATCGTCTAGTTTTTTGCTCGGACGACTGTTACGTACACAGAAAAAAATAAACAGAAAAGTTTATTAGATTTTTTTTTTTACTTCGTCAAGGATCAACAAACTACCAAGCTAATTTAAACTTTGGCTCGCGATTTTATCGTTAATAATTTTTTTCGTCTAGTTTTCGAAAGGGGCTGCGAATTTTTAAAACATCTTTTCGAGTTAATTTTTACAGCGACAAGTTTAATTTCCGGTTTGGGAATGGTGTTGAAAAAAAAATCGCAAAATCTAACACCTTCGTAATTGCCACGAATTACAAAATGAAAATAAATTACGTTGTTTGACGGGTCTGTTTTTTTTTTCACTCCTGTCTAGGGTGGTTGGTGGAGGGGAGGGGAGAAGAGAGGCTTTTTAAAAGATGTTTTCGAATTGGCTCCCGTCGCTTTGGGCTTACGTATGTCTGGTACAGGGGAATAAATAAATTGTGAAATGAATCTGTGATTTTTTTATTGCTGAAAATGAAGCTGGAAGTATTTGTAGAGTTCAAAATATGTCTGTAGGAATTTTCGGAGATTTTCAACGTGGATTTATTTTCGGACTCGTAATTTTGACGAACATTTTTGGGAAAAAATCTTTGTGAGGAAAGGTTGAGTATTTTTTATCTTGAAATTTTTTCTACGAAGGGAGGATAAAAATTTGATACTTGTATTTTTTCAGGGGTTAGTGAGTCAATTTCTTGAATTCAGAAACGTGTGAATTGATTCACTTTTTTTTCGGGGTATATACGAGTTGATTCCAGGACGTCTTTCAGTCTATTACGAGGAGGTACATATTTCCAATTCATTTTTTCAAGTTCGAATTTTTTTCAATCCCAAGATTTTTTATTACATTTTTTTCAAATCTGAAATTTTTTGCTCAAAAATTGACTCCAAATTTTCCCAACTTTTTCCAATCTCTTGTATTTTTTTCAAAAATTGTTTCAATCTAAAATTTTCTCAGCATTGTTTTACCTTTGGATTTTTTTTCAAAATCATTTGTTTCCAATTTAAAATTGTTTCTCAAAAAGTTAAAATTTGTTTCAATTTCAATTCTTTTTCTCAAAACACTTTGCAATTTTTTCCAACTATAACATTCTTAGATTTTTTTCAATTTCTTTTATTTTTATCCAATTTAAATCAAAATCTTTAAACTAACTTTAAATTCTAAAAAGCCGATTTAAATTCCATAGAAATAATTTTAGAGTTGAAAAAAATTGGAAAAAAATATTAGGAGTTCAAAAAAAATTACAAAGAAATTTAAAGTAGAAAAAAAAATTTTAATTGGAAAAAAACTCAAGAAAAATTTCAAGATTGAAAACAATCTTGAGAAAAAATTCAAAAAAAGTATAAAAATGAAAAATCTGAGAAAATTTTAGGTTAAAAAAATTATGATGTTGAAAATACTTGAGAAAAAAATTTAAGTTGAAAATAATATTCAAAAAAAATAGGAGTAAAAATTTGAAAAAAATTCCTGTAAAAAATGCAGAGTTGAAAGAAATTTTTGAGAAAAATTGGGAATGAACTAGTACATACCCCTGAAAAAATTAGAACCAATTCGCCTATCTTTTCACATAAATATTTCTTAGAAATCAACTCACCTACCTACAACCATTTTTTCCAGTTTTTCGAAAATTTTTGAGGAAAAAATTGAGTAATTTTTTTTCGTAGGAGGGAAAAAACTCGATGCCTGTATTTTTTCGCTCGTTTTTTCTTCAAAGTGGAAATTTTCCCCAAAATGTGAACCAACTTCGTTGAAAAATTTACTCAAAAACACTTTCCATTCGTCTCACGTCATCGAAACACCTCTGAGAATTATTCCCATTCGGTAAATCGTTTAGTTTGAAATGGTGACGAAAGACGTGCCAGCTAGAGCTTTCTAAAAAGACCTTGAGAATACGAGATCAAGAAAGAGGTACGCTTTTGCAAAACACACGATGCTAATTTTCCCTTCGGTACGTTTTTTATCGCGATTATATTGAGAAAACGTCAAAATCAAAGTTGAAGAGTTGTTGGGAAAAAAAAGCGAAACTCTCGCCGAGATTTGTGTAACGTTGCGGAAAGGTAGATCGTAGTCAAAGGAGGGATGTGGACGAGTGAAATGTGTTTTTCCAGCACGAACGCCGACGTATTGTGTGTATCGGTTTTGAGGCGCGATTTTCACACAGCCGCGGGTAAAAAGTTGGAACGAATAAAAGTTTTGCTCGCGGTCGAGCGTTGTATAAAATAGAATAAACGATTCGGCTTTTCAACTGGAAATTATCAATTATTCTCGATACGACGAGACGATTGGTGATTTTGTAGTTTATACAGTTTTTAAACGATGTTGCAAAAATAAACGTAGGTATTGCTCATTCGAGCTGAACAGACTGAACGATGCGTGAATATTCGAGACGATATGTACTTCTGACGTAAACTTTGTCGGTTCCCTTTCCTCCTTGATCTCGTGAAAAATTCGCTAAAAAAGTATTCGGCCGAATTTGGGAAATTACTTTTAATGATTTTGTTGTTTTTTTGCCGAAATTCTTACGAAAATTTTACTTCAAAAGTATGCAATAGAATAAAGTGAGCCGAGAAGAGAACCCAAGAAGTTGGGTGAATTACTCGAATAACGATCATCATATTTGAGGTAAATTCCGCGAATTTCTACCTTTCGCAGTTATAAAGTTCATAATGCTGAAAAAAACTCGTTTTTGACTTTTTATTTCGCAAGAAAGTTGAACACAATGAGTTAAAGTTAAGGTGGAAAAAACACAATTAATTTGGGTTTTAAATTTAAACGGTGTTTTTAAAATGAATAAGTGTACAAGCAGGGTGCAAAAAATAAGGAGGGGTGGAAAAAATAAGCGTCGGATTACGACGAACAAAAAACTAATTAAACTTCACCTCTTGCTTTTTTTTTATCTCGTTCGCGTTGTGTAACAAAAAGTGTTGAAAATAGTAATTCCGCATTCTTATTATTCTTCCTTATTATGGAGTTTCTTCACCCATCCTACGCTTTATGCTACTCTTGTCTTTTGGTGTTTTTTTCCTCTGTCGATGGCAAGCGCGAAAGATTAAAAATAAACGGGTACGCTGTGATAGTTTTTAAAAAGTTTGCTGTACAACTTGTTGGAGTTTTTTTTCGATTTCGGTGAGTGGGGGAGGTTGACTTGAAAGGTGGAATTCGGTTGAAAATGTTCAAATGATTGTAATACCTGAGTATTGTAGGAAAAAGTGAGAAAAAATACCGAAATGTTGAAAGAATGATGTACTTGTGCCCCTCCTCCTTTCCCTCGCTCTGTCTGTATTATACTCGATGAGATGTTTTTAGGAAATAATTTTGCTTTTGTAGCCCGAAGAATTTAAATGTTATTGATTACCGTGGAATTTTACGTCAGTTGTTTTCCTAAAGGAAATTTCCATTCGTGGTGTATTTCCAGTGGAAATTGTCATTTTCGCGCTGTTTGTTTGGGAAAATTGTGATTTTGTTCGGCTATGAGAAAACCGCGCAAACCGCGGTTCGAAGAGATAAGAATCATCTCGATTTATTTGTGAAATTTTCCATAAAGTGTGAAATTATCGAGATTTTAGCTCTTCGAATGCATTCTTTTGTTAGAGTATTTTTCATATTTATTTAATTTGTGCTCGGTTGTGGAATTGAGTGACTGGAAATTTTCCAAATTGATGAATTGATTTTTTACGAATCAAATTGTTTTAGAATAATTGATCAATTTTTTTTATCGAAATGAACGATAGTTTTTAAAATTTGATTTATTTTTTTCCCAAATGGATCTTAATTGTTACACGCTTTATTCTCTCTGAATTATGAATCAGTGGAATTTATCGAAAATCACTGAGAAATCGTCAGAATTACAGCACAGGAAAAAATCAGTGAAAATTTTTTTACTGAAAACAAATCAGTGAGAAAAATCACTGGAAAATTGGTGAAAATTCACTGAAAAGTCGGTAAAATTTATGAAATTTGCTGAAAAATCAGCGAAAATTCGCTAAAAATCAGTAAATTTTGCTGATTTTTTTCCTGTGCTGCTATTCTGACTATTTATCAGTGACTTTTCACTGATTTAGAATGAGAGAGTTGGTCGAAATGTTTTTCATTTGTTTTCCTAATTTTTAATTTTCCAAGGGAATCAACTTTTTTCTATTACATAATGCTTTTTTGTTCGTATCGTCGATTTTTTTCCACTTCGAGTTATTTTATTTCGTTAAAATGGGTCACTTTTCTGAAATCTGATGAATTTCCTCCAAAGTTCATTTCATATTTAAAGTACAATTAAAAATTAAGTCATCCGTCCTCTTCATATTCGTATGAAAAATCAGAAATACATATTAGTGTTTGACTTTAAGTTTTTATCTTTATTGATTGGACGAATCAAAGTTGGTTTATTGGAAGGGATAAAAAATTGAATAATTTCAACCAAAATTTATTTTTTATTCTGATTTGGCAGTTTTCTCTTTTTTTCCTTCTTGAAACAAATTTCGAAACATTTTCAAATCAAACAAAATTTTTGGCCTGAAAATGCTGTTTTGTCATTTTATAGGAAAAAATATGCCTTTTCTGCCTCCCATTTGGTCCGATTCTAAATTACAGCTAAACGAATCAATTCTTTGTTGAACTAAAATGACAAATCGTCCACTTTTGAAACCAAGTAAGGTAAAAATTTTTAAAATGAAACAATTTTGCATCAATTTTACTTCCAAATTTGGAAACGAATTAATCAGAGGCGAATTGGAGAAGAGGAAAAGTATAAACCCTTCTTCAACGACTAAAAAATTGAAAAATTATGAAATTTTGATCCTTGAATAAGTTTTTTGAGCATTTTTTAAATGATGATTTCAGAATTTTTGATAAAGTTGATAATTTTTTTTCTTGCTGAAAACATTTTTTGGGGAAATCTGCCTTATTATTTTCAGATGGAATTAAACTAACAAAGGAATCATTTGAGGTGTTCGCTTCCAATTTAAATACGTAAAAATGCGACTTTTGGAAGTAGAATGTTTCGGAACTCCTGTGGTCAAAATTCCGACTAAGCGAGCTAATTTTTCAATTTTTTTTGACGATTTTTCGAATTTTAAACGTGTATTTTTGAGTAAGAATATGATATTATGTATTGCTGAGATAGAATGTACTTTTTTTAAGAAAGTAAAATTGGTAAAAATTAGGTTCCTGCTTGTTATCGAACTTCCGGCCATTCTGGAACCTCAAACGAGATTTTGACCATATTCATTGTTTTAGAATTTCTCCAGAAGACGTTAGAATTTCTCCAGAAGACGTAAAAGTCAATTCTTCTCGATTGGTATAACAAGAAAATGAATCAATGCTGTGATCCCCAATCGTAAACGTAATAATTTTCGTTTTAAATCAGAATCACGCGAAAAATACCTCACGTTAATAAAATTGCATACTTGATTCGCCGTAAATATGCAAGTGTCGCGTATTTACGGCGAATTCGATAGGCAACTTCAATAACGCCGATGAATGAAATTTCATTAGAAGGCGTAAAAATTCGGTTTCCTTTTTCGTTTGAGTGTATTAATGAGATAACGATCTTCAACCTGACTCGTCGAATGGTTTTTTGATCAGAGTTCAAATCGGATATTCCGGAGTTTAAAAATTTATTTGAACCCGTGATTTTTTTTTTGAATTTACAAATGTATGGAAAAATTAGTAAAGTTTTTAAAAAACAACTACTTTTTGAAAAAAATCTACAAATTTTATAAAAAGTTTGTATATGTTACACCTAATCCATGTAATTGCCGAATGCATGAAATAGGCAAAATTTTTGCCTAATGCATGAATTCAAGATATTTTGCCATAGAGAACAAACATTCAGCTACATTTCAAAAAAAATTTGATCCAGCTACTTCAATTAGAAAATGTTTAACACTGAATGAAACATATAATGAATGAAAAATCTTCTTTGCAGCATAAAAAATTTTCTAATTGAAGTAGCTGGATTAATTTTTTTTGTAATGTAGCTGAATGTTTGTTCCCTATGGCAAAATATCTTGAATTTTTCACCTGTGGAATAAAAAAGTGGTAGGAAGCTTTGAATTTAGAAATTTCATAAATTGGGCAAGAGATTGCCTAATTCATGCATTAGGCAAAAATTTTGCCTATTTCATGAATTCGGAAATTACACGGATTAGGCGTAACATATATTCTAAAAAAAATTTAAATTAGAAATTTTTTTAAAAATTGGTCAGAATTATTGAATTTTTGCAACATTTTAAACGTACTTTACGTAGCATATTTTTCAACGATCAGTCAGTATGTATTTGATAAATAGATATGAAGTTCGAAAAATATTCCAAAGGCTCTAGCAGGGTAAGGTAGGTGAATCGGCCTACGACTCCTTTTTCAATTTTTTTAAAGGCAACAAACGATAATTTTTTACCCCAAAGTGGTATTTCCAATACCCTCCCAAATAGAGTTGACCTTTAAATGTAATATTCTCTTTTTTTGCGTAATCTTGGAAGTTTCCCCCTCAATTCGAACGAAATTTTGTAAGTAGTAGGGGGTAGTCAATAATTATGATCATCTACATAAATTTTTCAGATCTTTTTACCTCAGAAATAACGTTGAAACGGGTTTTTAAACCTTCAAAGGCTCATAAAAATGACAAACATGGATGTAAAAATTCACACGTGTTCTTAGATGTATTTTGACCCCACTTGAATTTTTTTCAGATTTTTTGGCGTGGTAGTCTTCTCAAAAACGCCTAAAACAACCGATTTTTTATTTCGATTTCTGCTAAAATTGAAAAGAATAAATGACCGAATGGAAAAACTGATGCCAAATTCGTGTTCAACAGGTCGAATAACCCCCTGATTTGAGCGACCATTTTGCTTAAAATCCAAAATTCACGTGTTTTCGTCGATTTTTCCACATGTAATTGAAAAAATGATGGAAAAAGTGAATTTTGAGAATTTCATCGAAATAATTCGAATGGAAAAAGAGTGTTTTTCAAGGGATTTTGACGCGCTGAACGCGAATCCTGCATTAGTTTTCTCATTTGATCATTCCTTAAGTACGTATAGTTGTAGAGGGGGTCATTGAAAATTTCATTTAAAATTTTTTCCGAGGGGAAAAATTCTGCAAAACTCCAAGACATGAGCTCGTTTTCGCAGATTTTGAGAATATTTCCACGAAACTACCCTTCAAAAATCGCAAAACACCATGCAATGTTTTACTAAAAAAATATTGAATATTCACAAACAAAAATTTCGCAAAAATTGAAATTCTCCAACTTTTTCACTTCTCTTCCTCCCTCACACCACAGCTCTACCTACAAAACATGTTACCTTTTTTCCTTCGAGGAATCCACCGACAAGATGATGAGTACAATAAGAAAAATAAAACATTGTAATCCTTCTCCTCCTTTTCATTTCATCATACTATTCCACAACTCGAAAGCAGGAACTCGGTTTTAGTTGTTGAACGTTGAAAAATACACTACATGTAACTGCTGAAAACAGTTACGAGTTTTGTTTTTATATTTTTACTATGCGAGTACGAGACGTATAAACATACGCACGTGTACTAAAGCATAAAGACGAGCTGGCGAATCGGTGATGCAGCGGGGTAGAAAATACACACGTATAATGGTACGAGTATCTACTACCTAGCTACCTACTAGAGTATTCTTTTTGTTTACGAGGGAGAACGAGGCGGAGAATGAGAATAATGGCGATGAAGTAGCGAAATTTACAGTCGAACGATCGCACACAGTAAAAGGCTCGAGAATGGCGAAAAACTCGCTGATTGGCTTTGGTATCTACGTATGTATTGTGAAAAAAAGTCGAGTTTTTCTTAATCTTTGGCCAAGCGTGAATGCGTCGGTAGTTTTTTCTCGAATTTCGACTCGGTATACCTTGAAAGTTTCAGAAGAGATGACATACGAGTGCGAATCGATGTAGATACCATAAGATAATGAAACGACAACGGAATGTATTCCGGAAGTGTATTAAAAAGTGTAATATACATAATGAACCAGAGACTTGTTTATGGTTGCTTTTTACCCATACATTTTTGGGTTTAATTACGTAGTAAACGTATCTTAAGGCGTGGATCAAGGGTTACCTGGGGCACCTTAGTGCGTAGGTATTTTAACACGTTGGTAGTACAACGTGCGTATTTAGCTTCCCTTTACGTAAGTATTTGTAACGAGCATTTAAACTATATGTACGAGCTTCGAGCTGGATGTGTGTTTACGAAAGCCAGGCTACAATAAAGCTGTAAAGCCAACGAGAAAAGCATAAGCCTCGAATACGTTCGTATATGCTGCGAATTTACACCGAAAGATTAAAATATAAGAGATTAACCGAGTCTCGTTATTCGTTTTAAAAGTTGGTAAAATTAGGACGGGGGGATGGCGTAAGTAAAAGTTTGGTATTGTACGAGGCGATTTTCCATTAAATTATGCGCTTTTAAAACACGCTTTACAGGTTAGATTCGACGATAGCGAGTCGAGCTTCGCGAGTATATCGGCGTATTATGCGGTAGCTTTACGATTGGTCGTAAAAAAGCGAGCCGAATACGAGCAGGAATTATTGACGAATATTTTTATAGGCTCGTTTGATAGGAGACGAGGTGGGAAGGGGTGAGTGATCGTTAAAAGTGTAAATAATTCAGACCACTATACGATATAATTACAAGTGAGGGAGGGGGACGGTAGAGAACTGGGGATAATTACAGAGTTCGTACGTGTATCGGGCTTTAAACGTATGCTTGTGGATTTTCAGATGCTCCTATTATCAAAAGCGTCGGTCCTGATAAGCTGACGACTGCTCCTCTCTATACGTCGACGGAATTCAGCTGTGCTGCCGATGGAAATCCACCGCCGACGTATCAGTGGCTACAGAAGGTGTCGTCGGTCAATGGAGATGGGCATAATACGATCTTGGTCAGGAGTTCGGAACCGAAGCTGCATTTCAGAAACGTTACGTATGATTGGCAAGGCGAATATATTTGCGTGGTTACCAATACTATCGCCGGTACTGAGAGAACCGTCCAGAGTCAACCGATTACTTTGCAAGTCATAGGTAAGAGTGGGGAATAGGGTGATGGTGGGAAAATGTATTGGATTTTGACGAAAATTGATGAGATAATTTAATTTGAGTGGAAGAGTTCTTAAATTTTGAGCCCTCCTCCCCCCCCCCCCCCCAGCCAATAGTAGACGAAGCAAGGAGATCTCAAAGTGGGATAATTTTCGAGAAAACACGTTTTTTTTCACTTTTTGATGATGCCATTTACTGGGAATCTTGATCATTCCCTGTATAGGGGAAGAAGCCGTTTGCACAACTAAACCATTTACTTGACTACCATTTGTACAAATTGAAATGGGGAGAGTTTATCAATTAGGAAGTACGTACCAGTTGCACAAATCAAAAAATGAAAAGTAAAACTACTCTCATTTAAACATGAGTGAAAATGATCAAAAATCACTGGAAAACTGTTAGAATTGCAGAACAGTAATAAATCGGTAAAAAAATTCACTGAAAGCAAACAGTGAAAAAATCGTTGGAAAATCAGTGAAAATTCACTGCTCTCTCATTCCGAATCAGTGAAAAGTCACTGATAAACAGTCAGAATTGCAGCACAAGAAAAATCAGTGAGTGAAATTCACTGGTTTTCAGCGATTTTTCACTGATTTTTCAAAGAATTTCACAGATTTTTCAGTGAATTTCATGAATATCACTGAGTTTTCAATGAATTTTCGCCGATTTCCAGTGATTTTCTTTCACTGACTTGCTTTCAGTGAAAAAATTTTCACTGATTTAATACTGTACTCCAATTCTGACAGTTTTTCAGTGTTTTTTGATAAATTTCACTGATTTAAAAATGAGAGAGTAGAAAGTCAGTAAAATTTCTGAAATTTGTTGAAAAATCAGTAAAATTATTTGAAAAATCAGCAAAATCCGCTGAAAATTAGAGAATTCTGCTGATTTTTCCTTTGCTGGAATTCTGACTACTCTCTCATATAAAAATCAGTGAAAATTATCTAAAATCACTGGAAAACGGTCGGAATTTCAGCACAGTAATAAATCAGTGGAAAAAATTACTGGAATATCAGTGTAAATTTACTGAAAAGTCAGTAAAATCAGTGCAATTTGCTGAAAAATCAGTGAAATTCTTTGAAAAATCAACGAAAATCCGCTGAAAAATAAAGAATTTCGCTGATTTTCCTGTGCTGCAATTTTGACTATTTCTCAGTGACTTTTTACTGATTCAAAATGAGAGGTAGTGGTTCCAAAATTGAGCTATTTTCAAAAAAAATGTTCCTATCTAGGTATTAATCTTTGAAATATTTACGAAGAATAGTTATTCGAAAGAGTATTGAATTAAATTCTCAATGAGTCGTGTTTATTGTTCAAATTTCCAACCTCCTTTTTTGAGCCTTTTTGTTGTTTTTTTCTAAACATTGCTTTTGGAATTGGAAAAATCGAAAAAAATTCCCAACTGAGCTGTAAGTAAATTTTTAATGTTTAGTTTTTGATGATGTCAATTTCAATTTTTTTTTGAATTTTGTCTTGAAACGACTAAACAAGATGCTACCTTATTGTAAAAAAATACATAGGTGAGATTGAGATTCGAAGTCGCGATTTTGAAACGAATATTTGAATAATATTTTGAGGGAGAGCCGGCGAGAAAGAAGAAATGCAAAAAAGTATGTGCACCGGGCCCAAACTTTTCGAAAAACCAGATAAATTTTTTTAGGAATCTATAAAGCATTGAGATCCCTTGAAAACTCGAATAATTTTAAATTAGCTTTGACAAACGTCAAAAAGTTCATCTGCTTAACGAAAAATCAAAAAAAATGGGAAATTTTCTAATAAAATGAGATACGTCTGAAAAAAGTCACAAATTGAAATATTGAGTGAATTTTAGGAAAAAATACGAGAAAAAAGTGAATTTTTCATTTTGAAATTCTTGTGATATTTGAGACATTTTTATAAAAACTTTAATAAATTTTTAGTAAAATTGAAGTCTTTCAAAATTGTTTAATTTAAAAATTGAGTACGATTTTTGATGTGTCGAATACGTTGAGGAATAAGGCTAAACATTGAAAATTTTTATTGCGATTTTCCAGAGAAAAAAAGGGGCCCTAAGGATTCTATTTTGGGGCGTTTGTAAAATTTGCATCGTCAAAATTGAAAAGAATTCGATTTAAGATTCGAATTACTCATTTTTTGAATGATTCTTCTCAATTTCTAAGCAAGGGTACGATGAATTTTGGTTTGTACGAACGATACTGCACTGTGCAAATGGTCTATACTTACCCCTAAAATGTTGCGATTTGAGTTTTCACGCCTCTCCAAACCATTGACCTTGAAACTGGATAGGTACCGTTTTTTGTTCTCTCCAAGGGATTAAAAAAATGAAGATCGCGAGTTGAAGGAATTTTTGATTTTACTAAATTTAAAAGGCTCACTCAAGCACCTCAAAATTGAGCAAACACTTCTTTGGTTACCTAAAATAATTTTTAACTAAGATTTTTAATCATAACAGTGCTGCCAACTGCATTTTTATTTACGCAATTGTTAGAGAATATACAGTTGACAGCACGACTAAAAAAATTTATTGAGAAATTAGTTTAAATTTATTTTAATGCACAAAAAAAATGTTGACTTACTTTTCGAGTCACTGAATAAATGACTTAAATTTTATGAAAACTTAATGAGATAAAGAGTATTTCATTCGGTCTCTGATCATTAAAAAAAAAAAAAAAAACACAGAAATATTTTCCTTCTAAAATTTTGAAGAGATCCCCTTCTCACAGTTCAAAAAATATTTATTTTGAAATGGTTTTCTCAAATGATAGTTCTTCCATGTAAAATGATGGTCTAAACGAGTCCGAGTTTTCACGACCAAAATTTTTTTATAAATTGAAATCAGAATTTTCAAGATTTGACTATGAGTACTTGATAATACAGTTGGTAGCATTGCCTAGAAAATTTTTTTTTAAATTTCATCGAAAATTATTGCTTATCGACGATAAATAATTCTTGGCTTCATTTTGAGGCATTTCCCTGAATTTGGTAAGAATCGAAATTTCTTTAAATTTGCGATCTGCAGCTTTCCAACTCCCTGGTAAAGAGAAAAAAATGGCATCTAATTTTAAAGTCAATGGTTCAAGAAAGTATAGAAACTCAAATTACAGCTTTTCAGGGAATATTGAGGTTCTCAGCAGGTGCCATTAACCAAAGGTGGCAAAAATCAACGTATTTTCCGCAAAAATCCTCGCTTTGAGATCCCCTAGCTCCATCCCTCTTCGTGCTCGGAGCACACGAAAATTTCAGGAGATTCCTCATTCAACCCCAAAATACTTCACCAATTTTCGTAAAAATCCAAGATACGTTTTTTCCGCTCCAGTTTACTGCCGATCCACGAAGGGATCTTTGATAAAAACCAAATTACTTAATTCGTCGTGCGTAGCGTACATTGAGCGAGACGAAGAGGCGGCAGCAAAAAAAACGCTTAATTAGCGTTGTTTTAACGCGACAAGAATGTTAATTAGTAATTTTTGCTGGGAAAAATGCACGTTACCACGGTATCTGTAGCCGAATGAAATTTTCCGTTCGACGAATTTACACGGTGTAACAGAGGCCTCTACCGACTCGCAGAACGGCGAGAATTCACAATTAAACGTTGACGCGAGCTGGTAAAAAAAAAGTGGATTTAATTACAAACTTGGCCCCCTCCTCCGGCTCGTCGTTCGGATGTTAATTCAAATACGCGTACACAGCGAAAAAAAAATCTTGGACGAGAAAAAAGCTTGTGAATTTAATTAAAGAAAATTTTTACGCCGGGTCGTTAACGTTTCTGTAGGATTATTAAAGATCATAGCCGGTAAGTGAGAGGCTCGAGTTAGTACATCGTTAATACCATCGCATCTCATCAGATTCACAAGCTGCGAAATTTGTCCGCGCTCTTGTATTAGCCGGAGCGAGACTCGACGTCGTGTTATTTTAGTGTATTTTCTCGCCTCGGCTCCCTTCGCCGGGCTGTAACATCGCAGCGTCCAAATTAAATTACCGTGCTGTGTTTTTCACGCTGGATGCAATTTTTATCCGCAATGCGTGCTCGAATGATCGATTTTTGTCGTCGTCTTCGATATCTTGTGTAATCCACGCAGAACGTGAATTGTCAGCCTCTCCTAGGATACCTTTGTTCTTCGTTTTATCCCGAAAAACAACAATCTTGTAATTAACAAACGAAAGAAATTTTCGAGCAGTTCGATGAAGTCATTGTTTTAAAATTCAATCTGTATCCCCTCGTTAATTGTACCTTCTCCGGCGAATTTGTATCAACAATGGGACTTCGTGTTTCGCTGCGTTGCGTCGCTCGTGTCGAGTTCTTATTGAGAAAGTTTTCCATAATTACGTGGTTGGGGTTTTTTTCCATCGCCCGCGCCTCCTCCAATGCCCTCTCCTTTGCTTGGCGTTGTTTCCGTAAGACGCGAAGAATAAGTTTTTAATAAAAATTTATCACTTTTTCGTATTATCGACGGACGTGGCTTGCATAACGAAGTAAGGGGTTGTAATAGATTTGAGATAATGGAGGGAAAAACAAAGCTAGGTACCTGTGTTTGTGAATTATATAGGCCTTGATGGGGATTATGTAGACTGCCTATTATGGCAAAAAATTAGGGAGTGTTGGTATTCGAGGGTTTTTTACACGATCCTTGGAGCCTTCGAAGTGTAATGGGATCTTCATAACCGTAATAATTGAAACGTGATTTTTCAGAAGTAAAAATAAACGATTCCTAAATTTGTGAAAAATAATTTTGAAAATTCCTGATAAATGTAGTTAGATAAATTCATAGACAATTCCTGGATGAATAGACGAACCGAAAGTGAATTATGGGGAAATGGAGGAATCGAGAATTTTCAACTAAAATTAATTTTTTTCTAAATTTTCTGCCAAAAGGTACGTTTTTCCTCATTTTTCTACTCAAAAAATTCATCCCCTCTCAAATAAAGTTATCATTCAAGAGTAAAGGCAGCAATTCTAGAAAAATTTGTGTTCCAAGACTCGAGCCAAAACAAATTATTGGCGAAGAGCACTTTAGTGAAGTCGAAAAATTTTGCATGTGGTACCCAACGAGTGATTACTTTGAAATTAGGTGGCGAAAAAAATTAGTGAACGGATTTAATGGTCCACAATACCCCATTGCATCAAGTTCATGTTAGTTTTTCTGTAAAATTTAATGAAAAGTAGAATTTTTGAAATTTTTCTCCAAAAAATTGAGGGCTGGGGCCTAGAAATTTATGGTTTTGGTGGTTGAATGTGTTTTGAAAAAAAATCGTTTCGAAATCAGCCAATGCATTGTTACTCAAAATATTTCTAGTGGAGCTATGTCACGTGAGATGCCCTTTTTGAAAAGGACTAGTAGGCTTATGGCACCCCCCCCCCCCCACAACCATTTAAAAAAATTAGATGTTTTTCTTTTCTTCATTCATTGTGGATGGTAATTTAATTGAACTCTCCCCTCCCACTGAAGGCAGAAAAAATTGAAAAATTCGTTTTCAACTCGAAAAAACCTCGAGAATGGAACGCCACAATCCCGAAAACTGAGGTTATACCTACTTTATTCGATTTCCATGGTTATTTCATTCAACTTTCGGGAAAAATCGCTGCCTGCCATTTTTTTGAACCTTAATTTTTGAATTTTTTGGGAAAAGTTTTATATTTTATAACTCCTGAACATTTTTGACTTTCGGACCTGAAAATCAGAGAGGTTGTAACCAAAGGTTTCCTCTACCTCCTCGATGTAAAATTTTCGATTTATTTCAATTTTAAGGGTGATTTTTGAGGGTTTGAGAAAATTGGCGATATTAGGTGCCTTTACCCTTACGAAAAATTTACGTTTCAAATCTATTTTTTCTAAAAAAAAAATACAGTCTTGCCACTGCTGAGGAAGAGAGCTGCTCTTTTGTCCCCTTTCCATCCAGTTTTCTCTCATTCTGTGAATGTAAAATTCTGATTTGAGATGATCTTGAATTTTATTTGCAACTTGAAAACGTTTGTATTAAATTCGTTTCCATCTACATTTTTCTCGATCTCTGAAAAATAAATGATAAAAATTACTAAAAATCTCAAAACTCCAAAATTAAAATCGTAATTTGACAAATCAATTGAATTTTGTGCTGGTTCTTCTGACTTAATTCTATTTGAGGTAATTTCGCATTATTCACAAGAACTGACTAAGTGAAAGAAATCAACTGTAGCCTAATCAACGTCAAAGGACCCAACTATTTGGCCAAAAATTCAGCGAAATTGATTAATTTTCAAAAATTGGCAAATTCCTAAAAAAAATGTACAAAATTTAATGAAAATAATTGAACTTTTGTAAAAATTTGTATAAAGCAATGTTAAAAGCGAGAGAAGAAATCGTTTTTTTGGCAAAATTGTTATTCGCAGAATTTGGTATTTTGGTAATGTGGGGGGGGGGGGGGGTACATTGGAAATTATTTTTGAAAATGTTCGAAAAAAAGGGACTCGCAAAGAGTATTCCCAGTTAAGATAGACTGCGAAAGGCCTCTGTTCTCAGATTTTTAAGATTTTCATCGAAATATTGTCGGGTAAATACCTCAATAAAAATTTTTCGAAATTCCCTGACTTTTCCAGGTTTTCCAAAAAGCACTCTACATTTTTTTGAATGAAATATTGAAAAAAAAATCATGCTTTTTGATACCATGAATCCATTTCTAGAATCAATTTTACCCCATTGATTGGGCGAACCTTAAAAATTCCAATTCTTCAAAAAAAAAATCATCATAAATTTTCAAGGATTATAGATTTCCTCCTCCTCCCCCCCCCTCCTTCACATTGATCGCAATGGCGAAAAAATGCGTTTTTGTAAGAAAAATTTTGTTTCGACGATTAAAAGGAATATTTTTTATTCCTTTGTAAATATAAAAAATTCTCACGCCTAAACCGTGAGGTAACCGACTTTTCTCGTGTTTTTATGCATGATTTTTTTCAACAAAATGTATTATCTGACAATGAAATCATCTTTGTCATCAATAGCTATTTGTTGGGGTTCATTTTGATACAATGAAAATGACTGAATACAAAATTAACCTAAATCCACGTAATTTCCTAGTTTTAGGGAGACGATGGTGGGGGGGGGGGCTCGGCTCAGAGGAATCGGATAAAAAACTGAGCATATTTTCGAACTCAGTTCCCTCAACAACCCAACAAACGACGTTATTTTTCTTTTTTTTTTGAATTTTCACCTCAGCGGGGGGGGGGTGATAGGAAGTTCACTGGGATCTGTTGAAAAACTGAGCCCATATTCTAATTTATAAATTTTCAACTGCATGTTTCAATAAACCGAAAATCCTTTTACAATAAAATAAAATAAAAATTTTTAAAAATCGAACAATGGGGAGGAAAGGAGTAGAATTCAGGAAATGATGAATTCGTCGCCTGAAGAAGTTCATCTGGAGTGGGTCCTGTTGTTCTACGACTATATACATTTGAATGACACCAGACTTTGAATTTTTCGATCAAGTTGATTAGAGAATTTTTGCTATGCATTTTTATTGTAAGTTTTTTCGAACACCCTGAAGACCTCTTTTTTTCCAACCTTGATGGAAACCATAAACAATGAATTCATCATCTAAAGAGGATCATAATTATCGAGGGGTTTTGTATTTCTACCATCATGTACATTCGAATTTTAATAGACTAGGAATGACGCCAGATTTAAAAATTTTTAACTAAGTTGATGAGGAAATTTTTGCTAGGCATTTTAATTGTAATTTTTTCGGACACCCTGAAGACCTCTTTTTTTTCAAAGTTGATGGTAACCGGAAATGATGAATTCATAACCTGAAGAAGCTCTTCTCGAATGGATCCTTTCTACTATCATGTACATTCGAATGGTAACAGACCAGGAATGACGTCAGATTTTAAATGTTTCAATCAAGTTGATTACGAAATTTCTGCTAAGCATTCTAATTGCAATTTTTTTTGGACACCCTGAAGACCTCTTTTTTTCAAAGTTGATGGTAACCGGAAATGATGAATTCGTAACCTGAAGAAACCTGTCTTGAATGGATCCTTTCTACTATTATGTACATTCGAATGGTAATAGGCCAGGACTGACACCAGATTTAAAATTTTTCAATTAAGTTGGTTGAATAATTTTTGCCATGCATTTTCATTATATTCTTTTGGACACCCCGAAGGCCCTTTTTCGGACAAGAATCGCTTCTAGGCAACGCTATTTTCACACAAAATTCATTAAAAAATCACAAAAATCCATTTTTCTCAAAAACTTTTCAACCGATTTCGATAAAACTTAAAATCTCACAGGTTCAGCAATGCCCCAACAGCGCGACTTTTTCAGATTTTTCTCAACCCTCATAGTTTCGGAGTTTAATCGAGGACAAATTTCATACATATATATATATATATAAATATATAAGGAAAGGTGAAAATGAACCAATGGTACAGTTGTGTTCCAAATGACCCAAAACGCAAAGAAAACTCACCCCCGACCCCAAGTCTCACCGCGGCAACAAATTTAGTACCTGACTTTTCAAGAAAAGTCGGTAAAAGGAGAATTTTTCAACTTTTTTCCTTCCATAGGGACGTAGGAATTGACAAAAGAAAACTTCCAGTCCATATTGCTCCAAAAATATTTCGATCACCAAAAAAAATTCATAGAATATGAAGATTATGTTTCCAAACTGACCAAGTCCAAAATCTGTATATGAAAAAAGGGACATAGGTGTACTGGAAAAAAGGTTACACCTGGGTTCCTTTTCTCATATACAGATTTTGAACTTGGAGCAGTTTGGAAACGTAACCTTCATATGTACTTTGATTAGGTTTTCAACATTAAAAATGGATTGGGATTTTTTTGAGTGGTTTTTCATTCTCAAAATCTCAAAACCCTTCAGAAACTGAGGTTTTTTTGCAATTTTTCCTAAATTAATGGTCGTAAGTACGTGAGAAATGGATAAAAAATGGATTTCTCGTGAAATTTCACCTACTAGTTACCTACCAATCTGTCTGAGCCTTTGTTTATGCCCGAGGGGGACCACCTCCCATTCATCTCTTATTTTGGGGAAAGATAGGTCGTTGATATTGATGTCGTTAGAACCTCCTGAACTCGAATATGACGTCATATTTTGCAATTAGACTCATCCAAATACCCAATGAATAAACACCTTTAAGTTCAGAATTTAATTTTCACCCTTAAATAGCGTCATGTTCATTCGTTACGCTCTCCAGAAATCAAGTTTAAACCTTGTCACCTTTAAAATGGAGTACACAATTACAGCGAACTTTCATACGTCTAAAAAAATTTGAAGCACATACTATTAATTTGAAATTTTTTTGATGATTATCCTCGTGGCTTGAACATACCGGAGAAAAATTGAAACGTTTCAAGTTGATTAGGCTACTAAAAAATTAGATGCCTGAAAATTTTTTGCTTTCGTTGACGATTTTTGAAAATTTTGACACATTCAGAAGGTATCAAATTTTTGTAACCTGGTTCAATGGAGTGTCTTGGATTTCGCAAAAAATTACGAAAAATTGATTAAATGGTAATCTGAATTCAGAATAAATATCTAAGTTTTCTTTTGATTTTTTTTTTCAATTTTTGGTCGAAAAAAGTCTACAAGCAGACTCATAATTAAAACATACCCTTTTACCCTTGAAACTAACCACGAATATCAAAAAAATGACCTACCTTGGAATTACCTCTTCGTACTCTTTTTCGCCTTCTATCCGACTTAACAACATCGTTACAGTCGAGCATACCGAGAATTTGTCGAGTCCATTACCTCGATATTGTCAACCTAAGGGAATTAGCTCGTTTAAGGAACACTCTTCTGCTCTGAAAATAGGTCGGTACATAGATGTGCCACGATGGTCTTCACCAACGTCTCGCTAATTGTACGCTCAGCGCATAACGATATAACGACAACCAAGCTAACTTAGCCCCTCAGACTCGCTAACGAGTAAAAATTTCGTCCATTAAATTACAGGTGCGCCGCAAGTGTTGAAACATTCGGAACGACAAGAAGTTGTGGTTCAACGAGGCGAAACCGCTTTATTAAAGCTTACGGTTTGCGCGGATCCGCGTCCAAGACGTACGGCCTGGGAATGGGGTAGTTTACAACTGGAGGCCGGAGCCGGCGTAAGTCGTTTCCACGCCGAAGAACTTAAACAGGTATTTTATTATAATGTATTCTCGTATTAAATTCGGATTAAACGCAGGTGTCGCAGTCGCCCTAAATGCGCGTGACCGTGTTCTCTGCGGCAAATTCTTCGCGAATTCCGCCGTCTCGAGGTGGCGAAATGTACGTAACGGGCAGATCCGCAGATTATACATCTTGAGACTTGTGTCGTGCGAGGATTACGCCATCGAGTCGAATTAGCCGACTGGATTATAAACTTTTAACTGGCGGATTAGACGAGTGGTTTGTAAATCGCCGTATGGTTTGAATGTAAGGGGTATAGCCGGGTAAAAGGTGAATTTGGCCATGGCTTCGATTTTCGATCTAACTCCCCCAAATGGTACCCCTTGATGTAGAAAAATCTGGAAAAAATTGACCCCCCCCACCCCTTTCGGAGTTATGGTCATTTTATTGCAATATTTTCAAGAATTTTTAATTTCAACGGAAAAGAAAGAAATTTCCTGTTCTTAGGCACAAAGTTACATCTTGTAGAGGCGTATTTACGATAATTTTTTCAACAATTTTGGTGCACTGCTTCACGTTTTTTCGGCTATTTGAAGTTTTCAATCGTAAAAAACACCATATAAGCGAAGAGCGGCCACTTTTTGAAAATATTCCAAAAACGTGGTTTTTAATGTAGATTTACGTCACTTATTCAGTTTTGGCGATTTAGATGCCGCAAAGGCCGAAAATTTCGAAAAACCGTACAGAAATGTTATTTTAGCAGATTTTTCAAATTTTGAGCGTTCTATATGGAAAGAAATGGCCAAATGAAAAAACTAATGTCGGATTCGTGTTAAGCGGGTCAAAATATCTCGATAAATACCCTTTCGCGATTACTTTACTTGAATCCTCGAAATTTCCAATTTTTGTCATGAAAAATCAGTGAAAAAGGTGAATTTTGAGACTTGAAACAAAACGATCGCGAAATGGTGCTTATCGGGGTATTTTGACCCGCTAAACACGAATCCGACGTTAGTTTTTTTTTTTGGTAATTTTTCCCGTATAAAACGCTCAAAATTTGAAAAATCTGCTAAAACATCAACATTTTTGCATGGGTTTTTGCGATTTCAGTCTTCACAAGGGAAGTACACGAGGTGTGACCCGTCAAAGTGAAAAAAAAATCAGGCCAGTTGAACATCACAAAAAACTTCCCCAGCCAAAATTTTAGCCCCTGAAGTTTACTTGTGAGGGGGGGGGGGAGTTATGGAGGTTTGAATTTAAAAAAAACGCCTAATACATATGTGTACGTGAACGTAATAAGGTCCCACTTTGTCGGAATTGAGTTATGACCAGATCCTCATACTAGACAAAATTTCGGATCATTTAAGACCAATCCCAGCCTCCGAGGTGCAAATCTCTCCAAAATACGCACATTTGAAGTTGAAAGTTGAAAAAGCACAATTTTGAGAAAAACGCGTTTAAAGTTTTTGAAAAAAAAAAGTAAAGAAAGTTTCAACTTCAAATGTGATTATACCTGAGAGATTTGCACCTTGGAGGCTCGGATTGGTCTTAAATGATCCAAAATTTTATATATTTTCAATTTTTCAATAAAATGTATGCAGAAACAATTTTTACTGGGTTATAAATCATGAACAATATCATGCAAAATTAATACAAAAGTAAAAAAATAAGAAAAACATAAGAAAAAAAATAAGAGTACAGTATTATTATTTTTTTTAAATGATGGTCGCATTAATCTTATTCGAACTTTTTCTTTTCTGAGTTTCTTTCGCTTCATTCTTTGTTTTTTCCATTTCTTTCTTCGCTTCATTTTTCGTTTTTTCTATTTTTTTTTCATTTCAGTCTTCGTTTTTTTTGGTTCTTTTTTCATTTCTTTTTTCGTTTCATTTTTCGTTTTTTCCATTTTTTTTCAGTCTTCGTTTTTTTGGTTCTTTTTTCGGTTCTTTTTTTGTTTCATTCGTCGTTTTTGTTTCACTCCATAGAAGCGAAACGCAAGGTCGGATTGAAATGAGTTTGCGTTATTCGAAACAGCAGGGTTGCCACTATCAGAAACGCTAAAAATCCCAAAAATGATATTTTTGACCCAACTTCGGGAAAATCACTGTAACTCGAAATTAAATCCCGACAAAATGGGATCTTAAATCGAAAAAATTACAAAAATCTAATGTAAGAAATAGGAAAATTGAAATAACTCCACAACTTGTAGCGTTTAGAACGTAATTTTTTTTACTATGAACTAACCTCTTCATATGACATCTGCTGAAGGGGTAGTCGTATGGGTCTGCGTGTAATACTTCAGAGTGAATTTTTTCACTCATACTTTATTAGGCGGTTTTTCAGAATTCAAGTTCTCATAACTCCCTCCCCTCCACAAGTCAACTTCAGGGACTAAAATTTTGGCTGTGGAAGTTTTTTGTGATGATTCAAAAGCCTGTAAAAAAAAAATATTTTAGCGTGTGACACCTAGTTGCACTTTCCTTGTTAGTTCAAAGAAACGGCCAAAGTCAAACACATGGAGAAATTTTGCATAAAAAAATTATAAATTTTTCCAGGGTGGTAGCGTTTTGCTTGTATATTGTACAAATATGACATTTTTCTCGTTTAAGCACTCCAAATAGGCGAAAAAACGTGAAGGAGACTAGGAGAGCACCAAAATTGATGAAAACAGTATCGTAACTACACCTCTCCGAAATGGAACTTTGTGCCAAAGAACAAAAAATTTCCTACACTCCGTTGAAATTAAAAATTATTCTTGAAAATACCGCAATGAAATGGACATAATTCCGGAAGGGAGTGGGGGGGGGGGTTGTCAAATCATTTTCCCACAAATTTTTCACATCAAGAGACACTATTTGAGAGGGTTAGAATGGAAATCGATGCTTTTGCGATCGTTCTGTTTCAAGTCTTAAAATTCACCTTTTCTACTGATTTTTCATGACAAAAATTGGGAATTTCGAGGATTCAAGTAAAGTGATCGCGAAAAGGGTGTTTATCGGGATATTTTGACTCGCTTAACACGAATTCGACATTAGTTTTTTCATTTGGCCATTTCTTTCCATATAGATCGCTCAAAGTTTGAAAAATCTGCTAAAATAACAACATTTTTATGTACGGTTTTTCGAAATTTTCGGCCCTTGCGGCATCTAAATCGCCAAAACTGAATACGTGACGTGAATCTATGTTAAAACCCACGTTTTTGGAATATTTTCAAAAAAGTGATCGCTCTTCGCTTGTATGGTGTTTTTTACGATTGAAAACTTCAAATAGCCGAAAAAACGTGAAGGAGTGCACCAAAATTGTTGAAAAAATTATCGTTAATACACCTCTACGAGATGTAACTTTGTGCCAAAGAACAGGAAATTTCCTTCTCTTCCGTTGAAATTAAAAATTCTTGAAAATATTGCAATAAAATGACCATAACTCCGAAAGGGGTGGGGGTGGGGGATCAAAAATTTTTCCAGATTTTTTTACATCAAGAGTTACCATTTGGGGGAGTTAGATCGAAAATCGAAGCCAGGGCCAAATTCACCTATTACCCGGCTATACCCTTTGGGCTAATTTTTCGACCCCCTCCCTATCCCTCTTCCTTTTTGGGACTAGAAATGACGATATGAGATGGAAAAGTTGACGTTGTATTTTCGTATAATTAATCAAATTCGTCGATGAAAAAACAATTAGCTTAACGATTGATATGGTATTAGGCCGAAACGAGCGGACCATTAAACGAATACGAGTTCGCGAGACGTGTGTGGTATTGAAAAACAGGGCCCGCAGCAGAACGCTAAATTACGTCGAATTGGCATACCCGGGTTAGGATTTTTTACCATATAAACGATACACTTACGTAAATGTCAAAAGCCATAATAGTTTGAAAGTTCATCGTATAAAATATTCACGCTAAACTCGACGATATAAAACAATCCGCCGCCAATGCGAATGTCATTATCATATAAAATTCATTTATTGATTGCCCCCGCACCGCTCCCAACCACTGGGCGAGTATAGTATAGTAAAATATATAAATAAAAATAATAGAAATAGCACAAAAAACACACTCGGATGGTTTTTTTCGTTACCATCGCTTTAATAGAATCAAAGTTGAACTTGCATGGATTTTCGTTAATAATTTTTTCCCCATTTTGTTTCATCCGACTTCCGCATTCGTTTGAAAATTTAATTCGAGAGAACATTTATCGTCGTATTTTTTTACTCGTCTTTTGTGAACTTTTCTCGTATTGTTTCCTCTGTTTTTTCACCGTTCAAACAGGTCAAAATATAAAAAGATTTGAATTGCAAATCTTCGCCCGTTTATTTACTTTGTCATTGATTTAGAAAATTTGCATCGAAGAAGGTTTTTATTCCGGGAGTTTCTCCGGGATTTTTCGTTCGACCGATGGTTTATTTTTTCCAAGCGAATCTTCGACGAGCCCGTTTAATGAGTACCTTAATTATGATTTTTCCTGTACGATTGAATGCGAAAGAAATGGCGAATGTTTTTATCGTGATTTTGTACTCGGTTTGTGGTTCGTGGCGGATCCGCAATGTCGGTTAACAAATGGTCGACGGAGCGGTCGTGTCGTGTTTGTTGGGACATTATCGCTGACGTATGGTAATTTACCAAATAAACCCCCGATCTCTGCGGTACCCCTGGGTTAATAATTTACCGCCGTATAAAACTATACCGCTGGCGAATTTCGATGTATTAGGAAATCGCTTCGGTTCGTTATAATTATCGCGATTCGTATCATTGCTGTGGGCCCGAAATAGTGTGGGTGTGTTTTAACGCGATGTGCGGAAATTGTCATCGTTTTAGGAATATTGTTTTAGTATTTTGATTCTATGGTAATGTTCGTAAATTACCGTCATGGTGACGTCATCGATACGAGTTATCTTATTTAGCGATAGCGATACGAGCCGGTATAAAAATATGTGTAATTTAACGCGGTTACACGGCAAATTACCGTGGGTTACCATAATTACCGTAATTTGTCACTGTATATCAAGATAGCAGATGAAAGTATCCGCTTCATCAAAATTTTGTTGGAAAATTATTGCAATAATTGTGATTGCAATAATGGGAGGTACTTTATTGCGATTCGATTGGTTATTTTCTAAGCAATTTCAGTAATTTTATCGATAAATACAATTATTTACCAGATAATTACTGTAATTTACCCGGTGATTACCGTAATTTACTTTAGCTAGTAATTACCGTGATTTACCCGGAAATTACCGTGATTTACCCGGAAATTACCGTGATTTACCCGGAAATTACCGTGATTTACCCGGAAATTACCTAATAATGATCGTAATTTACCTGGTAATTACCGTAATTTACCTGTAATTACCGTAATTTATTTGGTGATTACCGTAATATATCTGGCGATTACCGTCATTTACCTGATGACTACCGTAATTTACCTGGTGATTATCGTAATTTACCTACTAATTGTAATTTACCTGGTAATTGTAATTTACCTGGTAACTACCGTAATTTACCTGGTGATTACCGTAATTTACCTACTAATTGTAATTTACCTGGTAATTGTAATTTACCTGGTGACTACCGTAATTTACCTGGTGACTACAGTAATTTACCTGGTGATTACCATAATTTACCTGGTGATTACCATAATTTACCTGGTGATTACCATAATTTACCTGGTGATTACCGTAATTTACCTGGTGATTACCGTAATTTACCTGGTGATTACCGTAATTTACCTGGTGATTACCGTAATTTACCTGGTGATTACCGTAATTTACCTGGTGATTACCGTAATTTATCTGGTGATTACCGTAATTTACCTGGTGATTACCGTAATTTACCCGGTAATTGTAATTCACCTGGTAATTGTAATTCATTCACCTGGTAATTGCAATTCACCTGGTAATTGTAATTCGCCTGGTATTTACCATAAAGTATTACTATAATTTACCTGGTAATTACCATGAATTATTATCATAATTTACCTGGTATTTACTGTGATTTACCTTCTGATTACTGTAATTTACCTCCTAGTTACTGTAATCCATCTGGGGAGTAAGGTAGGTACTTTTATCAGTAATTACAATACAGAAATTCGGGAATAACAATATACTTGGTAACTGCTGTAATTAAAGTTGTAATCATTATTGTACAATGCTAGGAAAATGAAGTAATAAACAGTAAATATGGTTTTTGATTGATGATTAAGGTTATTTATTTGGCAATACGCGCAATTTACTCGGTAATTACTAGAATTTACTCAGTGTTGCGAAAAATGTCTCCTTGAATACAGAAAAAAACTTCCGAAGATTTTCAAAACGTTTTACTCATATTGGCCTCTTCCTTATTTTCTCGATTAAAATTAACCGTGACTTCGCTT
Organism: Pseudococcus viburni; assembly: GCA_033439095.1. Taxonomy (NCBI): domain Eukaryota; kingdom Metazoa; phylum Arthropoda; class Insecta; order Hemiptera; family Pseudococcidae; genus Pseudococcus; species Pseudococcus viburni. Next base: position 71,866 of record JAVBJF010000256.1, read on the forward strand.
GATGTTTTCCCAAAAATCACTCATTTTTCAGTTTCTATCACTCGAATTTTGCCATTTTTTGATTTTTTAAACATATGTTGAACCCTCTTTGAGTAAATTAAAAGCAATTGGTATATAAAATTTCATATCCCCTTCTCTTAAAATTTTTGTCAGGATATGCACCTGTTGAAAGATACGTTTTTATGTCGTTGAAAGCTTAAACTGAAAAAATTACGCGCTTTTTCCCTCCAAATTCATGACAATTCGCTTTCATAGCAAAAAAATTAAAATTTATGAATTTTTTGTAAATTAACCTAAAATTTGTCTTTTTGAAAACGAATTTCAATAAAAATATAAAGATAAACATATATCTTCAGATTGTAATGTTTCTTTTTTATTTTGTTTCTCTTTTGAGATACTAAATTTACACTGTTGGTACTGTAACTTACCAGGTAACTGCAGGAATTTGTCGTGTACTTAATCACTGTACTTGGGGTTGATTACAGTAATTTACAGGGTTAATTACAGTAATTTACAGGGTTAATTACAGTAATTTACAGGGGTAATTACAGTAATTTACAGGCTTAATTACAGTAATTTACAGGGGTAATTACAGTAATTTACAGGCTTAATTACAGTAATTTACAGGGTTAATTACAGTAATGTACAGGGTTAATTACAGTAATGTACAGGGTTAATTACAGTAATGTACAGGGTTAATTACAGTAATGTACAGGGTTAATTACAGTAATGTACAGGGTTAATTACAGTAATTTACAGGGTTAATTACAGTAATTTACAGGGTTAATTACAGTAATTTACAGGGTTAATTACAGTAATTTGCAGGGTTAATTATTGTAATTTACGGGAAATTTACAATTATTCGAAAAGTAAATACGGTAATTCGCGGGTTGGTTACTTTTTATTGGTAATTATCGCCATTTAAGAGGTAATGATCATGTTTTGCCTAATAATTACCGTAATTCACGAGGTGGTTACAATTTATTGGTAATTACGGTAATTTGAGAGGTAATTTCAGTTATTTTGATAATTCTTCACCATTTTCGGTAATTAGTTGAGTAATTTCAGTAATTGTAAGTTACGATTTTTCTGGTATCATCCTGTCATAGGTTTCGTAGCTAATGACGCATATGTTGTAATTCATGCTGTATGCATGATGGTAATACCTATCATCTTCATATTGAGTAGTAAAACTGTAATTTTCAGTAATTTGGTAATTACCGTAATTACAACGAATCACTCTGTAATTACTCTAATTTACGCGGTAATAACCGTCAGTTATGTTGTAATTATGGTAATTTACTCTGAAATCTCGTAATTGTTTGCATAGTGTCGTAAGATAATCTGTACAAAATAAAATAATAATTCTTAGAACGTAAATTCAGACGTATCCGAAAGGAAACGCTGAACCCTACCCTTTATAAGGGAAATGATGAAATATATCATGTTAGATCCTAAGATTCATAGAAATAACCTATAGCAATAATGCATGAGCAACGCGTTAGAATAAGCAAAGGCTGATGAAATATCCGCTCATTATGAACCTATTTTACACTATATATACTACCCCATTTTTAAACCGCGAGTTAGTTCGTTAGTATATGCCTTCTTGTTACTTTTGCTTTAATACATGCCTATGAAATACCTCTCGCGTTTTCATTGATTATAATTTATTTAATATTCTCTGAAGTTCTCTCCGAATCGAGTATAAAAATAATAGTAAAATAATATATCGAGTTGTGTTTCGATTCGTAAAGTATTTTGTGTCGAATACCTTCTCGCATATCGGTTCGTGAGATTAATACGTTTCTTGTACCTTTTGGTGCATTGATTCGTAGGACGTTTCCTCGTACGACACATAGGCAATTACATTATCACCTAATTATTCAATAATCATTCTTATTTTTTTAATTTACTCACCTACTCGGACATTCTGTTAATTAACGGGGTAAATTTCTGTAACTTGATATATCCAGTACCATAACATCCCATCTGATCTGACGTACATTTCATTACTCTAAAATAATATTTTTTTACGATTTATTTATTCACAGGAGGGCAGAGAAGACTGTTACGAAGCTCGATTCCACGTAAACGAAGTAGACCATCTGGATTCGCGGAATTATTACCTGACGGTAGAAAACGAACGAGGACATGATAAGCACGTGGTCCATTTGACCGTCCGTGGTTCGTATACTGGCAAGTTTCGCTCATGTCCACTTATCACTTTTACTAACATTTAATTCATAAGTCTAGGAGTATTTTTTTTTCTTCTAAATTAACATCATTTATACTACTACATACCTTTACTTACATTTACTTACCGGGAATTGGGTGCGATCATAATACAATAATTACCGACTGGTATATGTCTCACCCGGCTCATCCGCCAAGCATTTTGTCAGACATTTTTTCCCCTCTTTCTTGGCAAATTTTGACTGAACGAAATTGGTATAAGATGTATAAGCTAACAAAGGGATTGCTTGTAATCGAGTATGGTGTTCTGTGAAACGTTATGTTATGTACTTGGTAAAGTTTCGTAGGTAACTGTTGCTTTGGGTAAATGCGTTGAATTTTTAAAGCAACGCGAAACTGTTATTGTAGCGAGGCAAACAAGGTAACGAATGATGAATAATTAAATTCAACGCCGAAGCCGGTACAGGAAATACGTGAAACGGCGTTAGCGTTGTTAATTACGGTATAAACGTTGAATGTATTGTTGCATAAGCTCGACGACGATGTATGGGTGTACATTTTACTCGGTAGATGGAATTTTGCGATGTCTGGAGCTTTAACCCTTCTTTCCCTCGCGCTTAAGAAATTAATTCGGTCATTCGTGTTTGAAAAAATGACCCGAGAAAGCAAATTGATTGAAAGGGTAAAGGCACTACCGGCGGCGGTCAAGATAGGCGAATCTGTCCCCGAGCTGAAATTCGAAACTAACCTATGGAATTTGGTTCTTAGGGTCTGAAAACCACGTGGTAAAAATTTTGGCCCCCAACTCCACTCCTAGCCCCAGTTATTGGACAAAACGTTACTTTTTTCAGCCTATCCATTAAAAATTTTTATTTCCGCGAGTTTTTCACCAAATTTTTTCAAATTTTCGTGAAGTGTACCCTATACTGAGGGGTATCAGTGGGTGGGTTGAAAAAAAAAAATTGATGATTTTTTCAAGCCGAAAATTGCATTTGAAAACTTCAATTTGAGTTTTCTACATGATGTTTCAGAGGTGCAATTTTGAAAAAAATATATTTGATGTATTTAGTCCCTATGTGCATCTTAATATTTTTTTCAGAATTTTTTAGGTGGTGGAACACCTTTAAAAATGCGAAAAACCACTTTTTCAAAGCGTTTTTCACTCATAAAATGGTCATTTTTGGCCGAAAAAAATTTTCTTGTAATTATATTTCAAAATACGTATTTATACACGACTTGTCAGATTTTCACTTCATTTCATCTCTTTTTCGCGATTTTTGTAATTTCAAGTCCAAATAAATACAGCACAAGGCTCGAAATTGAATATCTCACTTCATTTTCCATACGAAATTGTCATACGAAAAAAATTGCTACAGATTTATGTTCAGCAACTCAAACTACTTCAGTGAACACCATTTGTATGGTCAAGGCACTCAGATTTTGAAAATGGGGCGCGTCTGGGCTCCCAAACACCTCAAGTAGTGTATATTGACTAGAAAAAAATTTTTGTACAATTTTGGACCCCTACTCCCCTTTTTATCGGAGTTATTCCGGAAAAAATCACCAAATGAAAAAAACAATCCCATATTCGTGTTCAGCAGGTCAAAATACCCCGATAAACACCTTTTTGGGCGATAGTTTTGCCTAAAGTTTCGAAATTCATTTTTTTCACCATGAAAAATCAGTGAAAATAGTGAATTTTGAAACTTCAAGCAAAACTATCGCGAAAAGGGTGTTTATCAGGGTATTTTGACCTGCTGAACACGAATATGGGATTAGTTTTTTCATTTAGTCATTTTTTTCTGCATAAAACGCTCAAAATTTGAAAAATATGCTAAAATGACAACACTTCTACACGTTTTTTTTTGCAATTTTCGGCCCTTAGTTCAAAAAAATTGCCAAAACCAAGTACATAGCGAAATTCTGCACAAAAAAAACGTATATTTTAGTAATTTTCCCAGCGTGGTCGCTCTTCGCTTATGTGGTGTTTTTTACGATTAAAAAACTTTAAATAGCCGAAAAAACGTGAAGCAGTGCACCAAAATTGTTGAAAAAATTATCATAAATACACCTCTACGAGATGTAACTTTGTGCCAAAAAACAAAAAAATTCCTTCGCTTCCGTTGAAATTAAAAATTCTTGAAAATAATGCAATAAAATAGCCATAACTCCGATAGGAAGGGGGTAGGGGTCCAAAATTGTGCGAAAATTTTTTTTAGTCAATATACACTACTTGAGGTGTTTAGGAGCCCAAACGCGCCTGAGGCCAAATTCACCCCTTATCCGACCATACCCATCGTGATTTTCTAAAACTCTATTTTTAATTTCGAAGCGAATGCATTTTCTGGCCAAATTTTGGTTAAAAATTTCTCACACGCGATGATGGTAATAAAACCCACCGGACGGATATTCCTCCTCTGGCATCTTTTCTATGTACATGGAATAACATAGCAGTAGGTTCAGCTGAACCGTTATTTATTGGATTTTTTTCAACGTAAATTACATGTTTTATTCATCCCCTACATTACCTATATCGATGTATTTTGAACCAGCGACAAAGAGAAAGATACATTGAGGTGAGGTAATCCGAAACTAATCAAAGGGGTGACTCGATTAGTTAATTAAAATCGTCCAACACACTACTTACTGGTACTCACACATATAACCTTGAATCGGGGAATGGAAAATCTGCGAAAATCGCGGCTATTTTTAGTACTGGCGGTAATAAAGTTACACGGTTATAATTTTTTATTACACGTGGAATGAGGTTACGGGGGCAGACGAGAGGGTGTACGGTGTACAATCGTACTACAGCAACTTTACGAGCAATCTGCCATTTACTGTTTTCCAATCACGTGTTAAACGGCTATTAATTACGGGTAGCTTGGCTAGGTTTGTGTATTTAATGGAAACACGCGAATGTACACTATTTTTAAGCTTTTTTTTACGATACCATTGCGTAAGTTACGGATGTTGGGGCGTTTTTTGACAGATTTAGTGTAACGATCGATTTTTATGGAATTTACAGAACCTTTACCTATGATGACTGTGTTCACGGTGGCCGTCGGTTCGCTGGTGGTGTTCATGATCTGCGTACTGCTGTCGGTCTATATTATCAAGAGTCAGAAATGTTGCTTTGCGAGTAAGTTTTGATTTTGATTATTTGATGGGGTTGGGTGGGTGAGGTTTTGGGTTGTGGTTTGGTAAGGAATGAAAGTGGAAGATTTTTCGGTATTGAAAAAGAGATAAAATTTGTATTTTTTCCATCTGCAACGCCATCGTTACAAGAAAACGTAAGTACGAAATAAAAAAGTAACTGTGTCATTTGAAAGTTGATTTTAGTCACTTTCAAATCATGAAAAATGTTCAATTTTTTGGAAAATCGTTCATTTTTTGGAAAATTGTTCAATTTCTTGGAAAATTATTCAATTGTTTGGAAAATTGTCCAGTTAATTGGTAAATTTTTCTACTTTTTCGGTTAATTGTTCATATTTTTTTTTGAAAATTGCTCAGTATTTTTTTGAAAATTGTTGAATTTTTTGTGTTTGATTTTTGAGAAATTGTTCATTTTTTTGGAATGTGGTTGAATTTTTCTGAAAATTGTTCAATTAATTTGAAAATAGTTCAATTTTTTGGAAAAAAGTTTTTTCTTGAGAAATTGTTCATTTTTAAAAAACTGTTCAATTTTTGAAAATATCGTTTAATTTTATGAAATATCGTTCAATTTTCTGGGAAATTGTTCAATTTTTTTGTAGAAAATTGTTCAATTTTTTTGTGGAAAATTATTCAATTTTTTGTAGGAAATCATTCAACTTTTTAAAGAAAATTATGCATTTAATTTTTTACAGAAAATTGTTCAATTTGTTTGAAAATATTTCAGTTTTTTTTGGAAAAATTTGTGACGCGTCATGAGAAACCATTCCTTAGGGTAGGGGGAGGGGGTAAAAAAATAAGATTTTGAAATTTTTGATATGAAATATAAAAATGTACGGGGAATCGATTGGAGCAAACCGCAGCTCAATCAGAGCAAAACTCACAGAGTTATGACATTTTAAAGATGTGAAGTGTTGAAAGCATCTTTTTGAGAAAAAAGCTCTTAAAGTTTTTCATTAAATTTTTTCAATTTCTACGACTTATGAAGGTATAGAAATGAAATTATGATGAAAAATTGGTGGTCCTGAAGTAAAATTTCACGGGGAAATCAATGGTGCAAGTTTCAGATCAAAACCTCCTGTATACAAGGCCTGAGTGCTGTTAAAATGACGTCATGAACGTGGTAATTTTTTTCTGGTTTTCCCTCAATTCACACTGATTCTGTAGGTTTCATGTTTTTGCGCATGCGTTGAAAAATGTAAACAGAACTGAAAACGTTGTGAATTTAGTGAAAACTTGTGAATAACCAATCAGAAATGTGGTAAAATAACCACGTTCATGGCGTCATTAAGTAATTCAGCACTCAGGCCTTGTAATAGGAGGTTTTGTTCAGATTCATATCTCAAGCATATCTTGTCACCTAGTGTAGCCGCCTTGCAAAAGAGTTTTAAAAAATTATGAAACTATTTAAACTTTTATTATTCGAAAAAATAATGAAAACGTTCATACGAAGCAGTAAAACAACGAAAAAAAGGGGGAGGGTGCTTAAAATGTTTTTCAATCATCAGAGAATTCATTTTTTGATGAAAACCAACTTTTCGACCGATTTTGGCGTTTTTCTCGAAAACATTTTTTTCGCCCTAAGGTATGGTTTCTCATGACGCGTCACATAATTTTTCTTGAGGAATTGTTAATTTTTTTAAAAACTGTTCAATTTTGGGAAATATGGTTCAATTTTTCGAAATATCGTTCAACTTTTTGGAAAATTGTTCAATTTTTTTGAAAATTGTTCAACTTTTTAAAGAAAATTGTTTGAATTTTTGGAAAATTAATGTTTTTTCTGGAAAAATGTTCAATTTGTTTGAAAAATGTTCAGTTCTTCAGTTCTTTTGGAAAAATATTTTTTTCTTGAGGAATTGTTCATTTTTAAAAAAAACTGTTAAATTTTTGGAAATATTGTTTAGTTTTTTGAAATATCGTGCGACTTTTTGGAAATTTGTTCAATTTTTTTAGAAAATTGTTCAGCTTTTTACAGAAAATTGTTCGACTTTTTGGAAAATTAATGATTTTTCTGGAAAATGGTGCAGTTTTTTGAAAATTGTTCAATTTTTTTTAATGGCTCAGTTTTTTTTGAAAATATTGTTAAATTTTTTGGTATATCGTTGAATTTTTCAAAAAATTATTCTATTTATTGCAAAATTGTTAATTTTTTGAAAAATTTTCAATTTATTTGAAAATTGTTCAGTTTTAAAAAAAATCTTGAAAAATTGTTCATTTTTTTAAAAATTGTCCAATTTTTGGAAATATTTATTTTTTTGGAATTGTTTAATTTATTGAACATATTTTCATTTTTTGGAAAATTACCTCAAATTTCTTCCTTTATGAGTTATAATGTGGTAAGTACATAATTTTTTTTAAAAAAGGGGGTAAACTAATCCGAAATAATTTCTCGAGCAGGTATTTTTCATACGCAAATCTAGTTACGTAATTTTCAATGTGCGAAGGGAGGGGTTCAGGATGATACGAGATAACAAGACCCCACGTGAATACCTCTCTCGACAATTACTCTCTGGTACTTTGTTAACACGCTGAAGAGTCTCGACTGCACGTGTAGTCTAGCTGTACGATAGAGCCTTAAAACATAAGTACTCGAGAATACTCGTTCGGTATACTCCGTGTACCCGTTTTATTAAACTTAACACCCGGTTATTCTTTTCATTTTTGTATTATCCGTCGGGTTGCATATTGTAATAAGTGTAGTAAGTATAAGAAGAGATTTCGTTAATTAAAACAGAGCTAGCTGGAAACAGCATCGAGAGTGAAACGAATGCGGAGAGGACTCGTGTGGAGCAGGATAAGACGACGCGACGAACGAACCTTCGCCAGTTCGAGGAGTAAATTGGTTAATTAAAAGACTATATAATTAACGATCTAAATTAAGATTCGGTCTTGTTGAGACGACGTACGCGTAGCTCGAGCGAGGATTCGAGACGAAATTATACATTCGAGTGTTGGAGTGAGAGGGAGGTAGCAGAGAACGAGGTTCTATTGTACGAACGATATTGTACAGTAAACTCGAGTTGTCGAATGGTTTTCCATTATTTACGCTATTAATTAATTTTTTTCCGGCGTTTAGCGGGTAAATTGGAATTACAATCGAGTACCGATTGCGATGCCAGTTGCAGATGATGATGGTTTACGTAGATATAAGTTTCAAACGAGAAATGATTTCGCGAATTGTATGTAAATTAATATGATTTTGTGTTTTGTTTTCGCAGGACGAGGTGATTTCAAACCAGCGGATTCGGAGAGGTAAGGATGTTTATTTTTGGAGATTTATATAGAGTATTGAACTGGTACACGACTGTGTGTGATGTGGAAGGGGAAATGCCGAAAACACATGGGATATGAGATTGAGAGAAGAAAAAGAGGAGAAAATGTCCAAAGATTATATGCAGATAACGTTCGTTTTAGTGTTAATTTTTTTTGGATTTTTAACAATTTTTTTCATTGAAGTATTTCGAAATTTTAATTAACTTTTGAAATAGGTCTGAAAATATCAAAAAGTTCTATTTTGGTTATGAGGTGGGGGGAGGGGGGACTTGAAAAATCACATGTAGTATTCGGTTAAGGCACTTGATATTGCATCTGCATAATTTGATCAGAATTTTGCCAAAGTAGGTAAATCAAAAAAATTCAATAAATAAATCAAGTTTATGATATTTTTAAAAAAATCTTTAAAATTTTTCGACTTTTTTTCCATGAAAATCTGTCAAAAAAAAGTGAAATAATATGCTTGTGATCTAACATGTTTTTGATGACTTGAATTTTGGGTGATCCAGATCAAACTACGTAGAAGAGGAGAGAGTTAAAAATTTAAGGAAAGGGATTTTTTTTGGAAAATTGCGATTTGAATTGAGAAAATAGGAAATGATACTATTCTAGTCGAAAATTTTCATTTTCGTCCCTCTTATAGACCGCAAAATGATCATCATACTTGAAATTTTTGTTCTTAAATTTTTTTAAATCATGTATTTGACTGAAAATTTTCTAATGGGAAATTTGGCAATTTTCATCAAAATTGTTTTAAAATATTTGACAACATTTTTTTGAAAATATCTGATTGAATTTTTTATGCGGAAATGTTTTGATTTTTTCAAAATGTTCTCGACGTATCGAATAAAAATGTTGAAACTGTATGAATGATTGTAGTTTTTTTTTCAACTTGGAAATTTTTATCCAGATGTTTTGAAAATATCTGATACTTACCCATCAAGATTTTTTCATTGGAAATTCGACAATTTTTAAAATATTTCGAAAATTTCGAAGGTATAATTAATTGAAATTTCTTTCCTAAAATTTAAGAAATTTAAAGTTTCGATTGAATTTTTATACTTATGATTTTTTTTCTTTGAAGAAATCACTGGCAGCGATTTTCTACGGTCACCCTTCCTTTTCTGCCTCATCCTCCGACGCACATTTTGTTTTCAAAATGAGCTGAAGATAAAAAATCGTTGTCGATTAAACTTTTGAGTTAAAATGTCTACGAGGTTATTTCAATTTGAAAACAATTTCCAAAAGTAACGTCCCAATTTTTTACAAAAAATTTTAAATTTTGGGAAAACGATTCTCCCAAAATTCCTTATTAAAAATGTGGTAAAGATAAAATATTCATTATCAAGTTTTTTTGAATTCGATTTTATTAAATTTTGGGGTTCGAGATTGCCCAATTGAGTCATGAATAGGAGTGATTGAACCAGTGATGTCGGAAGCTTTTTTTGGGGGGAGTGCAAAGTGAGTGCAAAGATTTGAAATAATGGAAGGATTTTCGGGGGAGAGAGCAAAAAACCTTTTTCGCACTGTTGACTCAAATAATTCAAATAATTGTGATTTTGTTCATACACGAGCTGAGCTTGAAAAATTGAGTGTTTAATGTCCAAAAAAGGCCTTTTTTCATGGTTTAATGCTTCGAAAATCCCTATCTGATGCAATTTGGTGGGGAGATGCAATGCACCCCTTGTACCCCACTTTCCGATGCCACTGGATTGACTTTTTTCCAGGTCGTTTTGAAGTTTCTCTAATGAAATTTAAAAATGCTCGGATAGAGTTTTTTTGAACTGTACTGAGAGCGAAATAAACAACTAAGAGGTTAAAATTTCCTGGTAAATTTTTTAAAAATTATGACGTGGTTTTAAAAAGGCAGAAGATAAGCTGTAAAATCCAGTTTTAGAGAAAAACTTGTTTAAAAACAATTCTGGCTCATTTGTAAACATGAGAAATTTTATTTGAGGGTCGTATTTCTTCGAGTGCCCCAAAAAAGCCTCCAAACCTTGAAAATTTGAAAATCATTATTTCATTGAGACTGGACTCTTTTTTGAGGATTTTGAGGGCATCATACAACCTTCTCGCTATTTTTTTAAAACCCTCCGTAAAATTTCAAACCACAGTAAAAATTAAAAATAAATCAAGATTCCAATTTTTTGGGGGTTTAGGCCTTTTTTGAAGTTTTTAAGGGCATGCATGATGCGGCCTTCTAACCAACTTTTTCGAATTTTTGCTAAAATTTCCCATTTTTGAATTAGTGATACATAAAAGAATATCAAACTATTTTTTGAAGCAGAGCACTTTGAAGTTATTTCATGAGCACTTAATGAGGAAAAAAATTAATTTGCCCTCCACACATTTTTGGGGGGGGGGAGGGAGGTTGGTAAATTTTCTACAGGAGTAAAAAAAATTAAAAATGCAGTTTAATATCATTTTTTTGAACGATGTTACAATTGGGTATTTTCACTTCTTTTTTTTCAAGTTGAAAAAGAGGAGAACCATTTACGAATTGCATAGGCGTGACTGCCGGGTGTGCGCCTTGGCACACCCTACTTTTCCCAGATTTTTCAATTTTTTTTCTCCAGGGACAATTTTTTTGGTAAAATTTGCTAATGTGTCCTAGTGGAAATATCCTTTTTTCAAGAAAATTTTCAATACTGAAAACTATTTTAGAAAAGTACATTTTTTTAAACATGGAAAAATCTGAGAAAATTTTAGATAGAAAAAAATTCTGGTGTTGGAAATATTTGAGACAGCCCAATTTCTTGAGAAATTATTATTTTTTTGGGAAACCTTGCAATTTTTATGATATTATGGAAATTTCATAAAATTTTCTGATTTGTAAAGAATTTTTCTTTTTAAGAAAATTGTCCAAGTTTTGGGAGATTCCTCAATTTTTGGAAAATTGTTCAGGCTGTGGAAAAAAGTCGCTCTGCTTTTGGAAAATCATGCCGAAGTTTTGAATAATTTCCCAGTTTTTGCAAAGTCATTGCAAGTTATGGAAAAATCATTCAAACTCGAGTACACAATCTCTGAAAATTTAAATAACGCTGAATGCACTAATTTACATTCTTCTAATGGGATATTTTTTATCACGTTGGGAAAAAGTTCTCAAGTCAATTTTTCGATGAAAAGTCACTTGCTGAATTTTTATTTCAAAAATTCACCAAAATTTGAAAATTGAACATTCAGCATCTGAAATTTGGCATATGAGGTTCTTTCAGTGACGTACCGAAGGCATTTTCCAGGGGGGGGGGAGGTGAAATTCCCAACTCAAATTCTCAAAATTCCCAACTACATATAGCCGATATCAGAATTCCGGAGAGGGGGGTAAGATTCAAATTTGCGAACCAATCCAATTTTTTTCAAACTTTTCCGGCTGATTTCTTAAAATTTACATGTAGGTACTGATTTTTCCCCAAGTCGCGAGGTTTTTTGATTTTTTTTACTCGTTTTCATCATTTTTTGCGAACTTTTGAAGTTTTTACAACCCATTACTATAAGACCCTTTTTGAGATAAGAAATCTGAATAAATTTTTCATTGGTTAGGTGCTCCAAATTATTATTTTTTTAAACCTACAAGCAATGTCATTGTAATTGAAAAAACATACGAAATAGTTTATTTGCCTTGAGCGAAGAAAGGGTGGAGTTTCGAAGAAAAATTATAATTTTACATCAATATAATTTTGTAATTTTGAATATAAAGAATAGGGAGGAGATGGATTTGGCCCGAGCGAAGCAAGGGCGAAAATTTTAGAAACCTCAAATTGAATGTGCAATAAAATAACTGTTTCTACTTTGAAATGATTAAAGCAGAAATATATCATGGCCGAGCGTAGCGAGGCCGAAGCTTTTGAAAAATTGGATTTTTAAGTATCAAAAATAAGTTTTAAGGAGAATAAGAACAATGAAATTAATTGGAATAATTTTGAAGAAAAGTGCGAAAAAATGTCTTTTAAATTACAAGTACAACTATAAAATTTTTTTGGTTGACGAGTGAAAATTTTTAAATTGCAAGGTAATTAATAATTTTTTTTCTAAAAAAGCATTTATTACAACGGTTTAATAATTCTTCGCTGGGAAAATGATCAATTTTTAGTTGGAAAAGGTTGGGAAAATGACTAATTTTCCCAACTAAAAAGTGAAAATTTTGTTGATTTCTGACTGTTCAAATAGGTAACCATTTTATTTATTCATTTTTCATTAAAAAAATAAATACTAATCGTCCCAACTGACATTTTTACTCATCACTTGGGAGAACGGCCAATTTTGAGTTGGAAAAATGACCAATGAGTTGGAAAAATGACCAATGAGTTGGAAAAATGACCAATGAGTTGGAAAAATGACCAATTTTGAGTTGTGAAAATTATCAATTTTGAATTGGGAAAATTACCAATTTTGAGTTGGGAAATTTACCATTTTCGAGTTGGGAAAATTACAAATTTTGAGTTGAACAAGTGAAAATTTTGTTGATTTCCAACTTTTGAAATAACTACTTTATTTATTATTTTTCATCAAAAAAATTAATCTCAACTGTCCAATTTTCCCAACTGATGTGTTGAAATGTTCAATTTTCCCAACTCACAAGTAAAAAATTTCCTCAGGGGGAAAGCTCCTCCCCCCCGTATCGGTACGTCACTGCGGTTCTTTTATGATGTACTTTCGATTTATTTTTGTTTGGGCTCAAAATTTTACTTAGAGTTGGAATATCTAAAATTTCTGGAGCTAAAGTTCATTTCTCGAATTTTGGATAATTTTTGAAATTTCAAAATTACCTCATCGCCCATCAAAAGATAAAGATCCATTCAATGAAAAAAAATTAATTTTAATTCCGATTTTGATTCAATATTATTTATTATTTTGATTTTAATATAAAATTTTTTGGACATAGGTAGATTTTTTTTTTATTTCATTGAAGGGCCCCAAAGTTTTGGCACACCCCACTCAGAAGATCCAGTCACGCCTATGACGAATTGTTACCAAGCACGCTCCCTTATAAGTGCAATCTCGACGAGAAAAAAATCACACCAAAAAATAAAACGCCCGTTAATTCGGTATATTTTGCAAAACGGCAACAACTAGGTCTAGGTAGCCTATTCTCTACACACATTTATAACACGATTACGTCTACGAATTCTTACACGGAGCAGCATTTAATGTAAATGGCGGTTTACCGTACTTACTAAAATGTTCAATAAATCTACCCGGTACCGGAGGATTATTACGAATATACTTAAAACGCATATCGGTGGTTAAATTACTAACAATATTGATAGGCCCGAAGACCGGATCGTTTTTACCCGCGTTCACCAAAAAGAATTCGTTTTCTTCTAGTTTTCGCGCTTCGACCGCCTTCTTGGTTAAATATTCTTTTTTCAGCGTCTCCGCCGACGTCGACCTGACTTCGATTTTGGGATTTTTTCGAAAATCGATTTTGGCCGCTCGGACCCTCCAATCGGCCAAAGCACCGGTTTTAGCTTCCAGCCACAGAGCCCGTATTACGTCCGGATCGCTGTAATCCCAATCTCGTTTTTTATTCCTGACCAGTATGTTGATCTCGGGATACATGTGCTCGAGATCGTACTCCATGGGCCCTAGTTTTTTCTTAGGTTTCGGTTTCGGTTCGTCGGGTTCTTCGCCGAGGGCGTCGCGTAGATCGTTTTCTTCAGCTTCGTCCCTGACTTCGGGTTCGGCTTCGGATAGTTGTTCTGTTTCGAACGGTTCCTCGCTGGCTTCTTCGGGGGCGACGGAATCATCGGCGGTGCTCAGGTCTGGAGCAGCGTCTGATTTGCTGGTTTGTCTTTGCATCTGCAGTACTCTTTCGTTGACCGAGCTAGGTCTGCGGAGCCATTCTACCGAGGTGATGCTTCGTACCATACTCGCCATTGGAGATCGATCCTCGTCTAGCTGGAATTCTTCCTTCGAACCGCTCCGACTTATTGGTTTGCTGCTGACTCTGCTCGCGGATGGTACCGGAGTCAGCCTGTGGGACGTAGTCGGAGTACCATTGGTGCTGGTTTTACGCATATCTTTTCTTCGTTTGTGGATTTTTCGTCAATATAATTATTTCGCATTGATTATAAGTTATTGGGGGGTTTAATCGCTTCGTATTGTAAGGTGCCGTTATCGCGATCTATGTTCGTATGTAAAGCCAGCCTCGTCCGGGCAGTGTGGTATTATCAATACGAAACGCGTTTCCATAGAAAAAGTAAATTCCACCCGACCGATTCTCTCGTTCGTAGTGCTTATCGTCATTCCGACCAAAGAGCTTTTTAAAACAAAACGTTGTTGATGTTGAATCGCGCCAACGCCGATTCTTATACATCATTTATCATTGACAGTTGCAGAAAGCACAAAAGTAGAATTCCAATTCCACTTCCACCTCCATCGTATAATCGTACGGCTGGCTCGTCCGTAGACGACGGTGACTTGGCATGAGAGACGTGTACAATAGAAATTACAATACGTCGGAAATATCCTTCTGTACCGGAAGCAACGACATCAATCATTTTGAAAGAAATTTAATTTCTTCATTCTTTCTACGGTTCGGTTCGTACGATCGTCTTATTCGTGCTATGATTTTTAGCTTTTAGCCGAATTTTCTCTGATTAGAAGTGTGTTGATTTCAGAAATGATGGAAGATTTAATGGGAATATGTATGTTTTTTGGAGTTTGGCTATATTGGGGTCGAAATCAGTGAAAGTAGGGGTTTTCAGTTGAGAAGAGGTGGAAGGAAAGGGAGAAGAAATCAAAGGAATTTTTTCAAGTGTGAGTTATGTTTCATCGAAATTTTAAAAGAGTAAACTCTTTATTTATTTTATTCTCGGGAGTCCATTATGAGTTGGTAGTCAAATTTTCCAGATACCTGACTACGTATTTTTTAAGTACTGGATTTGAGCAAAAATTCCTCCTCCCTCCCATTAAAAAAGAAAAGAAATACCTACTCAATAGTCCAGGCATTTTAGGAGTTGACCCCCAAAAATTAAAGCCTGATTTTTTTTTCGCGTTTTACGTTCGTAATGGTCCACTACACAACATACTAAAATGGACACCCCACAACCCTCCGCTACCCCCAGGGGAGGGGTAAACGTCCGCTGAAAACCGGTTTTTCGTGAATATCTCCTCAAATAAGCCTCAAAATTGAAAAGTAGTTATGAACAATCTTGTTCTACGCGTAATTTCCTATCGGAAGGGTTTTTTTCTTTTTCAAAAACACTCACTTCCTTGACCAAAAATTAAGGGTAAAAAACACCTATTTTTCAACAATTTACAGCATTTTTGGAAAAAATCGAAACTTTTGAGAATATCTTCCCAAAAAAGCCTCAAAATGGAAAAATGGTTATGAACAATCATGTTCTACGTGTAATTTCCTATCAGACAGGTTCGTTTTTTTTTCGAAAACACCATTGTTTGCCCAAAAATTAAGGGTGAAAAACGCCTATTTTTCCAATATTTACAGAATTTTTGGAATTGATGGAAATACGAAGCTGAAAATATCCTTTTTGAATCTTTACGACGCAATGAAATGTTTCGTATCACCAATAATCAGCAATAACATCGCGTTTATAGTACTTTTTCTTTCCACAACTTCGATTTTTTAAATGCAGTATTCAATTTCAATAACCTCCCTTATAATTACGGTAGGGGTTGAAATTGTTTTGCGGTGACTTTTTTGAATACCCTACCTAGCATGTATAAAAAAATACTCCGTTTTGGGTACATTTAGCTTCGTATTTCCATAATTTCCAAAAATACTGTAAATATTGGAAAAATAGGCGTTTTTCACCCTTAATTTTTGGGCAAACAAGGGTGTTTTCGAAAAAAAAACGAACCTGTCTGATAGGAAATTACACGTAGAACATGATTGTTCATAACCATTTTTCTATTTTGAGGCTTTTTCGAGAAGATATTCTCAAAAGTTTCGATTTTTCCCAAAAATGCTGTAAATTGTTGAAAAATAGGTGTTTTTTACCCTTAATTTTTGGTCAAGGAAGTGAGTGTTTTTGTAAAAGAAAAAACCCCTTCCGATAGGAAATTACGCGTAGAACAAGATTGTTCATAACTATTTTTCAATTTTGAGGCTTATTTGAGGAGATATTCACGAAAAACCGGTTTTCAGCGGACGTTTACCCCTCCCCTGGGAGTAGCGGAGGGTTGTGGGGGTGTCCATTTTAGTATGTTGTGTAGTGGACCATTACGAACGTAAAACGCGAAAAAAAATCAGGCTTTAATTTTTGGGGGGTTGGTACATTTTTTCTCTTATTTGCCTGGACTACAAGTGAGTAGTGTGTTTTTGAAATTTCATATTAGGGAGCAGAATAGGCAGGGTGATGAAATCTTTCTAATCGATTTTTTAAAATTATTTTCACGTTTTTCGTTGAGAAAGTTGAATAAGATAAGGAAGAAAGTTGGCACAAAAATCAAGTCTGAACTTCAGAATGACCGAGTGAAAAGTTCAACTACCTATTCTAACTCTGTGATTTATTCTTCCTAATTGCATCACGTTGAATTCATTTTTTTTTAGATGAAGTAATTTTTTATACACAGAAAAAATTAACTTTTGAATTTTTCAATTTTTTTTTTTTAATACCTCATGGTATTTTTTTCAAAAAATTTCGTTATTGAAATGGCCTTAGTACGGATATTTTATTCGAAAGTTTTATCAGCTACAATTTTTGTAGTTTTATCTTTTTTTTTTTGAAGAAATGGACAAAATTTTTAATTTTCTATTTAATAAAAATGGCTAAAGGGAGAGATAGCAGGGGCGAGTAACGATAGAAAATCATCGCCAAATAATTTACCCCCTCTCTCTTCATTAATGATTCGAAATTTTATTACTCTAAATCTCATCACATTTTCTCTTCATTTTTTCATCAATTTTTAGTTCAATTATTTTCTTGCTTCAATTTTTATAAAATAATGTATCTTTATAAGTATATTCGATCAATCATTATTACCAAAATTTTAAAATAAAAATATGTCTAAAAAAATCAATCAAAGATTTTCAAACAATTTTAATGAAAATTGGCCAATTTTTAATTAAAAAAATTGAAAAATGAAATTTTTCAAGAAATTTTGTTCAAATTGTCGACATTTTCAAGTAAATATTTTCAAAAAATTTTGAAAATCGCTAAATTCTCATCTCAATAAAATATCCTCTGAAGTTTTTGAAAATTATTATATTATTATACATTAAAAAATGAAACTAAGCACGTGAATATTTTTAAAAAAATTTAATGAAAACGGTTGAAATTTTTAATAAATTATTTGTCAAACATTTTAATGAAAGGGTACGAAAGTTATGATTAAAATAAACAAAATTCTTGTTAGAAAGTTTCAATTTAAAAAAAAAAATTGAACATTGAAACATTGCATCAAAAATATTTTCACAAGATGCCTACCAGTAGTGAAAATAATTTTAAAGAAAAAAAATGAGATATTCTCGAATCAAGAAGTACTTTTCCTGTAAAATTGATGAAAATCGCGTCTCCATCTCCACCTAATATTATCCCACCGAAATCAAATTTCATGATTCATCATCATATCAATCTATGTAGAACCTCCAGCAAGATTATGATTTTTCTTCAGCACTTTAAAATTTTTTCAGACGACGCGGTTATCAACTCCTTTCAAAAAATTTAATAAGAAATTCAAATCTTCGTCGCAATTTCCAGGCAGAAACGTAAATTTTTGCGCATTTCAGACAGATTCGAACCAAAGAAAAAATGACGTTAATAAAATTGCCTAACCGATTCGCCGTAAATACGTAACACTGCGAATTTACGGCGAATTCGATAAGCAACTTGAATAACGCGATGCAATGCAGAGGATTTCTCTACATAAAAGGCGTAAAAATTTAATTTTTTGGACTGCTAAAAATATGATTTTACTTTTTTTGAAGTAAATGAATAAAACTACGATGTTTTTTGGACTGAAAATCTTTTTTGAGTAAGACTTAGTAGTTTTTAAAAAATTTTTGTTGCGTGGAGAAAGAAGCCAATCAAATTTCAAATTACATGCCGAAAAAAGGTGTAAAAAGTAAAAATCTTCCGGATTTTAAAATCCCGTCAAAGTCACATCAAAAGAAATGACAGTTTTTAAATCGGAAAATATTTTTTTACATTTTTTCTCCTCTCTCATCTGCCCTCCTCCTCCACCTCCTCCTTCCCCTCCTCCCTTGGAGAAGTTCTATCAAGTTTCAATCTTCAACAAAAAAAAAAAAAAAAAAAACAGGGGAAATGACTCAGAAATAAATTAATTGAAAAAGTTTTTTAGATTTTTTTTTTCAACTTCCTAATCCATTTTTAGGATTATTAAGTCTCTAAACTCAATAATCGACCCCCTGAGGGCGGAGAGATGGAACCAAAATCGAAAATTTTCAATTTAATTGAGTGAAGAATAGAAATTCATGTTTTGTAATTCCCGAATCCATTTCTGGTTTCATTTTTACTCAATGCTCGAAATTCAGCCATCGATTCGGTGAAAAATTTTCAATTTTGGTCGCAGGGTTCTATCCATGGGCATGGAGTCTACTAGCCATAAAAACAATAAGAAACCGAAAATAGCAAGAATTTCACCTTAATAACAAAGAAACCAGAAAAAAGCGAGAATTTTAATTGCATATATTTTACTGCAAAAGCAAGAATTTTCTATAATTTTCTCTGCTCTTGAATTTTTTAGTAGAAGGATAAAAACCCGTCGTGCAAATCTTTTGCAACAGTTGCAAAATAAATGTCGAAAAAATGCGATATTTCTGCTAGTTTTGCGACACTTTTGCAATTTGTGACATACCAGTCGCATTTTGTCGCATTCGGTTGCATTTTGTCGCATTTGGTCGCAAAACTACTTTGAACATTGTGTAACAGAATGTGAAATGCGACAGAATGCGATAAACTGCAACCAAATACTTGGGTATCGAAAAAAAATCGTTGGTTGCCAAATTCCATGAAAAATGAAAAAAATTCAACTAGGTAGATAATTAAGTAGGAATTCAAAGCCAATCAGAAGTCAGAACCAATGACAAACGGTTGGTTAACAATATCAACATATTTTTTTCGAACGACTGTTGATGTTATCTATTGAATATAAAAATCGTATTTATGATTGTCCTTTCCACGAGTATGTTTCATAGATTGTTTAAACTCGTGGTCTGCCGAAGATGGTTGCATTCTGTCGCATTTGGTTGCATTCTGTCGCATTTGGTTGCATTCTGTCGCATTCTGTCGCAAATTGTCACGAAATATTTTGCGACAAAAGTGCGACAGAATGCAATTTGTGACATATTGCATTTTGTCGCAAATTGCAAAAAAATTGCACGACGGGAAGGGGTTCTTTTTGGGAAAAATCTGGAGCGAAAAAAATACATGAAAATGGCAAGAAAAATACACAATTTTTCGCTGTAACACTTTTGACAGCCAAAAATTGCTTCATTTCTCTTTTTTTCTCAATTGCCTCAACTAATGTTCAACTTAACTCGAGAATATCTCAAAAAGTACGTCTCCCGGAAAAATCTGAATGCACCTATCCGATAGGAAATTTAATTCTCTATAACTTTTGTCATGATCATTATGGTCGTAGAACGCTTAGATTTCTCAGAAATCTCACTTTTCGGTAAGCAAGGCCAAAAAAAATGCGATTTTTTCATATAATTTAAGAAAGTTTTGATAGAGGTCTGCAGTTTGCGGCATTCAATTTAGGGTAAAATTTTCTATAAGATTGAGTCAAAAAAATTTCAATTTTTTTCAAATTTTTCTCAAATTTGTGTGTATTGTTTTTGAAAAATCCCATTTTTGCCCCCCTCCCCATCCTCCCAAGCAAACTTTGGAAGCCACGAATCAGCATATTGGTGTATTTTGATGTCTAGAATCAGAATTTGGCCATGAGAACTGAAACACAGAACTTTTTTTTCTGTTGACTTGTGTAATATTTTCTTTGTTTTAGAATTTTGAATACGAAGTCATGAAATTTTTTCCGACGACAAACTACGTATTAAAAAATCATTTATTTTGTTTCTAAGAAATCACAAGTTACTCGAATTTTTAGTCCTCGCTTCTCTCAGACTCGATAAATTCACAAATTAGTTTATGTAAGGTGTGGCAAAACTGCTAATCTCAAAATGATCGTGTGCCCCCCCCCCCCATTTCTTAAGGCTTCTTCGAGGAAGGTTTAGAAAACTCGTGGAAATTATTCTAGAATCTAAAAATTCAGTAAAAATCATTTTTGAAAATAAAATTATGGTAACCATGAATAATTGCAAGGCTGCCTATATCTTCAAAATTTGACTACAATTTTTCGAGCTCTTTTTGTCTTTTTTTAAAAAATTCCACTAAATTTATTTACTTATGTACTTAATTTTTTTTTGGTAAACTAGTGCATTTAAAATTCGCAAACGTTTGTAAAATGACTATGGAAAAATGTCAAGTTACGAAGTACTTCGATAATACTTCTGTCGCGATAATTCAAGTTCGTCTCGCTGGTAATTAGCACGTGTCGTGTAGACGCGACGTCGCCATTGTCGAAACAACGTAAAAGACATTTGTGCAGGACCCAAATAGAATGATAATTGTTGGTAAAGTAATTTCTAAACATTCACGCTGTAGTTGCTATTTGAGATGAGTAAAACTTTGGAGTCGCGCTTGTTGATTCGTTACCTAAGAAGTTTACACTGCAGGTGAAATAAACAGCAAATGTATTTATCTGACTTGCCGATCTGTCAGATTGGCACTAATTTGCGCCTTTGAAAACACTCGACGAATCCACAATGGTGTGCGAAAACTTGCACTCGAGCTTGAAAAAAAAACTAAATTAAGCTCACAGGTCGAAATGCATTAATGCAATGGGGATAGGAAAGTGATAATTGGTTTCGATGTCTCAACATGGCTCAGATAGGTGTCTTGCTGTCTTACCTTACTTTGGAGCTAAATCTGGTAATTTTTCGACTGGTGCTCGGGGCTGAGCGTGGCGACGTGGGGTATTTGGCAAAAGTACCCAGACGACGTTTAATTTTCGAAAAGTAAACTTACGGATGTTGTGTGCTTACCAGTGTTGTACGACGATAATACTTTGTTTATTTTGTACGCGAAAACGAAAAGCTCCACGAGGTGTTTGTTGTAGTAGTATGTTAACGTTTCATAAATTATTCGATATTTTCACTCGCATTTTCTGGCGAAAACGTGTGTTTATAAGAACGAGCCAGGTAACTGGGCGAAGAGAGCCATTTACAGGCGTAATTTTAATCCGACTGTAAATGAAATTAATTTCTGTACCGGTGAGTCTCCGGAGGAAGCAGCGAAGGTGAGAGGTTTTTGAGAGTGAGACTGGGTTTGTGCGGAGGTGTAGTCGTGTACCTTAGATTTAGCTTTTTTTTTGTTATTTTGGTAGATTTTCAGCTCTATTTAATACAAGAATCGTGGAAATCAGTGATTTACAGTCAAATTTGCAGCATGGTGAGAAATCAGTGAAAAATAGGGTGGGTCAAAACCAAAATTTTTGATTTTTAAAAAGATACCTCGCGCCAAAATTTTCGACTGGGGAAACTAAAAAAATAAAATAAAATAATTCAAAATCGATTCATATCTTTCGATTGCGCCAGAGCATTAAATTTCTTAGAAATTGCCAAAAATTTCAGAAAATTGGGGGAAAAAATCAAAATTTATTAAAATTAATTTTAGAGCTTATTTCGTGACTACCTATCTAAACCAAAAAACACATTTTTTTGAAAAAATCCATGTTTTATAGCTTTTTTACATTTTTCCTATTTTTTTCACCTATGAAGAAAAATTGGAAAAAATTATGAAATACTGATTTTTTCAAAAAAAAGGGAATTTTTGGTTTAGATAGTCACTAAATAAGCTTAAATTTTTTGCAATTTTCGAAATTTTCGAAACTTCGAATTTTTGGCAATATTTTAAAGAATTGAAGGCTTTTGCACGATCGAAAAGATATGAATCAATTTTGAATCTTTTTCTTTTATTTTTCTAGTCTCCCCAGGCCGACAACTTTTGCAAGGAGTATTTTTTCAAAATTCGGAAATTTTAGTTTTTCGGCCCACCCTAATGATACAGAAAAATCAATGAACAAATTATTGAAATTCGTTGAAAATTAGTGTTTAAAACATTTATGAAACTCACTCAAAAATTGACGATGTTTTCCAACAAAAATCAGCGAAAATTCACTGAAATTCAGTCAATTTCTGACCAATTTTTTAGTCGATTTCACTGATTTTCCACGAGTTGCAATTTTGGCTGGATATTACGTGATTTTTCATTGATGAGAAGGCTCGAAATTTGGATATTAACGGGTATTAAATACTAACGAGGAAATCTCTCTAGAACCCCCCTCCCGTTGAACGAGAGTGGGTTTTTAGGAAAGAATGTGTTCCAAAATCCTATAACCAAAATTTCAGATGCTCAAGTTGATTTTTCGCTTTTTAGCAAAATTTTGAAAAAATTGTCATTTTTTAAAGAAAAAAATGAGATATTCTCGAATCAAGAAGTACTTTTCCTGTAAAATTGATGAAAATCGCGTCTCCATCTCCACCTAATATTATCCCACCGAAATCAAATTTCATGATTCATCATCATATCAATCTATGTAGAACCTCCAGAAAGATTATGATTTTTCTTCAGCACTTTAAAATTTTTTCAGACGACGCGGTTATCAACTTCTTTCAAAAAGTTTAATAAAAAATTCAAATCTTCGTCGCAATTTCCAGTCAGAAACGTAAATTTATGCGCATTTCAGACTGATTCGAACCAAAGAAAAAATGACGTTAATAAAATTGCCTAACCGATTCGCCGTAAATACGTAACACTGCGAATTTACGGCGAATTCGATAGGCAACTTGAATAACGCGATGCAATGCGGAGGATTTCTCTACATAGAAGGCGTAAAAATTTAATTTTTTGGGCTGCTAAAAATATGATTTTACTTTTTTTGAAGTAAATGAATAAAACTGCGATGTTTTTTAGACTGAAAATTTGTATGTTTTTTCGACCAACCTTCAGAATTTCAGGGAAACCTTAAATTAGTCGTCTTTCTGAATTCGAGGAAAATAGTTTGCCACCGAATGCCAACCCCCCTCCCCTCCCCTCCTCTTTAGAATTTCAATATCTTTTTTAAATAATTCCTGAGCCTCTCTGATGCTATTTTGATTTCTCCAGAATTTTCGAATTTCTCCAAAATACGGGAACTAAAAGTCGAGTTTCTGCCTCGTTTCGAGTAGTTTTTTTTTTTCAAACGAGGCGGAAATTCGATTTTTAACTGCCCAAGATAATTTTTACGTTTTCTGGAGAATTTTGAAAATCTCAGAGAAAAATTAAATTTTGCTGCTTCGAAATTGCTGATCAGTGAACGTGGGAAAATTCAATTTCTAGTTTTTAATCAATTTCGAATAAAAATGAATTTTTTTCTAAAAATAACGATTCTTAAATTACAAAAATTTGCTAAAAATTGAAAAATCAACTGGAACACCTGAACTTTTGGTTATGAGGTTTTTAGATCATGCTACTTCTGGTTCGTTCGTAAGACGAAAAATTAAACTTGAATCGAAGGAAGACAATGTCTTTTCAAGAATATTGGATCAAAAGTATGCATTTTCAATTATGGGGATGAATACTTGAATAGTGGAAAACTACTCGTAATATTTTTGTGCCTCATTTCTAAAAATGAAAGTGCTACAAATGAAACTTGAGACAATTTCTAAAATTTTCAATCGTGAAAATCAATTTTTTGTTGAAAAGTGAAGAAATATTTATGATGAATTTTTATCCGACTTCAATACGACGTTCATTTTTTCAATGTTACATACTTAGTCCCTTCAATTTTAATGTTGGACACGAAAATCATCGTAACAGAGTTTGATCACTTTTCAATACAGATTGTAATTGAATTCCACGGTTGAAATTGTTTTGTTCAATTAATTGTGACGACGTTTATTAAAAGGCACCTTACTAACAAATTTTTCGATTCTCACTTTTTTGCCTCTTTTATGTAAAAAAATTTTCTCAAAAATCGATTAGAAGTGGTTCAAGCCCTGAAATCATAATTCAGAGTTGTCGTCTTTAGGTCTTTAAAAATAGGTTCTTGGTTTCCATCGTTTTTTTATTCTCCAATTTTTTTTCTGAAATTCAGCAAATCTAGAGAATTTTATTGGATTTTCTTCAAAACCAGTTCGAAATTTCCAGAAATATGGGTCTAAATAATAAAAATGTAAATTATGTTATAATTTTCTCTCTTTTTTGTTCTCCAATTTTTCTCTCTGAACTTTGGCAATTCTGGAAAATTTTACTGTTTTTTTTCGAAAGAATTTCGAAATTGCTATAGATTTGAGCACAAAATGATATCGATTTTTTTTTAGTTTTTGGCCGAATCAGTAAGAAAACTTCATTTAAATTGTATCAGGCTTTAGTCAATGGGAAATGAAAATCTGTCAATATGTTTGCCAATTCAAAATATGTTTTGATTTTTATTATTTGACAAATGATTTTTGTTGGCTAATTAGTTAAAATTTGTACAATAATTTTGATGTTGAGTAAAAAATCGTTAGAAAGAAATTTGTTCAACTTTCGAGGTGCTCAGAACTCACTACCTATTTCTACGATGCGATGAAAATATGTTTTGATGTGATTTTTTTTTTGAAAAGGATTTTTCCCCTTGAATTTCAAAGGAAAAATTTCATTTGGGGATTTCTCTCTGCGATGCCCGTTTAAATCCAAATTTCTCGAATTAAACTCCATTCCCCATACACCCTGTTTTATCAAATTATAAAAACTAATCCAACTAACGTGTTTTTCTTTGTTTTATTCAAGCAGCAGCGAAAAAAGCGACATAAACAATTCGAACGGACGTAAACCGCCGAAAATCGAGCCAATGATCGGAAACGGCGGTCCGAACGACATGATGTATTGCACGTCACCAATACGTCGGCCGCCACCGCCACATACCATAACGGCGGCCGGAAGTTCGCCGGAAGCGATGAAGGTGAGGCTTGCTGCTATGGTTCTTCAGCCTCCCACCAGAGTGTAGCATGCGAACCTCGTTCACAATTTTTTTTATTTGCCTGCGGCCTGCCTACCTTTTTTTAGGGTTCCCGGCCTCCAAGGCCGAGGAGCCCTATTAAAATCACCCATTCATCATCATCGTCATCGTCATCGTCATCTTTGCGATTTTCATTAGATCGAGTGAAGAATCTTATTGGCTTATACCTCGATGACGTCAAGCTGCATCGAGTTAGTAAACCAATTAGAAGAGAGAAAGGTATAAATAACGGAAGTAGTCTATTATACATGGGACGGATAATTTTGTTTTGTGTGGAGTAGTTCGTACTTCGTAGTTACTTTTTCTGAAGTCTAATTTCAGTTTAATTTCAACAATTGAAGCGTCCGTTTAAAAAACAACCATAGTCCATTTTGAAATTCTGACTTCAGAGAGTTATTGTGATTGTGAAGAGAAATTTGCACTGAGAAAAATTTTAACCACTTACTCTCAAATGTTCAAATAATCGTGGAAATACGTTGCCATTTTACTAGGGGCAACATGTTTTTTCACAACAACTGTCTGAAGTCAGAATTTCAAAATGGACTATGGCTGTTTTTTAAACGGGCGCTTCAATTTTTTTCCAATTTCAAATTTTCCTGAAATGTTATGCAATTTGCGTTTTCTCCTTTTCTCAACATTTTTTCCAATTTAATTTATTTTTCTCAAAATTTCCGACCCAGAATTTTTCTTGAATTTTTTGAAAAAATTTTTCTACTTGAAGACGAATGCCAAGCAATAACCAAAAACCATATATGTGAAGAAAAGGGACCCAATTTATTTTCATCCCAGAAGCTTCATCAATAAATCAATATTAATTGGTCTTTACTTCATACAACATTTTAAAAAAAATTCTACTTCAAAATTTTTCCGAGTTTGTTGAATTTTGACAATTAAAAAAAAAAAGTCAGCATCACTGAAAATCAAAATTCCGGGGACCCTATTGCCAGGTCGCCTGCGACCCTGCTTGTTTTTCATTCAAATGCCTATTATAGCCTGGTGTGATTTTTTTTTTCATTTTCGTACTATATCTATCCTATTCTTTAACGATTATTTTGATTTTTTTTTACTTCTTCGGCACACACGATTCGCTTATGTATCCGTAGCACACGAATTTCCTCGTATTTTTTCTTCTTTTCCCCGTTATTTTTTTACCATTGGAATTCTATACATTTTTTTGTACGAATTTTTATGTATTTTGTAAGCTTTATTATTTTGTATGTATTTGATCTCAGTTTGTAGTTTGAATTTTGTACCGTTCGAGTTACTGATCTTTTTTTTCGAATGAGGGTTCGTGGTATTTGAAATTTGCGAAATTACGAACCGGTTATTGGCTTCTTTTTTAAAATATTTTTCGAAGGTTCGTGGTTTTTATTGACGTGATCTTCATTTTTTAGTTGAGTATTGTTTTACCTTTTTTTTTTTTTTGAAAATTATGGCTCAAATTTTTTGTTGTTTGGAAATGATTTTTTTTTTAAATGTAAATCTTGAAATATTTGAAGTAAGAATTAATTTGATCCCAAGGAAATTCAGTTTTCTTGAAATATTTCAATAAATGATACTTAATGCATTTTTTAAAAGAAAATTGGTTTTATGAAGTTGAAAATTTCATCACGAAATGTAGCTGGACAAACTTTCATTACCTAGAGTTTTTTTTGTTGGTGACTAGGTTTTCAATTTTGAAAGGATTGTTAAATTTCAAAAAATACTAATTTCATCATCAAAATTGCAATTTTTAAAAAGTGGTTCGTTAGGAAATTTTTTTACCCTAAAATTCTGGTTTCTTATTCTTTAATTCTTTTTTCCAAAATTGTTTTTTTTAAATTGTCTACGAAATTGGGATACCTATTTAATCAAATGATAAAATTTGGTTTTGGTCTAATTATTTGATAATTTTCCATTTCTAAAAAAAAAATTGATCAAATTATTACAAAAACTAATTTAAAATTGTATCGAGCACTAGTGAATGGTGAATGAAAACATTATTGTGGTTTTTGGTGAATTTTAATTATCTACTCAAGTTTTTCCAGCATCATTAATAGCACTTTTCCACGGTTCGGAATGATTTTCAAATTATATTATCATCTGGTTAATGGGTTTTGGTGGTTTATTAAGTACTTGAGACTGAGAGCTATATTTTCCCTTCATTTACTGTCCATACGTGTTTTTTTTAAAATTGAACAGATTTTTTTCTAAAACGACAATAAAATATTCGAATGACGATCACGTTAGAAAACAAATTCGTATTCGCGATAAAAATATTCACCAAAAAATTCAAAATTTTTCCTAAAAAAATTCAACGTTGTAATTTTTTACTCACTACTTAATTATTATACTTAAATTAAGAACTAGTCATCTAGTTTAATGTGTTTTTTTCTTATTTTTATCGTTCATTTAAGAACGATTATTTTACTTGAAAAATGTTGTAAATATTTTTGTAAATTTTTCTCTCTCTAATTTTAGCTTTTTTTTCGCAAGTCTGTATTTTAATGTTTGATTTTTTTGTATAACTATTCGTCGTGTTTTTAATATTTTTTCCTCGAAGAATGTTTTTTTTTTGTTATAACGTAATGATAAGTTCGTATAGGATTCGTTTTTTTTTTACGATATTAAGCGTATTATACGGTTCACTTTTTAACAATGGCATTAACGTAATTGGATTGGTTGAACTTTTTTTTAATAATAAATTCCCACGAATGTATAATATCTATTTTTTTATACGTATACGAAGATAACGTGTTTTTTTTTTAAATACTTATATAACATATCGGTACTGACGATGAGATTTGAATGTTATAAGTTCGTGCTATAGCATTTTTTTTTCAACACGTATAAAATATTTTGCTCCCAGTAGTTGTGTTGTCAGTTGTGTTTTGTATTTTATATCTGTGTGTTTTTCCTTCTTTTTTTTTTCTTATTAAATATATTATGTTTGTTTTGACAGACTTTTTTGGTATTTTTGGGCACCCTTTTTTTTTGGTTTCTTTTTTGAGTTATTATGTTATGCTTACGTGTGATTGTCGCTGCGTAGTTATGATCTGATGAGCGTTTTTTGCCTATCAAGTGTCAAGAATTGGTTCGAGAATGCAAGATATTGGAAAATATTGAACTTGAAGATGATTTTTTTAATGGAGGTGTGATGGAAAATTATGCGATTTGGAATTTTTTTTGAACATTGTCGTTTTTTAACTGTTGATTTGTTTATTTTTTTCAGTTCGGAAATGAAATTGTAAATTAAAATTTGGACGAAGTTGAAGAAAATTAATTAAATTTGACATTTTTATAGCTTTTCGATATTTTATAGGATTTTACTAAACAGATCGAAATTTTTTTGAAAACTTTTATGCAAAATAATAAATTAATTCTAAGAATATCAAGTTTCCAAAATTTGGTCTTACACTTTCATAAATTAATGTCCAACACTATAAGATA
Organism: Pseudococcus viburni; assembly: GCA_033439095.1. Lineage (NCBI taxonomy): Eukaryota > Metazoa > Arthropoda > Insecta > Hemiptera > Pseudococcidae > Pseudococcus > Pseudococcus viburni. Next base: position 100,945 of record JAVBJF010000256.1, read on the forward strand.
ATTACGTTGAGAAAGAAAAAAAATCGAATTCAATAAAAAAAAAGAAAAAATTGATAACACTAAAAAAAGAAAAAAATTCAAAAGTGATTGAAAAAAAGTAAAATTTTTGAAAGAATTTTTTTTAATTGAAAAAATAGAAAATTTGAAGAGATTAAAAAGATAAAAAAGAATTTTAAGAGATTTGAAAAAGAATTTGGAAAAATTGAAAAAAAAAAATACATGAGAAAAATGTCATAAGCAACTTGATTGGTAATCTAAGAAAGCTTTATTTGGTTATTGAATTGAGAACAATACTCTAACATAGGTACCTCATTCACATGCAAAATTTTTATATATTCATTTCATTTTCGTTAAGGGCATAGGTAGTTCCCATAATATTTTGCCTACTCGTTTTCCTGACTTTTACATTAGTCTTATGGGATGTTATGAAATATTAGTTTGCGGGTAACGAGATGGATGAAATCGACTCAAATTTGGAATTCTGACATTTTAAAGATGATATCTACAATCGTACGCATGGTTTTCCTGTTACATTTGATATTTTATGAAAAAAATAAATTAGATAATCATTGAATTTTTTTGGAAAAATCCAGTGATTTTTCTAATTATTTTTTTTCGTAAAATATGAGATGTTGTAGTATAAAGATGTCGTCACAAACTGAATACACATAAATGAGATGAACTATTTATTCAGAGAATATAGTACACCGTAATAGTCGAGTTAACTGAATTAAACGAATTAGCTTAATCGTCACAACGTGACGGAACGAGATCACAATTAATATTAAACCGCGAATTCGATACAACAACAGTTGTATCTGTATTTGGCAATACTCGGCTGCCAACTCCCTTAAGGCTACCCACTCTCAAGACAGAGAGCAGCCAGCAAGGGCCAAGTCTCACCGTTACACTTGCCCCTTCGAGCTTACGCGAATAGCTGGCATACGCGTGCATCCAACTATCACGAAGCTGAGGGTAAGCGCGAACTTAGAAACTGTGACCCCAGTGACCACCCTGCCCCTTCGGGTTTGCCATCGAGAGAGTGGTTAGGTCAAGCGAGTAGTCAGCAGAGTAGAGCCAAATACTTAAAAATTTTGAACCAATTTTACAAGAACCGATCGCTAGGTTTCTAAACCTATATCGTATCGTCACGTGCATGAGCTGTAGCTAACTGTCAAATTCGAAAAACATAATCGGTAAAAAAGGACAAAATCGAGTACGAAAGGTCAGAGCCTTTGTAAATTCAAGTAAAGATCTAATCTTTACTGTACATGCAGATTTTCAAAATCGTTAATTGATGACCGGTCATCGAAAAGAAATTTATAAAATAAACGAGATCGATTTATCATAGACGCAGCTATGCAATAAGAAATATAAAAATTTACAGGTGGAAAATCGATTCCGGAGATCAAATTTTAGATGATTTGCAGATGGTAAGTCGTAGTTGAGAAAATAATTCGTCGAAATTCGCCGAGCTGTTACAGAAATGATTTCAACGATTCGCAGATATAGATTCAATTATGCGTGACGCAGGTTATCGTATCGTCGCAGACGTATTACTGACTCGAAGATTCATAAGATGTCGATGGAATCTAATTTGTCAAAATAATTAATTTATTTATGATTGTACTTACACGATAATGTTTTAACATTGGATACATTGTCCAGTTGCCACAAATTATCATGTAACTACTTGCATAATAAATCAATTAAATTGTAAAAGAATAAACAAATTCGATATTTATCGAAAGTCAATTAGTGTATTTGAAGTCAAAAGATTCTTCAATCTGTTTGCGTTTGAACAGTCAGATCGAACAAATTTCCATCATCAGGCGTTAGTCAAATTTCAATTCATCCGATTCTAACTGTTTACGCATTCGAGATTTAAAATCTTGTTGGAATAAATAATTCGATATAATCGAAAAACGAAACTAATTTATTCTTTTGTCAAAAATATACGTCGCATATCTGCGAATACTACATTAAAACTAAATCAAAAACTACATCGAACTACCGAAGCATAACTACGAATACGAAATGAAATTAAATAAAAGATATTTTCTGATACATAGATCAGTTATTGATATTTCGACGAATATCGATACATACATAGAAAAGAAAGAAAGAAAAGATACATACTACGAAGAAAAATAAATGAATGTTTGACCAATGTCAAATCATTTTCGAAAAGAAGGTACAATTACAAAAATACGATCGAAAAGATCGATAGAATATTAAGTATAAGAACAAATATATGATATGTAATGAAAAATTTAGAAATCAATTCGACTTTGGTCGAAAATCGTACAAAATGGATCGAAAGAAAGGTATCGTAAACGAGAATATAACAAAAACGGTAAACTTTTACATAGCCATGAAAATAATAATGTATATATCGTAGAAAAACGAACGAAAACATATTTACAAACGAAAATATCGAAAAGTGTTACATAATTGAAAATATAACACGTAAACGAGCGAATAAAAATGAACGAAATACGAAGATTAATGAACTAATGTTCATTTCTATACAACAACGCGAGAGTGGTGTCGTCTAACAGCTCTCTAGCGGCCTTCAAATCTTGGTTGGCGAGGGATACTCCCGTTCCGAATTCGTCGCGGAATTCAGTGCCAGAAAACAAGGCGAATGCCTCAAGAACATGGACACTGGCTCCATTCACCGAATGTGGAAAGTCTTTCAACATGTTGTTTGAAATCGACGCGAACTGGAGGTCCGGTTTCTATCAAGGGAAGAGGACAGATCAAAATGTCTTCGGCACCTTTTTCTATCAACATCGTGATAATCCTTTCTATCTTCTCTTTAACGCCGGTACTGTGGCCGTGTTCTGGTGATGCGTATCACTGCCGCAGGTGGAAAAGCAGATCTTCTTTGGTACCCGCCGAGTTTTGGATATCTTGGTAACGAAGTCATCCACCCAGAACTCCTGCGGGTACCAACTGCTCACATGCATCTCCCACTTGTACTTGGCATGATATGCCTGCCGCAACGCCGTATAGATGAGACCATCTCCAGCCAGCATGAAATGATTGGAGAAGAGGACGAGATTTCCGTAAAGCCTGGCTTTGATGAAATTCTTTTCTCTTTCATACACTGATATGGCTGGAGCCATATATGAATAATCATCTGACTTTAGATTGGTCCGTGCCTCGCGGTTGAACTGCTCCTTCGTGATACTTTCGTCGTACTTGTAGGTATTAACCACGTGTAATACCGGAGATCGAGGACGGTGTGCGGAGTGCTGGCGGCGTGGTGAGCGCAAACGGTGGTAGGTAGAGGATCGGGATTGGTCACGTTGTGTCGCAGAGGCGTAGGAAGTGGATGGACGAATGTCCATATCATTTGCACGATGCGTAGATGATGGTCCGGCGATCGATGGATCGGCGTTCGTAGATGCGTTGGCTTCGGACGGAATCAACTTTACGGTCGTGCCGATCGTTGGCTGGTTAGTCGAAGAACGAAGCAATGGGCTGTTCGAGGCTTCAGCCTCGGCGGTGATCGATGAGACGACTGGAATTGGCGGAGGTACGGGATAATTCAATACCGGAGCAATCGGCGCAGGGACGATCGGGTTCGTTGCAGGGGTCGTTTCTCGTCCTGCGAGGTATAAGTTGAATTGGGCTGGGCCCAAATCCCAGGCTAGATGTAGATCTAGGATGTTAAATCCCGGTATGCGTGCATATAACGTTCTGGTTAAGTCGTTGTTGAACATACGTTCCCGATACAGTGTCGTCGCCTGGTCGTTGAAGCGTAACAGTAATGAGTCGTACTCCTGTCGGAGCTGTGCTTCTCGCTGTGTCTCTGCGGCCGATGCCGCAGCGTACGGGGTTCCGGACGGTGTCAAAAAACATAATGGAGTATTGAAGACAGACGTTTGCGTAATGTCCCAATACGAACCGCAGCTCTTGCACGCGAATCGTCGACCGGTTTCGTCTGTCTGTATGCACTTCCGGTGCATAACATGGAGGCACGGTGCGATGCGTAAATTGTCGGCATGTTGGTTGTCCGACGCGGCCAGGTTCAGATTGCATATATTGCATGCTGCTAATGGGATCATTTCTATATTAGGACATTTAAAAATATTTGATTTAGGAATCAACTCAGTTAGAAAAGGTTTTTTAACGTATAAGTTAAAAATGGAATTCGTTAACGAATTGTTAACAGCTGTGTTATTGACCAATTGATCAATGGCTTTATCTTGAATAGTGAAAATTTTGGTCGGTACCAAAGACGTAAACGGTTCTAAAGACATCGAATTTGTATCTGTAGATACATTATCAGAAGCGATCGAATCATTGTTCGATACGGGAGACGACGATCTATCAGATACATACGAGTTGCGTTCGTCGTTTAAATCTACAATCGAATTGGTGTTAGATAATGTGCCTACATTCGATACTCGATCTGCAACGTTTGAAACGTTTTCATCTTCAGATAGATCGAATCCTGTTTCGTCGATCGTCATGTTGTTATCATTATCGGAATCCGAATTATCCAATAGTTGGTTTTCGTGAGGCGAATCCATGATGAATGTAAAACTATAGTTTTATTTATTAATAAATCAATAACTTACTTGACTATTGTCAAACTTATCAGTGTCCGGGCGATCTTAGAAGATGGATATCGAGATATGAAATACCTGCTTGCGGCGTCTATAGTGATTTAATCGAAGGTACCGATCACTTTTGTAAATAAGATACTGAAAATACACATATAATTATAATTATATCAAAAACGTGTTTATTATTACGGGCAGTGCCCCTTTTTCGTAAAATATCCTGAAATCGGCCATGTTATTTGAACCAAGTTCAAATTTGACACATGGCGTCCTGTTGTAATTCGAACAGAGTTCGATTTCTAGAAATTAAGAGATTTGTAATAGTCATAGTATTACTTATCGTTTTCGGAAAACGGAAAAATGAAAAAAAATGAAAAAAAAAGTTAAAATTACAAAAACAAAATAGATTACAAAAATCCCAAAGAGAAAATTGAGAAAGAAATGGCTAAAAAGGAAATTAAAGGGCAAAAATAAACGGTACAATCTGGAAAATTACAACGTGTTTAAAAAAAACGCAGAAAAGAGAAAAACCTTTATTTTCTGCGCGATTTTGCCACCCTGCCCTTTTAAAATAACGAAATGGAAACGGAATCCAAACTTTGGGTTTTTTGGTTTTGGGAAAACGATTTTATTTTTTATTTAAAAAATGATAAATTTTTATTTATCGTAAAAAATACAAATGTATTTTCCTTTTTTGAAACCCTTTGAAAGAATTTCAAAATTGCGATTGGAATCGGGGTGGATTTTTTAAATTTTCGTGCTCCGACCAGTGAAACATAAATTTTTTTACTGTTGGAAGTTCTGCTTTCTCCTTACGAGTCTTGACGTGTCGAGATGCTGCTTGTTTCACTTGATCAAATCTTGAAGATGATACCGTTGCTTTTTTGATGGTTTTTTCTAGCTTTTTCAAATCTTCCTTATCTTCTAATTTCTTGAGCTTTTTTTCGTAATTTTGTCGAATTTCTTGTTTTTCGTCTCAGGTTCGGGAGTATTTTCATTTTTCTTTTTATTTCTAGCTTCGAGACGTTGGTCTCGAGATGAAGTCGGTGCCTCGTTGATGAATTTTTCCGCTGTTATTCTGACAGGTTTCCTGATTTCCTTGTCAGTGATGTTAATTGTGTTTTCGTGTTCGTGGAGGTAATTGCGAATTTTGTCTTCGATTTCTTCTTTATCCACGTCGGATTGAAGACGAACGTCTTTTCTCAACTCCTCCTGTTCTTTCGGTGTTAGGAAGGTGGTAAGCTGACGTATGCTTACGACTTTTCCAACTTTATCTTCTGCGGATTCAACGATTTTATAACAATTTCTTGTTACGCGTTCTTCAATGTAGAAAGGCCCTAGCCTTTTTGGTAACAATTTCTGCGAAATACCATATCCGCTGGTCGACTGCTTGTGTTCGGTTAAAAGGACCATAGTCCCTTTTTCGAGGATGATCGGGTCACCGTGTATCTTGTTGAAAAGATACTCGTCATGGATGCGTTGTTGACGGCGTTTTTCACGGATGAATACTTCGATGATTTCTTGATTTGTCATCTCCTCGATTTTCTGATTCTGCATCTCAGGTGTATAGACGCTCTTTTTTGCGAGTCTGTCAGCGTATATGTTGGTTATTTCGTGTCCATGTCCTTCGACATGGTGAATTTGCACTTCGGCAAATTTCTTGATACGTTCTGTGATGTCTAGGAACAATTCCTTGTGAAAAACGATTTGTTTTTTGTTATTCTTCCAACCGTTCTCCTGCCAGGTCTTGATATTCGAATTTATGGCTTTGGCCACATAATGAGAATCAGTGAATAATTTCACTTTTTTGACCTCGTTGTGTTCCAGAATTTCCAAGGCCTTTCGGACTGCGATGATTTCTGCCAAATTATTGGTGTTAGGAAATCCGTCGATGGAAATTCTTTCGGAGACGTTGTTTTTAGATTCCGGAGAGAAGCAGATGCCGATACCTGCGATTGCATTTTCGTCGCCGTTTCTGGAGCATGCCCCATCTGCGGCCACACGAACGAAATCCTTGTCAAAGATATAATCTTTTTTGGCAAGCTTCTTCTGGAGAAGAATTTCTGATGTTATTGAAGGAATGTCCAGTTTTGCTTGTTGCAAACGTAGGTTTTTCAGCTCGTGAACGAAGTTGAACGGAACGATATCCAGCGCAGAATCCTTAACCAGCTTGTTAGGGATTCCCCAAGCATCGTTGGGCGTAAACTTGAAGGGCGTCGGTGTATTGTTTATTTCCAACTCAATGTCGGGAATAAACACGTGCCATCCGTGGTGGTTTACGTATGGATTGAAGGTTTCGTTCATCTTGACACGGAGCTTATCTCCGACAATGCGCATTGTTCGTTCGACCAATGACGATTGCGGGTTGTAGTTTAGAACGTGGCGTACGTCGATGTCGTAGGAGGTGAGGAGATCATTCCAGAGGTTACTGATGAATTGTGTACCGTTATCAGTGATGACTTTTTTGATTTTTATATCACGGCTAGTGATATCCTGGATGATCCTTTCCATTGCGCTGCAAACGGTTTGCGCTTCGATGTTCTTTATCGGACGTAGCCAACATTTTGATGTGAAGACATCCTTTGCGACTAGAAGGAATCTTGGCTGTCCTTTTTGAGCTGCGACTGGACCAAAGAGATCTACAGATAGTACGTCGCCTATACCGTATGCCTCTACCTGGCCATATTCCAGAATTTTACGCGGGACGTAGTTCTTGTTTACTTTGCATATTATGCAACTGTTGCAGATCTTGTGAATATATTTCATTGCATTCGGGAAGAAGTACATTCTCTTGAACGTTTGTTCAAGTTTTGCAGCGCCAACGTGACCATAAAAATAATATCGTGGAGATAATTTATGGTATCGCAAAAAAGTTCTTCCGGTAGATACGGAATTTCGGTGCCATCTTCGTAGCAGCGATGGAGAATCGATTGATTCTCTTTGTTCTTGATTAACTTGAACTTTTTCTTGATGCGTTCGTTCTTGGCTTGCACTTTGTGATGACAATTTGAGGTATCACTCAATAGTACTTCTTTGATCTTCATACATGCTGGATCAGCGTCCTGGAAGGATTCCATATCATCGAAACATGTGTGAAGAGTATCTGCCATGGTCTGGGTAAATTCTACGGCGTATGGCTCAATATTGGTCCAATCGAGCGAGCACAGCGTTATTTCGGGAGCGTTGATCTTGTACAGCTGTTTCTTCGGCTTCAGATCATACGCAATGTCGTATCCATTTAACTCCGTAATCCACCCTGCTGCTTTACGGTGGGTCTGGATTAGGGTTTCGAATTTGCGAACAATCGGTTTCAAATCCGTTCGAACGTGGATTTTGGAACCGTGCAACCATGGTTGCAATTTGTGGATGGTAGTCACCAGGGTCTGCATTTCACGGTCGATGATCGTGTAGGCCTTCTGGTGAGGTCTGAACGAGTAGCTGGTAAACATGACAATACGGTCTTTACCGTCAATCACCTGATACAATACCGAATTCATTGCATCGTCGGTGACCATCGTATCAAGATACAAGTCTTGTTTGGGGTCAGGCGGCATCAGTTTGAAGTCCTTGATATACTCGGCTTCGAGTTGTTCAAAGGCCTTTTGCTGGTCCTTGCCCCATTTCAGGACTGCGTCTTTTTCGGTCATCTTGTAGATCGGCGCAAGAATCTGGTGGTAATTCGGGATGAATCTCTTGTATAAACCGGTAAGGCCTACAAGAGTCTGAATATCCTTGACGGTTTTCAAGGAAAATTTTCCTTTCTTGTCAGTATGTTTACGCTTAAAGTCTGTGAACTTTTGTACCTTTTCGCTCTGCTTGCCGATTTGTTCGTGGGCAAGCTTGTAACCCAGGTGTTTGGTTTCACGTTTGAACAGGTCAGTCTTCATAGGATTTAGTTTGAGACCGTTTGCTCTGATCAGAGTCAGAACTGCCTTGAGGCGTTCAACCATTTTCTTGAATGTATCCGTTGCGATGAGGACATCGTCCACGAACGTTTGAACGTCTTCCATACCGATAGGTATGACTTGGTTCATCATTTCGATGAATTCGGCTGATGCGATTTTCAGACCGTAGGGCATTCGGTTGAACTCAAAAACTTGTCCTTCCACTTGGAACGCGGTGAATTGGCGTGACCGAGCGCTGAGCATCAGTTGCCAAAATCCTGCGACGAAGTCCAACGTGCTGAACCATTTACCATGAGTTTCATTGATGATGGTTTCAATGCATCTGGGTTCCGTTAAGAGACGCTCAAGCCACTGGTTGAGTTCGTCTGCGTTTAGACATAGTCTAAGTTCGCCATTTTTCTTAACGACAGGAGCTAAGGTGTTGATGTAGGTTGATTTCGAGGGTCGGATAATCTTCAAGGCTAACATCACCTTGATGGCCTTGCGAAGCATCATTTTCAACTTCTTGGAGGGTCTGTATTTTTCTCCTCTCCATTTCTTGAGATGACTTTTGTCATCTTTGAATTTGAAGTCGACTGGTTTACCGAGGTAGGCACCTGGGTATTTGCTAAAACAGTCCGAAAATTCGGCTAGTTCTTTGTAAGCAAATTCGGCCTCTTCTTGGGTAACTTCGCCAGTTTTGATAGCCTCTTCGATATCCTTTTTTAACTTTGTTAAAAATTGTTCCGGTCCGTGATCCTCGTCTTCAGGATCTAACGGAATCCATTTTTGGCTTGACGTTCTCGCCATGGTGTTACGAATAGTCTCATGTTTATACTTCTTATCAAGTTTAATTCTCAAAATATCAGCACCTTGATATGTACCACCTTCTTTGAATTTCAGGATCCTTTTCTTTTCTCCGGGTCCAGGTGTACATTCGGCACGATTGTATTTGAGCTTCAGCTCAATTCCAAGAATTTTCATTGATAAGCGGCCAACGATGAAGATGGATGCGTTCGTATCGAGTACGTAAAACGGCAGAATCATTGGTATGTCAGCAAAACATAGAGATACGAGTACGATATTGGTCATAGTTTTGACCAGTTTTCCGTCGGCGAGTTTCAGAAGGATGGGTCGTGATAACGGCAAGTACATGATCTTATCAGGATGTTGCCTTGTTATCCTTTCTACCCATGAATGTGACATAACGTTCGGGAGCGCACCGGAGTCCATTTGGGCCGCAACAGTACTTTCATTTTCGAACTCTAGTTCAATTACGCAGGTAGGATCTTTAATTGATTCAGTTACGAGTTGTTGTTTAATTTTCTCGTCTAATTTGCGCATTTTGTACTTTGCGTTATCTATGGCGTCGATTGCGCTGATTTCGAATTCTGAATCATCACTGGCCGAGCCTAACGTATTGTAACCTTCATCAGCAGTGATAAACAAGTCCGTTTCGTTAGCAGTAGCGTACGCTTCTGTTGGCTTGTTCACGGTGATAAGTTTATCGATGTCTTCGGGATCGATGGCTTTACGTTTGCGTCGACGGTAATGGTGTTTATATTCGTCATCGCTATCGGAGTCGTATGATTTGATACCTGGAGGTAGCATTCGTTTTTCGGGTTTAAGAGAAATCTTGAAAAATTCCTTGCTGTTTTCTTTTCTTTCTGCTTTCAGCTTCGCATTGATGTTGGGTTCAAAGATGTTTTCACCTTCGTGGCAGATTTTTAAAGCACCAGTGTTTCTAGATTTGTGAAAGTTCGATTCAAATTTCTTAATTTCTTCAGTCATAGTGAAGATCAAATCAGACAAGGTATGGTTCGCGATGTAATACTTTTTCATAGTATCAGAAAATTTAAACCTGTCTAATTTAGGAATGATACAGTAGTTTTTATCTATCGCCGGTCGTCCGTATTTTTTACCTGATAAGTTCTCAACCATCTCAAGTTGCAGGTACTTATGTGCTGGCGCATGCCACACATGTATACGTGGATCCTGAGTCAGTCTTGAAAACATACGGCGATAACAGACGTATCTCCAGCGACCTACTGCCTTTTCACCTTTCAATCTGGGCTTGATGATCGGAAACAGCAAGATGATTTTTTCAAAACCTTTGCGACATAAACAATCGATAACAGCACGTAGTTCGGCTTCGACAGCTTGAAAAGATTTTTTCGAATAATTTATTTCGAGTTGACATGCGGATACGATGGCTCGCTTCTTGGTAAATTCACACGTTTCAATTTCAATGAGCAATTGCTCAAGTGATAATTGATTTTTTAGATAACGTGGTAAAGATTCACTGTCTTTTTCAGAATGTTTGATGAAATGAGCAACGCCATCGCCGATAAATTCATATTGTTCGAAAATTTGCATTGGGTTGGGCTTTACATCGCTAGAAGGTTGCCCACTGGCTTCTAGTCCGACTCGTTTCCCGAACTATTTTCGGAACTGGAAGATGAACGTGCAGAACTACTGTTCTGTTCAGATTCGGATTCGGACGACTTCATTTCAGCTTCAACTTTATTTACGTTTATAATTGGCTTGAAATCGCGATCTTTTCGGCTGTCTTTTCTGTTGTCTTTATTTCTGTCATCGCGTTGTTTATCTGTGCATTTGTTATCACGACGATTGTCGTATTTATCATTACGATTGGTTTTCTTAAAGAATGAAGCTTCCTTCGGTTTCTTCTCTTTATCGTCGTTACCTTTAAAGGGTTTCTTATAACCGGAGTTATTTTTATCCCTATTGTCTTTCTTGTAATTCTTTTGATAACCTTTGTTTTTCATATTTGTCGTACTACTTTTCGGGTTCGGGGAAAGGTGACTTTTCGAAGAATGAAAAATACTTCAATTTTTGTGGGCAAATTGGGGTTCGTTTTCCACGTGCCAAATTTACGCATTAAAAGGTAGTTAAAAAAAATATCCCTACGGGGTACGATCTTTTTCTTTACAGCTTGCCCCATCACTGGGGAAAACCCTTTTTTTCCCTCGGGTTTTTAAAAATTACCGAATCACTAAGGGTTTCCATTCTTTTTAAAAGTTTTCAGCCATCGCGAAAAGTATTTGGGGATGAGGCTTTGGGCGATTTCCCCTTTCCCTTTTTATTTTCCCCGAAAAAGGGTGGGAAAGCCGTTGGTGGTGATTGGTGCTCCAAAACTGGCCGTAGAAGTCTTCAAGCAATAGCTCGAAGTCGTCGGATTCATCCTGGAGGAACACCCAGTTCAGGTCGATATCGATGAAGCTCAAGAACAAGGCACATTTTGGACCAGGGTCCAAATTATTATTCTTTACGTAATTACAAAATTTACGTACGAAACTATGAGGATGGAATCGATTGCTGTTATCGAAAAATATTCCAGCATTACGCATGTCGTTACTGTTCAAAGGTAGCTTACCTTTCTTTACGTCGTATGGCGTCGGGTGATGGTCCTCGAAAGTTTTCATTTTCTTAGCCATTTTAGCCACGACATCGGATGTCAATCCGATTTTCTGCGCCGTTTCCAGTTTATCAGCTGCCATTTGTTGTTCAATTGAGCTGAAACGATCGTTGACGACTTCGCGAGTATGGATGATTGCCTCTGTTTGTTGGCGGTCCACGTTCGCGATCTTTTCATCGTTTTCGGCGAGGTACAGACGTAATTCAGATATCGCATCGCGATATTCTTCTGATGTCTGATGCTGGACGATCATTTGGGATTCCAAATTCATAATTTGCTGTACGTTCGTTTGTATACGTAGATGTTGATTTTGCGAAATGTCTTCCAGATTAGTAACTCTAGTTCTAGTCTGGTTGGTTTGGGTTATAGCCCAATCTCGGATACTTGACAGCGACTCAATCATACTATCGAATGACTGTTCGTCAGTCATAGGCGGCGGCACGATCACTTCGGTATGCGGAAAATTTAACGGAACGATTTCTTGTTTTTTAAAAGGCACGATCGAATTATTATTAATGTTTTCACTAACCTTTCTATTTTTTATCGTAGAAATCACCATCGTAGAATTCAACGGAGCCGAAGGACGCGTATGTACATCCGCAGTTGCTACAAAAGTCGTTGGTCGGGATGTCATCGGTGAACTCGTATTCGAACCATTCGTGAGGGTAACGACCTCTCGACAAAGATCGTTGACCTTCGATGCATTCAAGGTCGCAGTAACGTCTTTGATTTGGTCCGGATCGATATTGTCTAATAAATCATCAGTAATTTTAGGATTATCTGATGCCCTAATACTTACAGTCGATTGGTTTTCCAAGTCGCTGTAGTCCGTATCTTCAGATACGTTCGTTTCGGAACCATCGTTCTGTTCAACATAAAGTCGTCTCGCAACCGTGGATCCAGGCGGAGCAGGATTTCGACGTGTGTATGTTCGTGGTCTGACGCTTTTCGTCATGTTTTCTTTAGCGAAAGCAGCGGCATTTCGAACGGGGCGACGTTGATTTGTAAAATCATTTTCCATCACTTCCTCCGGCGTAGGTGTCTGGTCGCGACTACGATTCGTTGAACTGTTATTGTCTGGTTCCATTTTAATCAAAATTTTATTAGCTATAGCTAATACGTTTGAGCGAATTATTCTGATTAACTCACAAAGATAAAATAATTAATAAGAAAAAAAATTTTAATTTTTTAAACAAGAAAAATATTGGATTTTATCCAAATGCAATTTGCGTAAATATTAATTTACAGTGAATTATCTAATAATTAATTTTTGTTTTTTGCAAAACGCACTTACGGCTTTGAGCGAAGTCGTATTTTATTTTTTAAATGGTGTATAGAAATAGTTTTCTATATTGAAGAAATCGACAGAGCGATTTGAGGTAAATGGGGGTCGATAGGTTCTTGTACTGCAGCTTACAAGTCCACAAGCGTTTTGGGCGCCAAATGTAGTATAAAGATGTCGTCACAAACTGAATACACATAAATGAGATGAACTATTTATTCAGAGAATATAGTACACCGTAATAGTCGAGTTAACTGAATTAAACGAATTAGCTTAATCGTCACAACGTGACGGAACGAGATCACAATTAATATTAAACCGCGAATTCGATACAACAACAGTTGTATCTGTATTTGGCAATACTCGGCTGCCAACTCCCTTAAGGCTACCCACTCTCAAGACAGAGAGCAGCCAGCAAGGGCCAAGTCTCACCGTTACAATGTAACGAGAAAACCATGCGTACGATTGTAGATATCATCTTGAAAATGTCAGAATTCCAAATTTGAGTCGATTTCATCCATCTCGTTACCCGCAAACTAATATTTCATAACGCCCCATAAGACTAATGTAAAAGTCAGGAAAACGAGTAGGCAAAATATTATGGGAACTATGCCCTTAAATATTTCGATATTTGGATTGCCAATAAAGTAGCCTATTTTATTTTTCAAACGTACCTAAATTTCTTTTAGATTTTTCACTTTTTTCGATTTTTTCCAATTTTTCCAAAAATTTTCCTTTATGAAATTAGTTTTTAAGTTTCATTTCCTACAATTTTCTTCCCTTTTTAATTTTTTACTTTTTACTTTTTTTAAGTTTAAAAATTTCTTCGTACCTACAATTCATTTCAAAATTTGTTCCTTTTTAAATTTTTTCTTTTCAATTGTTTTTTGTTTAAATTTTTTTCCATCTTTCACAGACAATTTTTTTCATTTTTTTCATTTCTTGATATTGCTAGCATTATCCTTATTACCATTAAACCAACAAATTCACCATCACTCTCGCCAACGTTCATACCACGTTGAATACACCGGTTCTCGTCCGATCACCGAAGTTAAGCACCATCGGGCGAGGTTAGTACTTGGATGGGTGACCGCCTGGGAAAACCTCGTAACGTTGGCACATTTTTTTTTTCGTTTTATTTTTTAAAAACACGTAAAAAACAATTTTCTTTTCTTCACTTTTAAAAAATTTCAGAATGATGTTGGTGAGAAATTCGTGTTTATGGGATTTTTGGAGTTGACAAATATCCATACTGAAACTATTTTTTCAATGAGAAAATTTTTTCAGAAATAGTTTTTGTATAAAAAGTAAAAAATTATGAGTGATTTTTCTCAAGTACTTCTAAAAATCAGTGATGGAAAACTGGAACTGGAACTGTAAGGGGTGGACTTGGCCTTACTGACACTTTCCTGTGCATATAGTGGTTGCACTGTATGTAGCTACGTAGAACATAGTACCTAAGACGCAGCTCGTGGATTCCTACGAGCTACGGTTGGCAGTTGCTTGAACCTCGTTGTGAGAGTAACAGCTACGCTACGTCTCGAACGTCTCTGTTCGAGAGGTATGTGGTATCGATACGGGAGAAATCCCAGCTGAGATAATTTGTCTATTCGGTTAATTCGCCTATTCGGATAATTCGTTTAGTTCGATAATGTGGTTCTTTGAAAGTTCAATAATACATAGTTGCGTTCTTTAGAGTAAATTGTGTTATTATTGTTCTCGGACAGCTGTTTAAAGTGGATGGCGTAATTAACCATTCCATCTTTAACAGAACTAGAACTGGAAACTGAAAAAAACTGGAACTAAAATTGAAAAACTGGAACTAGAACCAAAATGAATTTTATTTTTATACCAGTTCCAGAAGTTTCAATTTTTATATTCAAAATATGACTTGAAAAAGTCAACATTTTGATGTTGAAATTTACCAAACCACATTCAATTTGAAAATTTTCATCAAAAAACCCCAAACCTTGAAAATTGACGTCGAAAAGTGAATAAAGAAAAATTGTGTTGTAACTCGAAAATTTTATCCAATTAAAACGTCCTATACATTATTTAATTTTTTTTTGAAAAATTCAGGGGTTAGTCACAACATTTCTGAAAAATATTACTTCGACTTTTTTCTAGAAATCTTTTGTTTTGGACTTGAAAAAGGAAAACAAATTGTACTTTGAATCGAAAAGGAAAAAATCAAAGTTCAATTTTAGCAGAAAATTTTGAATTTTTTGTCCTTCGAAATTTAAAAAACTGAAATTTTGGAACTGATATTTAGAACTGAAATTGAAACTGAAAACAGAAAACAGAAAACTGGAACTAAAAACTTTTGAAAACTGAAACTGAAACTGGAACTGGAACTGAAACTGGAACTGAAACTGGAACTGGAACTAATCTCATTTCAGTTTTCCATCACTGCCAAAAATTTTGGTAAAAGTGAAAAATACTTACTAAAATGAACTTGGATAGTTTTTCTAAATCAAAACATTTACAATTTCTTGAAAGGACGTTTTTTGAATTTATTTTCGGTGAAATTTTCCATTTTTTCAATATTTTCTTGAAATTTTTCTGTTTTTTTTTTTTTTAAATCTAACGAAGTTTTATGTCAGGGGCGGCCATAATTTAATGGTCAAAAATTGCTGTCCAAAATTTCGTTCCCTCTTTTATAGATTGAACTGCAGCACTAAAGCGTGTATCTAGGTATGTTAAAATTGTTGAAGCGATGATTTTTAATAAAAATTGGTACTTTTTTCATAAAAGGAAAATTTTAATTGTATTAATAATTTACCTACTTAACATTTTCATTTTTTTTTAATTTTTTAAAAAAGAATTTCAAAAGTTTAAGTTTTAAAATTTTTAGATAGGGTTTTCTTGCTGATCTCTTCCTTTCTCCTCTCATCCTTCCATGCAACAAAAAAATGTAAAAGATTTGGAAATTTTGTCATTGAAATGAAATTATAAATATTTTTTATACATCACTCTTTTAGAGGACGATTTTTGACCTTCTTCAAAAGGTCTAAAAATTACCATATCCATTAAAAACAAATTTCAGAAGCAATTTAAATTTTAAAAAAAAAAAAGAAAAAAAGTTTCTCAAGATGTGGTAATTACCGTAATTACCAGAGGAAGAATATTACGTACGTTAAATTACCAAAAATTACGATTTTTTTGAGAACTCTTAATGAATTTAATCGATTCAACTCGAGCTAAAAATAAGACATGAATTACCTCAAAATTTTTTCTCAGTTTTTCGAACTTTTTGAATTATTCTACCAACCCCTGCTTCACTTTGATCAATCCTGCCACCCAAAATCATCCGAAAACACTTCGCAAACTTAACCTACTTGTGAAAAAATTCGAAGATAAAAAAATCACCTACATATAACAAATCTCGTTTGGAAAATTCCATATCCTTTGATACATTAAATAAGGAAAAAAAGACTATAAAATTTGCATGTTTTTTTCCACACTCTCGAACCTAAATCTAATCCCGATCGGGTGTAAAGAGCGTAGCGAAATATTTAAGCATCATTTTACGAGATATTTTACACAGATCAGAGATAGATACGAAAAAAAAATCCAAAAAGAAAAAATTCGCGAAGAGGAGAGAGAGATGAAAAAACACTATGCATTGCACGCGTATTACAAAGTGGCGAAAATCCATCTCCGTATTGCTTTAAATATGTACTTACTCGATTTTCCGCATTGCATTTGCACAATGGCTGCGCATTACTGTGTATTTCAAGCTGGTATTTAGAAATTCAAGTATCTATATGGTGCATCGCTTTGATATTTGTTATAAATACAGATATACTGTGAAATAACAAGGGTGGTATGGTATTAAAAATACGAGTTTTTTTGCTCCCGGCGTAATCGCCAAAGAGCATCGGATTCGGTAATTGGTATGATTTGGATACTGATAAAGCTACGAGTAACGAGAAATTGGTAATTCATTTCTCGAAAGTATGATAAATATTTTTATCGAGAAGAATACCTTCGTTTTGCTAGCTGGATTTTTTTTTTATATACTCGTAGAGATGATTGGAGGGGTGTGGGGTTAGGGTTTTTTTCTCTCTTTTATTCCAGAACGTTGTATGCTTTTATATTTACGTTTGTGCGAAAGATGTAAATTTCTAGTGTAACAATCAGCTGAATTTTAAAGCTGCGAAATGAATAAGAAAAGGACGAATAAAGTTTCGCAGCTTTACAGCGTGTTTCTAATTTCAACGAGTTGTTTTGAAAGCTTATAACGTAAAAGGCGTATTGCTTTCAAGGGAGTAATTGTAACCGTTTCTGGGCTAATTTCAATTTGTCGGCGGAAAAAATTGCCATTGTTTTATGAAAGAAGCAGATTTTCGTAGTCGAATACGTTTGGGAATTTTTTTCGTTAGATGAGCATTTGGACTATTGTGAGAATTCAGGAGCCTGTGCTAATTAAAAAATTCGATCGAAATTGGTACCTAGTTTTAATGATGGAAATCAAATTGGTGGTACATCGAGAACTAATAAAAATCAATTGTAACGATTTTTGCTCAACTTTGAAATTGAAATTGTCGAGGTAAGAATAAATTGAAGGTGATTTTTTAAGTTTCAAATGATTTTAATTTTCGTGAAAATCATTTTGAAATAAAAATTGACCAAGTTTTAAACTGAGTACTTCTTTAATTTTTTGGTAAATGAAATTTCCCAAGTTTTGGAAAATCATTAAAATTATTCTAGTTTTGAAAAACTGCTCACTTTTTAAAAAAATGTCCAAATTTGTAGTGTCTTCCATTTCAAAATGGACTGACGTCATTAGGAAATTTGAAAAAAATTACGAATTACACCCCAACTACACTTTAAACTCTTAAACGAAAAGAATTAATAGCCACGAATTTTTTGGAGCACCATTGGATGAGGTTGATCTATTTTTGAATGGAACAGACTGTAGAAAAATTGTATGGATAATGAAAAAAACCGTCCTAGTTTTAGAAAATATCATTCGAGGTCTTGCAGTTTTTAAGAAATTGTTCAACTTTTGGAAGATTGTTCAATTTTTGAAAAATTGTGCTTTTAAATTCTAATCATGAGACTGTCTGTGAACGGTTTGGGGCATCCGAAATTGCCCACAAGCTATCTGAGGCGGTCGTCGAACCCTCAAGACTGCAATATTACCTACAAAAAATTTTAAAAAACGTTTTCAATATTTTCAAGAAAATTGAAACGTCATAAATATGTCAAAGGTTATCGAAATGCCAATTTTTAAAAATGTTTCCTGTATGGCAAAATATTGAAAAGTTACATAAACGTCAAATTTGATTACCTATTTTATGGTTTTTCAATTGATTAAAATTGGTGATAAATTTTTAAAATTGAAACAAATTTTAAAATATTTGACATTTTAATAAAAAAAAGTCATAGTTATTTGATGTAAGATAATTTTAGAAATCACGAAAATTGCTCAACAAAGGAAATACCTAAAGCAGACCTATCCATGGTTTAAAAGCGTTTGATCTACAGCAAAACTTATTTAGATAGTCTAAAATTTAATTTTTTTTCTGTCCCAGTTCATTTCCTTATCTTTTGGAGGTAGGTATTCAAAAATTTGTACATTCAGAAAATCACAATTCTTGTTCAAAGCACCAAAATGACTATATAATGGCGAACATAGGATTGATGGTGGAAGGAAGGGGAGATGGTAAGATAGATGTAAAGTAGAGATAAATTTTTCATTAAACTCGCAAAGGATCAAATTTTTGCTCGAGAATTTTCATTTAAGTATAACTTTTTAAAATATAACGAACATTTTGCTACTGCTTTTTACGAAAATCTTACTTACCTAGGTACTTTTATTCAAATCGAAGATGGAAAATTTAAAGATTCCTCCGGTAGCTTCTTTAAAAAAAATTGATAGAAATCTTTCAAAAATCAAGAAAAATCACAAAGCAGTGCTGCCAACTACATTATGATTTGTTTAATTTTTGAAAAATTCACATCACTTATCTAATGACTTGAAAAATGAGCCAAAACTTTTTCCATTTCAGTAATAGGTACATTACAAATAATTTTTGGAATTTTTTTAGTAGCAGTGCTGCCAATTGAAATTTTACAAAAAGCGTTCAAGTCGTACCTAATACAGCTAACGAAACTGCAATAGAAATTTTAAAAAAAATTTCAACAAAATTTATTCTCGTTGGAACTGACAATTTCTGTTTTTAAAAAAAGACTTCCGAAAAATTTTTGGTAAATACTATTACAATTTTTGGTTAAAAATTAAAATTGACATTTTTGGACATTCTTGGTAATAATTGACATTTTTGGTAAAAATTTCCATTTTTGGTTAAAATTTCCATTTTTTGAACCACTTTTGATAAAAATTTAGCCTGAAAAAATTGAAAGGGGATTATATTTTAGTTCTCATATACACATGCTTCGAATAAACCAACCTTGATTCCCTCCTTTTTTTCAAATGAAAAAATAAAATTGGGTACCCAAGTATATAAAAAATTTTCATCAAAAAATTCTTCACAATTTTTTCGCTGAGCTTACATTTAAAAAAAACTTTATTCGAAAATGGGGAAAAAACTTGATAAAAAATTTTCTCTTTTGAAACGTGCCAGATATTCACCGCATACGAAAAACTTTCGATTAACTTTCAAAGCACCTACAATACAAAGCTGCCACCGAATTAAATTTCAAGATGGCTAAAAAATCTCAAAATAATCGCCCACAGAGATTCGGAGAAGACCTGGCTCACACGTGAAATATCTTCGAACACATAGAGAACTGAATAAGGTACCTATGTGCTTTTCGACCTTGAATATTTCTGATGAAATAAGCAAATTTTAAGTATGGTATAATAAAAAAAATACGAACACCTTTGCGTTTTTTTTCACCTGAAGTTACGATGATTGAACGAAGTTAAAACCAAAGACCGTCGAATAAAGAAGCCATTACAAGGTGTTATATGGCAACGGTCATAATTTATGTATCAGTTCGAGTTCGACGATGCGACGTGGGACGTATTTCTCCAAGAAAGGTACTCGAATATAGACAAGAACCCACGTAATCCTTAACGATTGCTTTATCCCTTGCACCCTTTTTGCTTGGCATTTGAGTTTTACCAACTCGAGCACAGTCATCGTATTCGCCCCGTATTTCGAATGATTACCGATATTGGCGATATTCAAGGTTCAAAAGCAATGTATTAAATCAAGTTAAAGGTAAAAAACTGGCAAAAGACGAGAGGTAGTTAAAGACTCAAAAAGGAAAAAAGACCGGTGAATAAAAATTGGCGGTTTTATTTAGATATATCTCGTTTTCCACTGTGACTTCAAGGAACGATATTTGTTATATCCCTATACACCTTTTCCTCCTCCAGCAGCTTCATGTCGATTCTCGATTCCATATACTATGACAATTCTTGACGATATATTTCACCTCCGCGAAAGATATAGGTATAAAAAGGTATGTCATTTTTCTGCTTATACAGGGTGGTTCGAAAAATATCCAAGTTCCTTTGTTGTAATTTAAAGCAGCCCACATACCCTGAATTTGAATTTGTTGTGGAATTATAAAACTCAAGGGGCAAATTTAATCATAAATAACCCGAGTTATTTTCGTCTTCGAGTCGTTCGATCTGCAAATTGATCAAATAATTGTAAAATGAATTGCCTATTTGGTCCGCCCAAAGGAACCAGATCACCTGCGAGACACCCTGTATAATGTCAATAAATACGATATAACTTGGCCTACTATAACTTATGACATTTGGGTAGAAATTTCGCGTATTTTCGTCTCAGGTGACACGACACGAGGTGAAAATGTGTCAAGTAAGTATATATATTCGAGTTCGAGGATTTTTATTAAAAATGCGAATATCTACGTAGGTACGTAAGTAGGCAGTGTTTAAAAATGGAATCCGAGTCGGGTACATTTATTCGTAAAAAATACCGCTTTTGTCATTTCGCAAAAGAATTTTATTACGATTATATTGTTTGCCAGCAGGAGAGAGAGAAGATTTCAATGCAATCAAAATCGAAGTAATTTAATCGTATAACAGTCAACTTTTCTACTCTCGACTAATTCGACGATAAATAAACAATAATGACATTTAAAATTAAACAGGCGAAGAGGGAGGCAAAATAACCACCAAATTTTGAACAAATTTGCCCATAATTACGTTCAAACAGCAAAGAATACAGCTACATGGCCCAAGGTTGGAAAATTTATTCAAATAATCGGCCATAACGTGTAATTTCGTACCGTTTTGCCATCGTAATTGGCTAATTAACTTGGCCTTTTCACTGTCGTATTCTTATTACGTGACTGTGATTTATGGCTAAAAGGAAGTTTGGCTCGATTAACGTATTGTCTCGAAGATGAGACGGATTGTATGTGGCATTGGTGTTAAATGGACGGTAAATACGTTCGGCGGAAATTAGCTCTATACCTCGCGAATCGCTGCTCATTTATCTCATTTGCTTTTCTAACTTCTTCGATATTCTTCTACTGGTTTCAATCATTTCTCGTAATGGAAGGTATTATTTTTGAGAGGCAGGAAGAGAACTTGAGAAGTTAAAAAATGTTTTCGGTGTGATGTGTAATGATGATATGTATTAATAAACAGAAAATCGGATTGATTTTTCAGCATTTATTCACGTTCGATTTCTCCAACTGAAATATGATAAAATTTTGAAAAATTTCGATACCATAAAATTTCAAAAAAATTCAACACCAATTTTTTTTGAAATTCAACATTATACAATTGACTACTCCACGCTCACGAAAGCGCTGCAGTCGCGCTGAAAAACTGGGGGGATGGAAATGATGAAATACATTAGCGTATATGGGAAAGATGAGGTTTTTCGGATTTTTAGGAAAAATGGTGGGGTTTAGAAAAAAATTTGTAGAAACAAAAATTGAAGGTATTTGAATTTATTATCGATTGGTATAAAAAACTTTTGAATTTCATAAAATAAAAACCATTTTATTAATATTTCTATCTACTCACTTTTTGCATACGTCAGCTTTGAATTAAAATTACTTAAAATCTAGATCAACAACACCAATTTTTTTTTTTTTTTTTTTTTTTTTTTATCGCGTTTATATTGAAGCCGCTGTTGTGATTTTCAAGTGTCGAGACAGTTATCTTCACTGATCAGTTATTTTCAAAAATGGTGATTCATGTTTTGACACATTAAAAAGAGAATAGCGGCTTTAATATTAACGCGATTTAGATCGTTAATATGTCATTGGAAAGAGCATAAAATTCTCTACAATTTGCATAAACAAAAAATTGGTGTTGCCGATCTAAGTAATTTTAATTCAAAGCTGACGTATGCAAAAAGTGAGTAGATAGAAATATTAATAAAATGGCTTTTATTTGATGAAATTCGAAAGTTTTTTACACCAATCGATAATAAATTTAAATATCTTCAATTCTTGTTTCTACAATTTTTTTTTAAAACTCCACCTTTTTTCCTAAAAATCCGAAAAACCTCATCTCTCCCATATACGCTAATGTATTCCATCCCCCCAATTCTGCGAAAAAATCTTAGTTCCAACAAAATCTTAGGTATAGAATGCAGCCACTCCGCGTGGAGGAGTCAATTATAAGAAATTTTAATATCATAGATTTTCAAGAATATTTCATCAAGTATCATATAAAATTTCAATACCCCAAAGTTACAAAAAAAAATCCATAATTATCATAGAATTTCAAAAATATTTCATCATCATGAAACTTTAAAAAATTTCAATAGGTAAGTACCGTAAAATTTCAAAAAATTTCAGGGCTGCGAGAACAAACAACAACAAAGAACCAGAAAGAACCAAAAATTTTGAGAATGAGAACAAGAACAACTTTGAAAGCATTAAAAGAACAAGAATGAGAACAACTTTGAAAGTATTAAAAGAACAAGAACAAGAACAGAAATGATAAGTGAAGAACAAGAACAAGAACAATAAGAGAATAACGAGAATGATGATTTTGCATTGTTTCAATTTTTTGAACTTGTATTAAAAACTTGAAAAATGTCAATATTTTCTGATATTGACATTCAATATTTTTTGTCAACCCGGTCAACCAATTAGAGAGACAGATAATGCGCTTTATTACTTCGTTTGCCTATTTAAACTTGAATCACACCAGAGTTGCGAGAAAAATAAAAAACCAAGAACAAAAAATGGAACGAACGAGGACAAGAAGGAGAACGAGTTTTGTAGAATGAGAATGAGAATGAAAACAACTTTTGGAAAAGGAGAACAAGAATGAGAACGATAATAAATATTATTGAAGAACAAGAATGAGAATGGGAACAACTTATGAAGAACAAGAATGAGAACCAAAATTTTGTTGTTCTTGCAGCCCCAAAAAATGTCAATACCAAAAAATTTCAAGAAAAATTCAAAATTACAAAAAAACTAAATTTCTGAAGCGCTGAGAATTATTCCTCCCAGCTTCGCACCAAAAGGTGAATGGGGTTTTTGACTGCAGCACTCGGTTGTGCGCTGTGAACCAGTTCTCGCGCTTGCTCAGTCGAGTATCTATATTAGTAGGTAGGTGAGAAAGAGAGTTTTGGTAAGTAGGTCTTTGGTTTGTGACTCGTTGGAGGTGCACTACTTAGGACTAAAAGCTTCTAGAAAGTTCTACTCATACCTGCTCTTAGGGTAGAGCTTAGTCAGTGAAATCTCTCAGCCAATCACACATAGACTCTACACCCCTGCACCTCTCACTTTACAATATTGCTTCACCATTATTGAGCAAGCAATTTGTTAATTTGTATTTCACATGTTGTCGTGCAAACATCTACTTCACAATGTATTCTTACTTAGCCTAGAATTAAAGTTTGGTGTAATTTCAATACAGGTGTCTTAATTATTCTTAGTGTTTTAATTACTTCCGTATTCACAACGAATCGAAGAATTCATTTGTGCTGGGTCAAGATATTGGGATAGAGGAAGATATTGTGTGGGTTTGAGGGGCATAGCCTAAACCTCAGAATTGTGCAATATCAGCATACCACATGTGCCAGGCCTAGGCTAACCTGAGAAGATAATTACGATTCGCCTACCCAATTCATCTTCCTACCTTTCAAGTACCCCAATTGGAGTGCAAATAACTCATCTCACCAGTTCATCATAAAATATCAAAAAATCTGAATATCATGAAATTTAAAAAAGATTTCAAAGTCATAAAATTACAAAAAAATTCAATACCATAAAATTTCAAAAAAATTCAAAAAAAAAACATAAAATTACAAACAAATTTTATATTGAATTTTTTTTAATTTTATGATGTCTACTGATTTTGAATTATTTTGAAATTTTATAGTAAGTATTGAAATTTTCTGTAATTTTATAATATTAAAATACATATTTTTGAAATTTTAATGTCATAAATATCAAAAAAATTTAATTAGATCTAGAATAGATGACCTACAAAATATCAAATCCACAAATAGTCAGACTCTAAAAATTTTTTTATCGAAAATAATGATAAAAAAATAGACCAAAAATTCACTCCTGGTCGATAACCTATTCCAAAGGTACTGTACCAGTACAAGTGCCATTTTACTGCCAGCAGGAGAGAAAAAGTAGTAACCGTTTAAAATAAGGGCAACGAGGGGACCTGGCATCAAAGTAGGTATTTATGCGGTAGTATATCTTATTTACATCGTTTAATCCTTTCAAGTAGGAAATTATGTGAATGTGCTTAATCATCTGTATATGTGTACGACGCGACACGACTATACTTTTGTTTGCGTCTCGCGATTCATTTTCTCTTCTATTTCTTCTTCCCTCGTCGAGATTTTTATTCGTCGGGTTTTTTCTCCGTCGCAATCTCGCTCCGATATTTACGTTTTATCGCTATTTACAATCGGTAATTTGTTGAAATTCTCCATTGAGAATTGATACGAGCTTTTCTTCCAGTTAGATAAAAATAACATCGCTATTGAAACTCGATTTCGGAGTGTTTTTTCTCATTTCGCTCCGCACGTTATGTCAATGGTTCCGTTTATATCGGATTTTGATTTGCGATTTTTAATATTATCGTAGGAAACCTTGACCTCTCGTCGTTTAATTCAACCATATCCTCTATCGTAGCGTTTCCGTATACAATGAAAACAACCACGTGGGTGTAAAAATAACGTCGAATTTCTTGGAAAACTTTCCACACCGTTGCTAGCACCCAGCACATTGCGGTGAATTTCCTTAACGCGTGTATAAATGTAGCTTACGCAAAATAAATACGACAACTTCAGACGAAATGGCCATTTAGTTAGAACTACCCGAGTATACGTATTTCTTTTACGCTATGTGCAGCAGTCCTGCCACATGTAGAAGTAGATATACGTGGTGGTAAATTATTCAGATTGTTGGCTGTTTTGCTGCGTATGTGTAT
The DNA here is from genome assembly GCA_033439095.1 of Pseudococcus viburni. Classification (NCBI taxonomy): domain Eukaryota; kingdom Metazoa; phylum Arthropoda; class Insecta; order Hemiptera; family Pseudococcidae; genus Pseudococcus; species Pseudococcus viburni. The sequence continues at coordinate 126,506 of JAVBJF010000256.1, forward strand.
GGTACGTCGGGTACATGGAACGAGACTTTCCATATTTTTTTCAAGTTGCCAGCAACGTACGTAGTCTTCGCGATATAGCGTATTTCGCCGCTTAACCGAATAATTTAGCATTTGGAAAGCTTTAAATAAACATTTCATAAATCAAGATTTGACTGCTCGTTCGTTAGATTCGAATGGAAAAATACATATCCGCTTTGTTTTTTGGTGTTGTTTGGCTCGCTGTGTGTAATATACGCAGACGATGTAGTCTGTTTAGAGTGCCATCGAGAAAAATACTTCTGATCATTTCGACATGGGAGAGGGTGGAAGGAGTAAATACACAATGGCGTTTACAGATACGAATTTTAATTTGACCTAAACCAGCAAAAAAGGGAACAGGGTTTTCTTTAAGGGGGTATTTTTAGACTTCTACTTAGCTAAAAACGTTGAGCGATTTCACGATGTCCTTACTACTCTCTTATTCCGAATCAGTGAAAAATCACTGATAAACAGTCAGAATTGCAGTCCAGGAAAAATCAGTAAAATTCACTGATTTTCAGCGATTTTTCACTGATTTTTCAAAGAATTTCACAGATTTTTCAGTAAATTTCATAAATATCACTGAGTTTTTAGTGAATTTTCATTGATTTTCAGTGATTTTCAGTGATTTTTTCACGGACTTTATTTCAGTGAAAAAAGTTTCACTGATTTATTACTGTGCTGCAATTTTGACTGTTTTTCAGTGATCTTTGATAAAGTTCACTGATTCAGAAATGAGAGAGTAGAAAAAGTAAAATTGTAAAGCGAAAATGGTCAACAGTTTTGAAAAAATTGCAAGAGAATAAGCAAAAAAAAAGAAAAAATATATTAAAAAAGAAAAAAGACGACAGAAAAAAACAGAGAGCAAGTCGCGTAGAGCGCGTTTATGGCAACGAGGAACTTGCAAGAAAAGTCAAAAAAATCGTCCGCATGAGTACGGTATACAAATAGTTTAAAAATCATCAAAATAGCCCTGGTGACCGAATATTTGTTTAGAGCGAGATTGAAAACAAATTTTGTGGCCAAATAATTTTCAAACTCGAGGGAGAAAAATAGGTAACACTTTGTGGCATTACAAGATAAGAAGTAAGAAGAGAATTTTTGTCAGTTCTGTCAGTGCACTGACAGAACGGTTTGTATGCGACAAAATAAAATTTTATGAGACAAATTTTAAATTTTATGTTACTTACTTTTTGTTTTTTATAAATCTGCAAATATGTACCCGAAATAGCGATTCGGGCTTAAATCAAATAATTTAATACTTTTAGCACAACTCACTGAATTGCCAAACAATGAACAATGTTGTCTGAAAAACTGCAACATTGATTTCCGTTTGCAAAATTGGGAAGTTACCACGAATGTTACTGCACTCTGGCGGATTTTTATAGAAAGTCTGAAAACGGGTCCCTGGTGAAACGTTATACATGTGTAACATATGTTTATACGATGATTTGAAATTGAAACAATAATTACGTAAATTTTTTAATTGTTATGGTATTAGAATAGGTTTTTTTTTCATTATTACTATTAAAATAAACTGTTTAATACATACGTACTGCAGTAAAAATCCAATTTTAAAAAAAAAAAACATGTAAATCTTGCAATATAATTCGCAGTGTATCTGACTATTTGGCTATTCTACGTTAGGAAGAGCATTATGGTTTTTTCTATTTATTATTTTCTTTTTTTATAACATTTAAAAAATAATAATAATATACATATCTAAATGAAATGAACCTAATTGAAAAATTTATTTTGAAAATGAATTATTTAGTTTAAAAATCAACTTTATATACTTGAATAATTAATTTAGAAATTTATTTACCTACGTAATTATTATATAAAATAAAATACCTGAATAAAGGATTACTTTGATAAAGTAAATTATTATACTTATAAGTAAATAAATTTCATTACTATCACAAACCATAAATAGACGAAAACATTATTTTCGAGTAGATTCCGCTCATTGCAGACGAAATCAGCTGGTGGTCAAAATTAGGAGGCCAAAATTTCAAAATCAATTTTTGAATTCCTTCAGAAAAAAATCACAAAGAATACAAAAAATTATCGTATCGACTCAAAATTTTAGGGGTGGTAGAGGAAGGATCAATGTATTTTTTAAGCTATTGCTGACATTTCTACCTCAATAAGTCTTTGATTGGTGGAAGTTTGAAAAAAAGTGGTCGAAATATGGCACCCTCACCCTTAATAAAAAAAATTTTCAGAAAAAGAAGTATTTTCAGCACTATAGCAGAGAGAAATGCAGTTATCAACTTTTTTTGAGGGGTGTATTTATTTATGGAAAAAAATTGAAAAATTTGTCACTTTTTTCGAAAACTAGGTCACTTTTTGCCTCATAAACAGTCACTAAAGTCACTATTTTCCCCAAAAATCTGTGTGGCATGCCTTTCTAGGTAATTATAAAGTTGATTTCTTGATTTAAAATAAAATTATTCAATTTCAAATACATTTTTCAACTCAGTTTCATTTCAATTACCTATGTGTAATAAATACCTCTTATATTTTTTAAAATTTATACTTGAAAAGGAAAAATAAAAAAATAAAAAAATTGATATCTTCCACAACCATAATGCTCTTCCTAACGTAGCATAGCCAAATGGTCCGATACACTGCGAATTATATTGCAAGATTTACTTGTTTTTTTTTTAAATTCTGATTTCTACTGCAGTATCTATGTATTAAATGGTACATTTCAATAGTTATAATTAAAAAAACACTGTTTAAATACGATTACAATTGAAAAATTAACTCAACTATCGTTTCAATTTCAAATCTCCATATAAACACGTGTATAACATTTCTACAGTGTCCCGTTTTCAGACAGCGACACTAGCGCATCCCGCGAGCGTGTAACTTCCCAATAGCAAACGAATTGTTTCGCCTTCACAAAAATACCCTCATAGCATGAAAACGAGTTGTACACCATTTCAACAATAATTGTCTGCAACATTGCATTCAACAATTTAGTCCTCAACATGCCATTCTACAATGTAGTCCTTAACATTCATCCAACAATGTCGTCCTCAACATTTATTCAAAGATGTTGCCCACGTCTTTTCAATAGAAATGCAATAACGTCACATGTTTCCATAAATTTTCTACAAAGATGCAGCAACATTTCATTCAACAATGTTGTCTGCAGCATTTCATTCAACAAGTGCTGTCTGCAACATTTCATTCAACAATGTTGTCTGCAACATTTCATTCAACAATGTTGTCTGCACCATTCTCTGTAAAAAATGTTCAAGAATGTTGTCTGCAACATTTCATATAAAAGGACGTTCTTTAAAATGTTTGCAATTTTTATTCAACAATGTTATCAGCAACATTTCATTCAACAATGTTGTCTGCAACATTTCATTCAACAATTTTGTCTGCAACATTTCATTCAACAATGTTGTCTGCACCATTTCATTCAACAATGATGTCTGCAACATTTCATTCAACAATGTTGTCTGCAACATTCTCTGTAAAAAATTTTCAAGAATGTTGTCTGCAACATTTCATATAAAAGGACTGTCTTTAAAATTCTTGCAATATTTTATTCAACAATGTTATCAGCAACATTTCATTCAACAATGTTGTATGCAACATTCTTTGCAACATTTTTTCAACAATGTTGTACTCAAAATTTTTGCAATAATTGATTCAACAATTTTGTCTGCAATCTGCAACATTGCATTCAACAAAGTTGTCCACAGCATTTTGTTCAATGGTGTTGTCTACAAAATTTCATTCAACAATGCTATCCTTGAAATTTTATTCAATAACAAGATGGATACAACATTTCAATAATGTTTTCAAAACATTGCTGCACCATTTCAGTTTCATCGTCTGAAATTTTGCTGAAATATTTCAAAAATTTATGATGGCCTTCCTGAAGTACAGAAATAGACATATCTTTCTACCTCTGTAATTTTTTATCATTTTATTTTCAGATCAAAGTTCAACTTTTAGTTTCACAAAACCTATGTTCGAATATCGAAAAAATAATGATAAAATTTGAATAATCTTGATTACCCTTTCCACTGTATAATTATAATGATTGATCCTGAAGGGAAATTTCACATACAGGAGGTTCTATCCAAACCTAAATTAAACCTAGTAAAATCTTCGGTACCTACTTCGAACCTACGGTTCATTTTTCGATAACTTTTTCATCAATTTCAATCAAATCCCAATTGTTCGAAGCTAATCAACAGATCCCACAGATAATCTACAAATCTCTGAAATCTGGGTCACCTCGAAACACATCAAAATTACCAACACACGAATCACGCTACCTGTTGTTTATACTTTCGACAACGGCGCCATCAAATTTCCCCTCCGAATATAAAAAGGCAAAAAAAAACTTCATTCGTCGAAATGCGAAAAATGTAAATCATTCGAGTTTTTTTTCTTCCTCCGGTTATGAAATGTATTTTCCGTTTTAATCGACGGGTATTTTAACGCGTTGAAATTTGATTCAACAAACGTCAGGGGTCTTTTTTTCATCCCCGAGCTGGCAACAAAAGTAGAAAATCCAACTGGTGGATGACGAAATTACGTATATTTGAGATAGTTGCGGAAATAGTATAATCACGCTTGGGCCCGTTCGCCGAAGTGATCATTGGTGGTGTTTTCGAAACGATATTCAAACCCCTATTATAATATTTGAAATTTTTACACACGTCGATGAGATTGCTGCTCCGACAATTCAGCGAGGTGCGGAGGAGGATACGATAAAACGAATTTCCCATAGATATAGTAGCAACGTTCGAAATTCTACTGGGAATTTGGTCGCCGACGCTGCGGCAGTTTCGAATGTGTTTATTTCGATATTAAATATACCTACGAATGGGTATTGATTTTTATTATTCGATATGAGATTTGTGGAGAAAAAAATTACGTCTCGGAAGAATAGGTACACGCCATTGGAAAAAGGTTATATTGTGTGTGGGCGCGAATGAAAAATTGCCAAACGGTTGGAAAAGTCGTGCCAAAAGCTATGCTCGAGTTTGGTAAAATACCTGCCTTATAGGATGACTAATGAGCTTGTAAGGTGAGAGAATGACCGCGTCGGTCGTTCGATCGGTCTAATTAGGCGTGTAATAGAATCGCCTCCGTCGAGCCCGCAGACTCGGTTCGAACTTCGGGGAATGTCTTTAGCTGATAAAAAGCACTTTAGCAAAGACGTGGCATATTAAGCGTATAAACCTCGGATGTCGTTTAGTTGGTCTGGCTTCTCAAATATATGGTCGTTTTCAAGATGCGAGCAGCGAAATATCATCCGAATAGTGTTCGCTAAACTCGCATTTCCTTGGAATAACGATCGACGAATATATAAACCGTTTCCTGCCTTGGCTCGACATAAGTAAATTCGAAGACTCGATGGTGCTAAAACGACCCTGTTCCAAAGACATGTTCAATTGCTATGTTTTTCGAGCTATTTCGTCGCCTCCATCCTTCTCCCCGTTGCTTTGCAGTTTACAATGTCATAAAACAATTTCGACTCGAGTAAATCTCTGTACGTATTAAACTCGTCGACGAGTATTTAAACTCCGAGTCTCCGAAGTGTTTATTTTTCACTCAACGAAAGGTGATTTTTTTCAAACCCGAGCAAGGATACGTGTTCTAAAACCGTAGAAATTTTTCTCTTCGTGGTTGAATGCGTTTGTAAAACACGTCAGTACTGATTTTGACACGCGAATCGGGTACCTCGTGATAAATTCGATATACGAAGTGTGTACCTCGCCTCCTCCCTCGATCTACGTGCGGTAGGCACTAGGCAGTTTCATTTTTTAACAATTGGCACGTATTGGCATACACAGATACGATTTCTATACATTACCGGTACACAGAGTGCATTAGAGAGCGCTCCCCGCACACCCCTATTCCCCAAAGTATACGTCTGTATTGCCCCGGAGACATTATACTCGTTCGCGAACACCGCTGTATTTTTATATTGGCTTTTTTTGCAAACTAAACATTTCGAAATTGCGGGGCGAAATAACTTTATATATTTTATGTAAACGAGATAAAGAAATAGTGTGAAAAGAACTCGTCTGCGTTTGCGATGCACACATCGTTTCTGAAAAAAAATTGAGTTTTTAAACTCGACTAATACTAAATTGCGTTGCTGATGACAGTACAAGACAGGAGTTACTTTCGAAAAAGAACCCCGGCTCGGTTGAAGGGCGAAAGAAAAAAATCAACTTAATTTGTTCGACATCGTAGATTTACGCGTATTTAAAGGTCGCGTTAACTAATGAACGGATAAAAGCACTCCGGTCCGATGGTTCGCTGTGTTCTTTATGTGCCCGTTACCGTTGATGAAATGGCCACGCAACCGATGCGATGACTAAAAGGCAGAAAGACCAAAAAACAGCGGTTTCTCTCCTTTTTCACGCGCTAACGAACTCAGCCTTTTCTCTTTCTCTCGCTGGTGGCTGCCTTTCGAATAAATCACAAAAGGCAACGTACTCTTCGTGTAAACAATCAGCTGATATTATTAGTTGTTAGCTTCGAACGAGTAAACATGGTCAACGTTTTTGTTTACCCGTATCCGCTTCTTCTTCTATGTACTTCTTCGCTGGCGATCGTGTGTTTTCCTTATAGTCGAGCATTTTTTTCCCAATGTCGCTAGGGTCTTTGGTAAGAGTACGAAAGATATTTTTTTGGCGGAAAGATTGCGTTGAAGTTTGACGTGAAGCCTTAGATAAAGAAGGGCAAAGGTCAAGAAAGGATAATGTAACAAATTTGGTCGACATTTTTTTAAAGAGGTTTTTAATTGAATTTGAAAAAGCCTCGAGCGGCTTTTAGATTCCTGTTCAACGACAGAATAATATTGTGGCAACATTACGATAATATTGCGACAGCTTTGATTCGAAATTGTTTCAACATTATTTTAACTCCATCCCAAAAATTATGCTTAAATGTTATAAAAATGTTGAATCGCTGTTCCAAAAATTTTAATGGTATAATTTTGTGCTATTGTCATTATGTTGTGGAACAACACTGCTATAACATTACTTAGGTATAGAAATATTGCGACGATAGGTATCATTCCTCAATATGGCAATAACCATACAACAAGATTGCAACAGTATTGTTGCAACATTTCTGCAACATCCCATCAACATTGCTACAACATTAGGTACTTCAAAATCATACTTATGTTTCTGAAAATCTGAGCAATGTTACTTCAACACATACAAATCATACCAATGTTGCTAAAACATTGATGCAATATTGCTGCAACAGTATATTAACGTTGCAGTAACATTGCTCCAACAAGGCAACTGGAATATTGAGAAAACAATATTTTACAATGTTGCAATGTTTCTGCAATTTTGAGACCAAAACTGCAACATTTTAGCAACCTTTCAACAACGTTGGTACAACTTCGTTGCAATATTACTTCAACTTGATTCCAAAATTGCAACAAAAAAAAAATCAACGTTAAAGCAACAAAAATTCATTTTTGAAAAATCTTGATGAATTCGCGTTGCATCAACTCTGTTTGCTTCTACAATGAAATTCAATTCCATCAATAGTAAGATAACGTTACTTCATCATGTTGATGTAACATGATTACAATGTTGATGCAATACTATTTCAATGTTGATGCAACACTATTTCTATGTTGATGCAACACGATTTCAATGTTGATGTAACACGATTTCAATGTTGATGCAACATGAAATCAAATGTTGGTGCAACACTATTTCAATGTTGATGCAACATGAAATCCAATTTTGATGTAACAGTATTCAATGATGATACAACGTAGTTTCAATAGTGATGCCACATGATTTTAATGCCGATGCAACATGATTTTAACATTGATGGAATAGAATTTCATTGTTGAAGCAAATAATGTTGAAACATCATGACTACAATGTTGATGCAAACATGATTTCAATGTTGATACAACATGAATTTCAATTTTGATGCAACATGAAATCCAATGCTGATGCACCATGAAATCCAATGTTGATGCACCGTGGTTTCCATGTTGATAGAACAGAATTTCATTGCTGATGCAACATGAATTGCAATGTTTAACATGATTTCAATGTCGATGCAACATGAAATCCAATGTTGATGTAATGTGGTTTCCATGTTGATAGAACAGAATTTCATTGTTGAAGCAACATGAATTCCAATGTTGAACCACGATTTCGATGTTGATGCAACATGATTTCAATGTTGATGCAACATGATTTCAATGTTGATGCAACATGATTTCAATGTTGATGCAACATGATTTCAATGTTGATGCAACATGATTTCAATGTTGATGCAACATGATTTCAATGTTGATGCAACATGATTTCAATGTTGATGCAACATGATTTCAATGTTAATGCAACACGATTTCAATGTTGATGCAACATGAAATGCAATGATGATGCATTAGCATTCAAATGTTGAAGTAACATGATTTCAATGCTGATATAACGTAATTTCAATAGTGATGCCACATGATTTTAATGCCGAAGCAACATGAATTTCGATGTTGATGCAATATGAATTTCGATTTTGATGCAATATGAAATCCAATGTTGATGCAACGTGGTTTCCATGTTGATAGAACAGAATTTCATTGTTGATGCAACATGAATTCCAATGTTTAAACACGACTTCAATGTTGATGCAACACGATTTCAATGTTGATGATGGAACAGAATTTCATTGTTGATGCAACATGAATTCCAATGTTGAAACAACATGGTTTCCATGTTGATAGAACAGAATTTCATTGTTGCAGCAAACAATATTGATAGGTACATCATGATTTCAATGTTGAGACAACAAAACTTCAATGTTGATGAACCAGAATTTCATTGTTGAAGCAAACAGTATACATGATTCCAATGTTGATCCAGCACAATTATTTCAATGTTGATTCGTGATTTCAATTTTGAAAAAACATGATTTCAGTGTTGAAGCAACATAATTCCATAGCTGATGCAACAGAATGTCATTGTTGAAGCAAACATGATCTCATTGTTGATGCAGCATAATTTCAGTGGTAATGATTCCTGATTTCAATTTAGAAAAAATATAATTTCAATGATTTCAATATTGATCCATATCAATTTTGACGATTTCAACTAAAAACAACATGCTTAATTTTTAAAATTATATTGTATAATGAGAAAGACACCAAAACATTGCCTTTATCATTATGAGAACATCATTGGAATCTCGTAGTCACATCGGTGCAGAACGTTCTACATTATTTATGTTTTTAATTCATAACAATAAAAAATACTTTGATCCTGCTAATACAGGGTAAGTATGTAACCGATTTTTTTTTTTTTGAAAAATCACTATCCTTTTCACTATATTTTTACCAAATTTTCAGAAACCACTCAACTCGACACTCCCCCCCCCCCCTCAAAAAACGAGATCAAATTTATAACGGAAAAATTTTCATTGCTAGTCTTTTTTATAAAAATTGATGATTTTTTGTAATTTTTTCAAAAATATTTCGCGAGTTTTTTTATTTTTTCATTACTTTTTCTTGAAATTTTGACAGATTTTACTACTTTTTCACTACTTTCACTATCCAGTTTTGAAATCACTACTTTCACTATTCTTACGACCGACCCCTGTAATAACACAAGAACAATTGAATTAATTTTAGATATAAGTTGAATCACCTCCAAAAAATAAATTTTCTTTGTCCTATCTAAAAGCTAATCAGTTCACCTTGAATTTTACCATCTCGCCTCGACGTGTCAACATCGATACTCATTTTTCCAAATTATTTCGCGAAATTTTCAACTTGCCCGACCATCCATCAATTTATCACTTCATCTCATCGTTTTTTCGATTTTCGCTGAAATTCAACCTCACAGCGACGCTCGGCGCTTCGCATATTACACCAAAATCACGCAAATAGTAATTTTTCTTGTAATCCTCAGACATTCGTCTGCGCAACGTTAACAAGAACAAATGATTTCGCTTCGGGCGTAAAATTTCGTTAAAAATAGAAAAAAAATTTCAGCGAAACACATAACGCTTATAAATATAATCATCGTACATGTTATTTGCTCGGCAATTCATTTTTTTCTTTGTCGTTATAAATTGAAACGTATAGCTCGCCGGTAATTCCTTAGTATATTTTCGCCGCCGGTTATACTCGCTGTTCTTGCCGTTTTTATTTCATTCGCCGCAGCCATAATGATGGAAAAATAACAAAAGGATAGACACTTAATAAAAATACAGCCGAGGTCGACCGAAAAAAGAGCAATATTTCCGGCTGAAACGTTTTGTCATTTTTCTTATTGAAACGAAGCCCGGCGCATGGCGCACGCGGTAGCTCCGCCGCCGCATACCGCGTGTTTTTTCTTTCTTCCTACTTCTACTCGCCTTCTTCCTGCATCGCTAATAATAAAATTCCCTCAACCTGGTCCCCTTTTTTTCTTTTGGTTTCTACCTATAGCGAGGAGAAACGCTGCTTGGGGTTTTTTCTCCTCTGACCAACTTCTCTCTTTGCCTCTTTTCGGAGGATTTTAACCCCAGGGAAATTATCCCGCTGAAATATATGTACAGAAAAAAAGTTTTCCATTTCAGCTCTTCCCGCCATCCAACGCCATTCTTGCGCGATGCTAACTCGCGTATACACGTTCCCTCAATGAATATAAATATGCGGGTAGGAAGGGAACCCAGGTTGGGTTTTTTCAAGGTAGATAAAATGTTGTCGGTATTTTTCGATGTAAATTAAAAATTCTCTGTGTACACTCGCCTTACCTACCGTTTTTTAGTACAACTCCCCTCATCACTTCCCATTCCACATTCCGCAGTTAACTACTTTTTATTTTTTTAAACAATTTTTCGCGAAAATGTTTATCTAAGCTTTTCCCATACATTTAATTTTTATTCATTTTCAAAAAAAAAAAAGTTATAAAAAAATAAGTACTACGAGATTCGAATTTTATTTCATTTTTTTTCATTTTTCACTCTTCCATTCGATTCTCGTCCGCTGCTACTTTGTTGTTTCGCTATGTTTAATTTTTATTTCCGGTTAAATGTTTCGAATGCGGAAAAGATAATAATTTTCACTCGTCGCGTCGTCGTCGGTCGTGTTTCAACTCGACTATTTTTTTTACTTCGATAAATGTATTCGCCGACGTTAATTCTTCGAATACTAATTGCATCGCGCTCGAATGATTGAAAAAAACAAATAACAACTCGAGATTTTTCGCAACTATTTTTACATTTTTTTTTATCGACGGGGATTCCCACTCCTAAGTTCTTTCCGGGTTGTTTGCAGTTTTGATAACGACTACCCGCCGATATTTAATGAACTAAGAGAGAAATTAACCTCGTTTATGGCTCTCTTATTCATGCTAGAAACGAATTAATAAAACGACGTGTTGCCAATTTTCTAATTCGTTTATTGCCACGGTAACTCGTGTTTGAATTGGGTAACAAAAATAAACCTCGACGATTGTTTATATTATTTTACCAGGTAAGTACTCGATATTTTTTTCCTCGTCGGAATCGAAATTAAATTTCGACGCGATTGCTGAATTTATAAACGCGGTGTTTGCCCGGCTATTAAATAATGCATCGCGTTTTCCACTTTGTCACGTAATTACGGTAAATTACCATAATTTTTGCGATATTGCTATTATTTTAAAATATTTAGCGAAATTATTACGCGAATTATGGTAAACGATTTATTAAAACAAACTGACGACGGCGAAGAATTGATAAGTTTAAGTTTGCACGGAATTAACCTTAAGTACCAAAAATGCGATAAATTGAATTTAAGTACACCTTTTATTCGATTCGCAAATCGCAAATCGACAACTTGATCAAAACTACGGATGATAGGTAAAGGGACTAAACTTGATCAAAAAGAGACGTTTTCTAACTTTTTGAGAAAATTTACCGACAGGCATCATAGCGAAATTTTTGAAGAAAAAAGTAACGTTCAGTAACTTTTTTTGAGCAAAAAGTGACCAAAAAGTGACCAAAAGTAACCAAAAATTCAATTTTTTTCGGGGGCAAATTTTTTTACAGTTTTTTGGGGGAGGCAATTATTTTTGTAGTTTTCTGCAAACATTTCAAAGATAAATCAACTGAAAAGACGTGAATAATTTCATTTATTAAATTCCTTCGTCATAACAATACACAAACTAGCAAAAATTAATTTTTTAATTTTTTTATTGAAGAATTTTGAAAAATAGCAATTTCTACGTGAAAATGTGAATTTTTGCCTGGAAGTGCGAAGAAAAGTGACTTTTGCGAGGAAAAAAGTAACCAAAGTGACCTTTTAGGCGTGAAAAGTAATCAAAAGTGACTGAAATCGAAAAAAGTGACCCGCTATGATGCCTGTAAAAATCAATTTACGCCCAAATTTGCCAAGTTTTCAAGAAAAATTTGCCAATTTACAAGAAAATTTGATTTTTTTTCGATTTGAGGGATTATGAGGGAGACTGGACCCCCTTCACCACTCCATTGTTTCGTCTCTGGATAGGTAATTATTTCACTTCAAATTGTAGTATTTCATTTTTTATTGTTATTTTTCACCCCCTCTCCTCCCGTTCTGTCAGCTCGCTCATATTTCATCATTTTTATTGGGTACAAATGAATGGAAATTTAGTCTTTCTATGTACTTCGATAAACGTTTTGTAAAAATAAATGATACTTTTTACCGTAAATAAGGGCATGCCACTATTTTCCCTACAAATTAAGGTAAATTACTATTTCAAATGTAATTACCAATTTTTATTTTAAATTAAAGTAAATTACAGTTTTTTACCGAGAGTCAAGGTAAATTATCGTTTTTTACCATAAATCGGGGCAAATTACCGTTTTTATCATAAATTAGAATAAATTACCATTTTTACTGTAAATTACGGTATAGTACTATTTTTACCGTAAATTATGGTGAATTACCATTTTTACCGTAAATTACGATGAATTACCATTTTTACCATAAAGGACAAATTACCATTTCTATCATATATCTATAATTATAAATGACCATTTTTACTGAAAATTGCGAGTAATTGTCGTTTTTACCACAAATTATGTTAAATTAACTGTTTCCCTTAAAAATTTCATTATTGAAACCACATTATCTTCAATCAAGAAAAAATCTTGTCCCAGCAAAAAGTGACAGGAAACCCTCTTCAGGAATCCCTCCCCCCAAGTTGAACGAGAGTGATTTTTTCAAAAAGAGCATTTTTCAAACCCTACTACCAAAATTTCAGGTGCCCAACTTGATTTTTCGCTTTTTAGCAAAATTTCGATAGATTGAAAATCGTCACTTTTTAAAGAAAAAATTAGATATTCTCAAAATAAGTCCCGACTTTACTACTTTCCCAGTAAAATTGATGAAAATTACGCCTCTATCTAATATTATCCCTTCAAAATCGTATTTCATGATGTTACCCAATTTGAAACTTCCAGCAAGATTATGATTTCCTTCAATACTTTCATTTTTTAAAAGACGATTCAGTAATCAACTTCTTTCAAAAAGTTTGACAAAAAAATCTCCGCCGCAATTTCCAGGCCTAGAATCAATATTTTTGCGCATTTCGAACAGATTCGAGCGAAAGAAAAAATGACGTTAATGAAATTGCCTAACCGATTTGCCGTAAATACACAACACTTGCGTATTTACGGCGAATTCGATAGGCAACTTAAATAACACGATCAGCTCCACAAATAGGATTATGACAATTCAAGTCGAAATTTATTCAAAACTTGAAGTTTAGATTTTTTTCAGCTCTAATTTTTTCAGTTTCTTCAATTCTAATTTTTTTTATTGCAGCTAAGTATCCAATTTTTCCAACTTTAATTTTTTAAATGTCATATTTTTACTACCTACTTTTTAACATTTCTTTCAATCAATCATTGAGTTGGAAAAACACTTGAAAAACATGGAGTTGAATTTTTTTAAGGGTTAAAGTGGAAAGATTTTTTATAACAATTTTTTCTCAATTTAGAAAATTTTTTCCAATAATATTTCAACTTTTTCCTCCATTTTTTCATCTTTGAATTTAAAAAAAGTGTCAATTTCATGTTTTCAAAATTTCTTCGAACTCAATAAATGGAAGAAATGAAAAAATATAATATTTTTTTTTAAATAAAAAATGAAAATTGGAAAAATTTTGAGAAAATTCAAATTAAATTTTACACTTTGAAAAATTGAATACAATTTCGAAAAAAGTTTAGAATTGAAAAAACTAAAAAAATCGGAGTTGAAAAAATTTGAATTTGAAATAAAGTTGAACTTGGATTGTCGAAATCCCATTTTAGGCAAAAATAATCACTCGTATGCGGGAGCCAGTGGTAAATTATTTGGGTAGATTTGAAAAATCAATTTTAAAAAAACGGTCGAGCAATCACTTTTGGTGATATCTTTGACAAAGTGATGAACTTCAGTTATTTCTCAAATAAAATTTGGAATCGCAATGATTTTCTCATAAATTGATAATTTTTTGAGTGATTGATAATGGAATTCCAATAATTTTCTGAATTTTCCAACACACCGAAAAATTAAAAAAAAATTTCAGACGTAATTTTTTCAACTGAAATTTTTTCTTTCAATTTTCTCAACTCAAATTTTTTTTTCAAATTTTTTCAATCACCTTATAACGATAAATTATCGAACCTTGATGTCAAACCTGATAATTCAAACAGCTTCCACGCACCCGATAAAATCCTCAAACTCACCCACTTTCAATTCAATTCACTCCTACACATCGTCGTTTCATTAACAACCTACTGTAACATAGGCTACAATTAATTATCAGTCAGCGGAACCCGAATCGGTAGAGATTTCATCGGGTAAGTAAATACGACAACTTACTCGACTCGAGCATATAGCGAAGACGATTACATAAATTACACCGACGCAACGTTAGCTCAAAGGGTACCACAGACATCTGGGGTAATTGCAAGATCACTATACGACGTAATTGAAAATTTGTGTTAAACGAACGACGCAAAGTGAAATGACTTGAGACCTCCCCGGGTGACTTTATGGAGACAAAAGGGTTAGATTTCCTTGGCATTTTACACGATACACGTTATTCATCCCAGAGCGAAGAAAACACCTCTTCACCCCACCCTAGACACCGTCGACATTAATTCATAGTAAATATGCTGCGCTCTGGTAAGTACACGATCGTATGCATCCGACTATAGAACTTCGGCAAAACCCCGACACATTTCCAGTACTGTGCAATTCTGCATCAGCCAGCATCGTGGATACGTTTGCTCGTTACGAGCACATAAATTGGCGAAGGCGATTACCGTAATCACGTCCGTTTCGTAATAAGATTTTCAGCGCGAGTAATAAACCGGTCAATTTATGAAGTGTAACGCCCACCTGGTAAAAGCTACTGTGGCCGCAGGTCGTCGTAATTCATTTGTTCAACAATCCGCCTTATATACGCGGACGCTTTTTCCGGCATCAAATTGACCCGTGTCTACGCGACCTAATGCTCGTTCATCAATCACCCGCCACGACCGAGTCCACCGCGCCGAAAACTTTACCGGTGCGTGGCGTAGGTAAAAGTTCACCATATGTTTATCCTCGTACCCCGAACATCACTTCGCGTCCACTACGTACTCGCTAAATTTAATAATACCTTATTAACGTGAAAATTATTCGCAATTTTTCTCCCCCTCCCTTCCTCCCGAAGCTCGCAGTAAGCACGTTTTTTCTCTTTTTTCCCCTCCCGACGATCCTGCGTCCCGTATACAAACGAGTTATCTAAATTGATCTCGTAAACAATTCAAGTCTTAAGAGTTAATTAATATAACAGCTTGGCGAAGCTTGTAATTAAGATACGGGCTCGCACAAAAGCACGATACCGCACCACCTTTTTCTTGCGACGGCGACGCTACACATAACAGCACAAAAGGTCCACACGACCGAGAACCATACCGACGCACGCAACTTAATTCCTATTTAAATTATTTCTCCAGTTTTGTCCTTTTAATTGCCTTTTGTTTTTAGGCCCGCGTTGCGGAAACGTCTGCCTACAATGTACATCAGGGTGGAGTGCGAAAAAAAATATAAGTACTTCGGATTTTGACCAAATTCGATGAGGTTGTTGGGTCACTGTCGGAGACTACCCCAAAAAAAATTGAGCCCTCTAGGTGAATGGGGAAGAAGCTAGGGGTTCCCAAAGTGCACCTTCTTTTGAAAAAAACACATTTTTTTTGTTCTTTTAAGCAAGTCAGAATGGCGTGAGATATTCTGCTACCAGGGGGTCGAAAAGTTGCAGATCGAAAAATTCCAGTATTGTGAAATTTTCGCTGGTAATTTTACCTTTTTTTTATATTTTTGAAAAAAAGTTTTACCTGAAAATGAGACCTCTGGTTTTTTGAAATGGAAAAAGGAAAAAACTTTTATCTCTCTTCATTTAAGAGACCTCCTTTCAGGTTATGGATTAAAATTGGTGATTAAAAAACATGCATTTTGATACCTCACTTCAAAACGTTTTAATTTGAGCCTTTTACTCCAACCTCTGTGGCGCCCCATTTAGGTTTTTTAGAGAAAAAACTTCGTAAAAGAACTCGGGAGGCCAAAAAAACACGGATTTCGATACTACACTCGACAGTTTTAAAAAATTTTCAGTTTTGGACCTTTCTTTTCCCCTAGGTCTTCTTGGTTTTTTAGGATAATGACGTCAGAAATTAACTCAGGAGGTCAAAAAACATCGATTTTGATATCACACTCGATATCGTCAGAATTTTTTCACCTCGACTCCCTTCCCCTTCCCTTAAAGGTACAGGTATGGATTTAGGGTAAAAATACTCCAGAATTAAATTCAGGGGGCTTCGAATGCACTAGAGTCCAATTTTAAATTTTTTCCTGAAATTATCTATCTGATACACCTACTTCTATAAATGTGTCATTCCGCTAGCAAAGGGCCCATATGGTCGAAATGGAGTTATTGCCATGGGGCAATACTAGAGACCCTTAGTAGTCGAATAAAACCGATCCCAGCCCAAAAGGTCTAAAATTCGCCGAGATATCGCATTTTGAATTTCGAAAATGTGAGTAGTCAAAAATTCAAAAAGTCGAGAAAATTGAGTTTAAAGTTTTTCGAAGTGAAAAAGTGAAATATTTTTTCCGCATATGAACCGATCGTTTTGAGGTTTGGAACTATTGTTTTTCGTGTCATTTCTCATCATTTGACTGAAAAAGCGATGCCCCCCCTTCAGGGCCTGTACACAGCCTACGGTCATATGGGCCCTTTATAAAGAATGTTTCAATTCATGAGAGAACATCTAGAAAAACGTGCAGAATTGTTCTTCATGTCATTTCTCATCATTTGGCTGAGGTAACGATGCCCCCCCCCCCCCCTCAGAGCCCGTACACAGCCTACGGCCATATGGGCCCTTTATAAAAACTGTTTCAATTCATGAGAGAGCATCAATGTTTAAGTTAGAAAAACGTGCAGAAGAATGAAATTCAGTCAGATGAATGTTTATTACGAATCAGAATAGAAAAATTATGGCGAAAAATAGCGATTCCTTGCATTCTGTGCTTTTATTTCAGAAAAAACACGCAATTAACCAAATGGGCTCTTTTCAAAAAACTTTCGAACCTCATTTTATGTCACTTGAAGTGCGTTTTCGGCAAAATCCCTATACCACACGATAGTAGACACTCCAAGGAATAGAAATTCGCAAAAAAAGAAAAAATGATAATTTTGACCACTTTTGCTAAAAACGCGATTTACTCGAAAACGGTGATCGACCAAATGGGCCCTTTTCTAGCGGAATGACACAAATATTCAAATTTACGGAATTCGCGTTGATCTGATCATGTGATCTCTCATTCCGAATCAGTGAAAAGTCACTGATAAACAGTCAGACTTGCAGCACAGGAAAATCAGTGATAGCCACCGATTTTCACTGATTTTTTCACTGATTATTCAAAGAATTTCTCTAATTTTTCATAAATATCATCGAGTTTTCAGTGTATTTTCACTGATTTCCAGTGATTTTCATTCAATGACTTACTTTTAGTGAAAAAAATTTCACTGATTCAAAAATGAGAGAGTGGTAACCACGAAACTCCACGCAAACGGAAAACTGCAAAAAATTACATAACATTTTTTCCAAATATGTATTATCAACTCAACAATGTTTAAATTGAGTTTTGAAGACGTAATTGTTCTTCAAAAATTTGTTATTAAAATCGAAAAATCTTGAAAGCAATTTTCCTGTATGAATTTCATGCTCGAAAGGGAATTTTACTTCAATCTCCGTAAAAACATAACAATTTTCAAAGTTGGACTATTTGGGAAGCCAAAGATTTCTGGACCACAATCCCTTAATTGTGACATTATTCTGATATGGATATATCTTCAGGCTGAAGGGGAGGGGAAGGAGGTCATACAAAAAGTTTTGTTCGTGACAATTTTTATGAAAAAATCACCAAATTTCAAATAATAGTAGTGAAAAAAAGTAGAGGGAGAGAAAATTGTAAATTTTTTCACTCAAAGTATTATTTTTTCAGGCGAGAGTAACTTCATAAATTAACACTATTCTGATATAGATACCTACATCTTTGGGTTGGAGTGGAGGGGGGAGGGAAATGTGGCATATCAAAAATTTTGTTCACGAAAATTTTTCTGAAAAAATCACCAAATTTCAAATAATGGTAGTGAAAAAAAAACGGAGGAAGAGGAAATTGTAATTTTTTCACCCGAATTGTTTTTTTTTCTGGCAAGAGTAACTTCGCAAATTCATTGTGTGCATTCCTTGAGAACATTCGTGCGCTTCCCTTGTACTTTGATGTGCGCATTCCTAACATCGCTTGTGCGCTTTTTATATGCGCAATACTACGTTTGTGCGCAATCCTGGTTCACCGAATCTTGGACCAATTTTTGAGTAAAATAAGATAATTTGTGCGTTGAAAAATGAGCGAAAAATATGAAGAATTTTTTTTCAGAATTAAAATCAGGAAGTGAAATTTATAGTCTGGGAGGGATATGTTTTTTATTCCAACTAATTCCTACATGAAATTTTTTTGCGGGATTCTGTAGTGAAAGAGGTCCTTCTTAACATACTATAAAGTCTACCTCCAAATCACGCTTGCGTTGCGCGTGCGGGCGTGAAATATGTACCGCCGGGCCGTTTTTTGCTATTATCTCACGAAATGTTGTGTTTTTCGACAAATTAGTTATTACAAAAAATATTCCTCGTCAAATTTGCAATCGAAATGGTCATCATGATTTTTTTCATAAAACTCGTTTTTACCCCATAAAACTATGATTTTTGTGAGGTAATATTTCACGCGCCGCCACAATCGATCATTTAGGCTGCTGCAACCGTATTGTATAGTCGGGGAGCCAAATCTACCGAAAATGGGTCGAAATAATTGAAAAAGCTAGGACTTCTCCCAACAGTTGGTGTATGAACCCTTAAATTTCGAAAACTACCAGTCTGCCGATCCGCAGCTGCTGTTTTAAGTACAGCAAAAACTCGAAAGTTCACAATTTTTATGTACTTTTGGTTGAAAACATTTATGGTCGAAATAGGAGTCAAATTACAGGATATTTTTCTCTGAATCCGAATATGTAGGTCTGCCGACTTCTAAGTGCTGCCGAAGGGTTGGCCGACTGGGTTAAAAGGGAGAAAACTAGAAAAATTCACAGATTTTTTGGAAAATTCTAATAAAAGTGGCATATTTGGCTTGAAAGGAAGTTATAAATGGTTCTAAGCATTACTCAAGAATACAGATGACTTTTCAACTTCAAAATTTCACAAATTTTTGTATTTTAGGGGGGCGAGGCGTAGGGGAGTATCAACAAACTCATGCATATGAACATGTGATATGGGTGCATCATTCAAATATACGTTTTTTGGGCTGTAGAACTCGATTACGACAATATTTTTTTGTTGGAGGTGAGGGAGTGATAGCTGTTTTCATGAATCATAGGTAGAATCGCATTTGTTTAAGTGTGATTTGGGCTAAAAAGCAGGTTATTTTTGTTTTAAGCGTTCTCAGCAGTTTTTTACCGACTTTTCTTGAAAAGTCAGGTACTAAATTTGTTGCCGCGGTGAGACTTGGGGTCGGGGGTGAGTTTTCTTTGCGTTTTGGGTCATTTGGAACACAACTGTACCATTCGTTCATTTTCACCTTTCCTTATATATATATATATTTGCACGCGACCGTAGGTTGTCAGCCACTTTCTATATATACTCAAAATTTTTTGAAAATTTTCAAAATTTTCAAAATTTTCTAAAATTGTTACTAATTGACTTATCAAAATTCTAATTGCAGATTCGTGCTTAGCTACACAAAATCCACCTTAGCAAAAAAAATGAGACTCCTGCAACAAAATTTTTGAAAAAAAATTGCAAAATTTTCTAAGCCATTGCAAATTTTGGAAAAGTTTTTCTATTACAAAAAAGCCTGGCTTAAATTAGAATTTTTGGTGTCAAAAATTTTTGTTCAAGTTGATAAAATGACAAAAAAATGATGGGGTAAATTTAACATTGTGCATAACCAAATTTGGTACAGGTAAAAAAATTTCGACCTGTTTTCCTTATTCTACTCATCACCACTTAGAAAATGAGCCTACGTTCATCCTCGCGACTCAATTTCTAAGTGGTGCGCACTCTGGTGGAAGTTTTGAAAATAGGTGGCTCACTTTGTATGTAGAATTAACCCATTCAATCTCAGCCATGGCTGAGAAGTACGGTGGCTCACTTTGTATGTAGAAATAACCCACAAAGTGGCTCACATGTACGGATATTACTACCTATATATATGTATGAAATTTGTCCTGGATTAAACTCCGAAACTATAAGGTCTGAGAAAAATCTGAAAACGTCGAGCTGTTGGGGCATTGGTGAACCTGTGAGATTTTAAGTTTTATCAAAATCGGTTGAAACGTTTTTGAGAAAAATGAATTTTTGTGATTTTTTTTCATGGAATTTGCCTGAAAATAGCGTCCAAGAAGTGGTCTTCAGGGTGTCCAAAAAAAAAATAAATAAAAATGCTTAGGAAAAATTATTTAACCAACTTAATTGAAAAATTTCAAATCTAGTGTCATTCGTGGTCTATCACCATTCAAACTGTACATGATGGTAGAATAACAAGACTCCCATGATAACTATGGCCTTCTTTAGATGATGAATTCATTGTTACTGGTTTCCATCAACTTTGGAGAAAAAGAGGTCTTCAGGGTATCCGAAAAAAAGCTTGCAATAAAAATGCATAGCAAAAATCATTTAACCAACTTAATTGACAAATTTTAAATCTGGCATCAGTCCTGTTCTAATACCATTCGAATGTACATGATAGTAAGAAGGATCCATTCGAGATGGGCTTCTTCAGGTTACAAATTCATCATTTCCGGTTACCATCAACTTTGAAGAAAAAAAAGAGGTCTTCAGGGTGTCCAAAAAAAATTACAATTAAAATGCTTGGCAAAAATTTTGTAACCAACTTAATTGTAAAATTTTAAATCTGTCGTCAGTCTTGGTCTATTACCATTCGAATGTACATGGTGGTAGAATAACAGGACCCTCACGATAATGATGGTCTTCT
The DNA here is from genome assembly GCA_033439095.1 of Pseudococcus viburni. NCBI lineage: Eukaryota > Metazoa > Arthropoda > Insecta > Hemiptera > Pseudococcidae > Pseudococcus > Pseudococcus viburni. Next base: position 148,083 of record JAVBJF010000256.1, read on the forward strand.
TTAGGTGATGAATTCATTGTTTCTGGTTTCCATCAATGTTGGAAGAAAGGAGGTCTTCAGGATATCCGAAAAAGCTCACAATAAAAATGCATAGCAAAAATTCTCCAATCAAATTGATCGAAAAATTTCAAGTCTGGCATCATTCGAATATACATAATCGTAGAATAACAGGACCCACTCGAGATGGACTTCTTCAAGCTCGATTAAACTCCGAAACTGTGAGATTTGAGAAAAATCTGAAAAAGTCGCGCTTTTGGGGCATTGCTGAATCTGTGAGATTTTGAGTTTTTTTTGAAATTGGTTGAAACGGTTTTGAGAAAAATGAATTTTTTTGATTTTTTAAATGGAATTTTCTTGGAAATGGCGTCCGAAAAGAGGTCTTCAGGGTGTCCAAAAAAAAAAGAAAGAAAAATGCATAGCAAAAATTATTGATGAATTCAATGTTTCTGGTACCTATCCATCGAATATGAAAAAAAAGAGGTCTTCAGGGTATCCAAAAACCTTACAATAAAAATGCATTGCAAAAATTATTTAACCAACATAATTGAAAATTTTTAAATCTGCTGTCAGTCGTGTTCTAATACCATTTGAATGCACATAATATTAAGAAGGATCCAAGATGATAGGTATCTTTGATAGCTAATACATTGATGCATAAAAATACGAGAAAAGTCGGTTTATCTCACGATTTAGGCGTGAGAATTTTTTTTTTATGTACCTATCGTTGCGATAAATCGTGTATTAGTGTCTAACTGTCTACCCATGACATGAAAATATGTAATTCGCGAAATTTTGATTTCTTAAATGAGGATTTGTGATTCTATCCCTGATTCATTTGTCAGAATCAAGTTCGACACCCAGAAAACGTATATTTTGATGATGCACCCATATCACATATTCATATGCATGAGTTTGTTGATACTCCCCTATGCCTCGCCCCCCTAAAATACAAAAATTTTGTGAAATTTTGAAGTTGAAAAGTCATCTGTATTTTTTATTAGAATTTTCCAAAAAATCTGTGAATTTTTCTAGTTTTCTCCCTTTTAACCCAGTCGGCCAACCCTTCGGCAGCACTTAGAAGTCGGCAGACCTACATATTCGGATTCAGAGAAAAATATCCTGTAATTTGACTCCTATTTCGACCATAAATGTTTTCAACCAAAAGTACATAAAAATTGTGAACTTTCGAGTTTTTGCTGTACTTAAAACAGCAGCTGCGGATCGGCAGACTGGTAGTTTTCGAAATTTAAGGGTTCATACACCAACTGTTGGGAGAGGTCCTAGCTTTTTCAATTATTTCGACCCATTTTCGGTAGATTTGGCTCCCCGACTATACAATACGGTTGCAGCAGCCTAAATGATCGATTGTGGCGGCGCGTGAAATATTACCTCACAAAAATCATAGTTTTATGGGGTAAAAACGAGTTTTATGAAAAAAATCATAATGACCATTTCGATTGCAAATTTGACGAGGAATATTTTTTGTAATAACTAATTTGTCGAAAAACACAACATTTCGTGAGATAATAGCAAAAAACGGCCCGGCGGTACATATTTCACGCCCGCACGCGCAACGCAAGCGTGATTTGGAGGTAGACTTTATAGTATGTTGAGAAGGACCTCTTTCACTACAGAATCTCGCAAAAAAATTTCATGTAGGAATTAGTTGGAATAAATCTCCTTTTTTTACATATCTCTCCCAGGCTATTAGGACAAAATGACCACAATTTTTTTCTTAGGGATTTCAAGGGTTTTTGCTATTTTGGAAGGTGAGGTAAAAACAATTATTTGCCTTGCCTACAACCGCTTTTTTAGGCATTCTAAGGATTCTAGGGATTTTTTTAAGCATAATAATTAGTGGTTGTCTCACTGATATGAGAATTTTTTTAAATCATGATTTCTAGTCATGGAAAAAAATTGATCAAGAAAAATTACCCGGCACAAAAATAATTAATTCAGGAACAGCGAAAATGTCACAATATTGAAATTTCGCGATCTGCAACTTTTCGACCACCTGGTAGCAGAATGAGTTTTGATCTGAGAAGGATGGCGATGGTTCAGAGAGATGTAGAAACTCAAATCGCACCTTTTTAGTGCTGTTCCATGAATCTCACGCCATTTTGACTAGCTTATAAACCAAAAAAACATGTTTTTTTCAAAAGAAGATGCACTTTGGGAACTCCCAGCTCTCTCCCCATTCATCTAGAGGACTCAAATTTTTTTGGGTAGTCTCCGATAGTGACCCCACAACCCCCGAATTTGGTCAAAATCCGAGGTATGTTTTTTTTCGTACTCCACCCCAATGTACATCCTAATGACCCAAAGTACATCGTAAAAAGAAAAATAAGGTTGAAAAGTACTCACAGGTAATATCCAACTTCACGTTGACCGATACGGACTTCTGAGCGTAGGATTCGTGAAGAGCAACGCATCTGATCATCCTTCCTCGATGCGATTTATTCACATATATTTCCAGGGTAGATATGGCCATAAACGTTCGATTGGTTCCTTCTTCGGGTATCTCAGTTTGATTGATTTTGGTATCGAGTTCTTCGTCATCTGCCGAAGTGAAAAATAGATACATATGTAACGCTACTGGTAAGAAAATCCAATAATACTTGTCTAAACGCCAACCCTCCTTCCACGATCACTCATTGAAAGTTTTTGTTTTAATTTATTATACGATATACTATACATCGTATCGTGTATACCACAAAACGACGGCGTAATCGACACCACGCCACCGCACTGCGAATACAACAACGGTTTTCCATGTACATGTATAGTACAAGCATATTGATTAATAGCGAGAGAAAAGTTTTAATCAAAACTGACACCGTTTGAAATATAATACCCGAGTGGTTTGTAACTATAAATTTATTAAGTTTTTATCGCGTTTATTCATCTTCGTTCGACAAAAAGCGAAACAAAATTTTAAGAAACTTATAAATTTCCAACATCAAGATTTCTAATACGTTTTGACCAGATTGCAGATGAGTAATTCTATCATGATGGATGCGCTCGTGGCGAACTGGTTGGATTAATTAAGTGAATTTCAATTTGGCAATCGGATCTGTTTGTCAATTATCGAGTGATTACAAACAGTTGACGCGATTCGGAGAAAATTACGATTATTTATAGTACCAATTAGTAAATTAAAATCTGAAATAAACATGGGTAATTTCTGTTTCATAATCTTGTAGTACATATCTGTACTTCTCGAAAGAAATTTCAATTGATGACGATGACAGTAATTTTGGAAAATCATGAAGTAAAAAAATCATGGGTACCTTTCAATTTTTTTAAATTATTACCATAATTTTGATCAATTATTCTGTAATTTTGGAAAATTACCGTATTTGATGAGCGCTGGCGTTTTTGAATATTGCCAAAATTTTGGTAAATCACAGTAATTTGGGTAATTCCAGTATTTTTGAGTGATACCTAATGGTAATTCACAAGACTGGGATGAATTACCACTATTTTGGCGAATTCCCATGATTACGGTTTGTTACTATAATTTTGATAAATTAGTGTAATTTCGGGTAATAACGGTAATTTGGGTAAATTACAATAATTTTGATGAATTACGGTAATTTTGGTAAACATGGTAATTTTGATAAATTACGGTAAATTAGGTAGATTATGGTAAATTGGGTAAATTACGGTAATTTTGGTAATTTGCGATAAATCTGGTAAATTACGGTAATTTTGGTAATTTGCGATAATTTTGGTAAATTACGGTAATTTTGGTAAATTACGGTAATTTTGGTAAATTACGGTAATTTTGGTAAATTACGGTAATTTTGGTAAATTACGGCAATTTTGGTAAATTACGGTAATTTTGGTAATTTACGACAACTTTGGTAAATTACGGCAATTTTGGTAAATCATTGTAATCATGGTAAATAACCGCATTTCTAGTGAATTACCGTAATTTTGATGAATTACCGCGTAATTTTGGTAAATTACTGTAAACCTAGTAAATTATCGTAATTTTGGTCACTGGCTGTAATTTTCAGTAACTTACTATGTGAATTACAATAATTTTGACAAATCACAGCTAAAATTTTGACAGATTACCATAAATGTTTAAGGGACAATGAATATAGAGGAATCGCAGGAATTCTAAAATGAATTAAAACAATAATTCTATATAATTTCTACTGGCTCATTCTATGTCAACTCGACCAGGTTTTGACCTTGGATATTCCGATTTCGCTCAAAAATTTTTTACGACTTCTCCTCGGTGGTCTAATGAAGGAATCACCGTCATTCCGATCCTAATCTTTCAGGGGGCAAGGGGTGGCCCTAGCAATTTTCGTATAATTAGGATTTTTTGCGAAATGGCTTAACTTTGAAGGAGCATATCTCGAGATGGGTTAGGTCTAAGATGAATCTGTTCATGCGGTTTTGTAGAGAATTGAAAGGAGATTCAAAATTGATAATTACTTTCTGAAAAGTTCAAAGTTGAACTTTTGTGATGGAAGCTCAGCTTTCATGACAAGTACAAAAGCTAAAGGGCCCCATTTAAAAATCTGAAAAAAATACTGGGCCCCATTTAAAAATCTGAAAAAAATACTATGAAGAGAACTTTTTATGCATTTTTCAACTAATTACTTTTCAAGGGGTCTTAAATTTTGGCAAAAATTCGAAAAAAATGGAAAAAGTGAAGTGACACATCGATTTCTACTAATTCGAAGGCGCTGAGGTTGAATATGTGCTTAGTTTTTTCATTTGACTCCTCTCAACCTCCCTATCAGCCCTCCTAATGAGGTCAAAATTCAAAAAAAAGAAAAATAACATATGACGTGTCGTTTGTTGGGTTTTTGAGGGCGCTGAATTCGAATATTTGCTTATTTTTGGGATTCGACCCTTTAATGGCCACCCCCACCCCCTGAAGGATTAGGATCGGAATGACGGTGATTCCTTCATTAGACCACCGAGGAGAACTCGTAAAAAAAAATTTGAGCGAAATCGGAAGACCCCATTTCAAAACCTGGTCGAGTTGACATGGAATTAGCCTACTGCAGTAATCTTTATGATTTCAACTTTTAAGAATTACCTAACATCAATAAATCATGATCATTTTGTAACGTTTTTCAGCGATGTTGAATTGTTGATAGATCGTAGTTATTCAGACAAATTACAAAAATCTTACAAATCACGGTAATCTTGGTAATTTAGGATAATTCAGAAGAATACTGAGGTAATTTTGATGAATTACATCAACTAATTCCAGTAATTTACTAAAATTCTGAAGAAATCCAGTAAGTAGATACTCATCATAAATAATATTATGGGTTTCGTTCATAAGCGCACCCAAGGGGGGGGGGGGCTCAGGGGGCTCGAGCCCCTCCCTTAAGCTTGGACAGGAGATTTTTTTATAACAAAAATGTGAATTTTTTTGCTCTTGAAACACGATTTTTCAAAAAAATTTCGCCCTCGCTTCGCTCGGGCAGTAATTGATCATTCTATTTTGAAAATTGATGATTTTACATTGATCTTTCGGTCAAAAATCACTGATTTTTCAATCAATTCTCAGTTTTATCAGAATAAATCAATAACTTTGACTGAAAAATTTGTGAAAAATAACAAATTCCGTGATTTTTCAATTTTACTTGGCTCAAATCCGTTTATGAATTATCAACGTACTGAAAATACCCTGACCACGCCATGGCACGCCGCGCCAGCGCCGCTGAAATAACAAGTTACCAAATTTTTTCATTGAAATTTCACCCCCCCCCCTATTTTTCTGTATTCTGAGCCCCTCCCTTAGACAATTTCTGGGTGCGCTTATGGTTTCGTTCACTTTGTGTGATTTTTAGGTTATATTGGACGGACAAGTATAAATTTGATAACCGGCAATTTTTCATACTCATTTGAACGAATTTGCACACAATTTTGTTTGTTTATGTTTATACCTTGTTCGAAAGTTCGAATAAAATATACCTAATTTCGTACTTTCATACTAGAAGACCTGTGGTGATTTCGATGAATCAAGTATGGAAAAATTTTACTGAATTACAAAAACTGTCATAAATTGTGGTAAATTCAGGTGAGTCACAATAATTTCAGTATTTTATAGCATAGAGTCTTACTCAATGTTTATACGAATTATGAAAATTTATTTACTTGACCAACTTTTAATCAAATTGTAATTACAGAAATATAATTTTTTCAAAAAATTGGTGTGATTTTACAATACACTGAACATTAGCTACAAGAATATTGTAATTTCGGAATGTACAAAAATTTTTGAAAAAAATGGGTACGTAATTTTGAAAATTTACAATAATTTGCAAAAATGGCAGTACCAAACTTCGAAGGTCTTTGATCCGAATTTTGAAAAAATTTTGGCTAATAAAATTGAAAAACTTGAACGATTTTTTCTTCATCACATTTACCTTAACTTTTTTAAAAAACCTCAAAACGAACCGTACAAAAAACTATACCGAGAAGAAAAAAAAACGAACGAAAAATATTCGTTTTCACTTACCTAAAAACCATTTCAGTCTTGCTGGCGGATTACCATATCTGCTTATACACTTTAGCACAGCTTTATCTCCAGATTTGACGGTAACATTATGATCAGGAAGCACTGGCATGGCATTATGTTCAATTCGTGGACTCTGAGGTGGAACTGTAAACAAAGAACATGGTATCGGTTCGATTAGAAATAACGTATGCATTTAGGTACTTCTCAAATATTCATCACATTCGCCATCATAGTACCTTGGTAAGTACACCAAAGCTACACATAGAGTGGTATTTCGGTCGATTCAACTTATCAAAGACAAACTTGCGGTTATTACATACGTGAAACTTAGCCGGGTCGTATCAATTAACAACATAGCATTCGCTACCGGCTACCGGTGTTAATTAAAACCCTTCTGTCCTCTCTTTTCCACAACAGATTCCCAACAAATGCCTTACAGCTATACGGGGCTAATAATGGACAAAATCGGTGGCGCGAAAAATAAACATTTTTTCTCGTTAACGAGAGAGCTGCAACACTGGTCAGGGGGTACTCGTCAACCCGCAAGGTGCCCGAATCACTACGTAGGATATGATTTTTACTCTTGCAATTTATAATTAAGCTCGTACCGGAATTTCTCTTTGCTTAAGACTCGTACACGATGAAAAAAAATGTCTTTTCATGGATTCGTATATTATCGTACATCATCCCCCTTCCCTCTTCCTGAAAAAATCCACATAGCGCGATTTAACGCTTCCGTTATTACATTCGTGTAAAAGTTTCATAAAAAATGTACATTAAACAATCAACATTTCGCTACGTTTCAACCCCCACCCTGCACTCTCCCACGAGTACACGATTTCGTCGTATAATATACAACCGTATACGATATACGCTGCTGTTAAATACACACGAGGACGCGATTTTAAACCATAAGCAGTTCGCTTTCGCTGGCTTGTGTACATATCGTCTGGAAACTCCAACGCCGCAACAATCACCCTCGTATGTAGATGTACCCTTTTCAATACCGAGCACGTTTGGTTTTATACGATTGCCCCTGCCTTTGCTTTCAAAGGCCATCGGCGCTATAGCAGCCAATCGTTTTACGACCTAATCTTAACTGCCGCACGTTCTAACCATAAACCTCACATATTCGATGGTAAACGACAAAGATTGTAAAATTCAATTTTACACGTTCGCGTTTCCTGTTTACGCCTTTCGAGTGCTACACGATTATGTGAAATCGAATAATAAACGATCCAAATATAGAAATCCCCTTGGCCTCGAAATCGGGTATCAATTATCTGCAGTCTTGCACAATTTCATAGATCGTATTTGATTTTTACCGCAAAAAAATGACTCGAGTGACTTAAATCAAACAAAAAGTGACCAGAAAAATCACAAAAAGTAACCGAATCACTCATTCCAGAAAAATTTCAGCTCTGAATATTACTTAAATTGTAAATAACCATGTTTCAGATGCCTTATTGCTTCCTGATCTAATCAAATTACCACAACCTTTCATCACTTTTTCACGATTTTTGAAAAATATTCTTCTAAAGCAAAGACAAATATGAGTCTGGATGCTAAAACTACCCTTATAGGGATAAAAAATTGGTTTTTGAGTTGACACTACTTTTGAACCTTTTAGAGGGAGTAGAATCAAAGAGAAACATCAACTCAAAAATCAATATTTGGCCCCTAAGGGTGGTTTTAGCATCCAGACTCACAAATACTTATTATTTTTTTGCTTTCTGCCTCCACCAATTTTTTTCAAAATCATGATCAAGAAAATCATGCAAGTTGTATTACCAAAATTCTAAAACTGAATTTCTAGAATTTTTTAGACTTGTTTCTCGACTTTATGTTAAACAATTTTTACCATCTTCACATTCAAAATATCCAAAAAATTACATTATCATTTTTTTCAAATCAAAAATCCAAAGCACAGGGTCAGATGAAAGTGTAAGGAGGAGGGAGAATTTTTCGACTTTTTGGAAGGGAAGAAGGTCACAGAATAATATTTGAAGATGTTTCGTTTTCAAAGATTTCAAATTTTCAAAATGATAGTACCCAGAAAAAAATCACGAAATTGATCAATTTTGTTATAAGAAACTTTTCAGCCGCAAACGATTTAATAATTTTCGTGAATCATATGCAAATGATTCAATTTTTTGAACGATTTAGAACGAATTGCTACGTTTTTGCGACATATCATTTCGAAACGAATCAATTTTCTGATTTACAACTGAATCGTTCGCGAGCGACTAATTTTTTCAAGAAATATTTTCCAAATAAGTCCATTCTCCGACATTTAGTTCGTAAACTTTCGTTGTATTTTTCAATTTGATAAATATAGACATATCAAATTCCCTTTACCAAATTTTTCTTGAAATAATTACAACAGCGATTTTACAACGCTCGAAAGAAAATTTTTGAGGAATTAATAGGTAATCAAAAGAGTTGAAAAATATTTCACAGAAAATTTACTCGAAAATGAACAAAATCGATCAATCAGAATTTGGAAAAATTTGATTTTTAGAAAAAATGACTCGAGTGACTAAATAAAAAAAAGGTGACCAAAAATCACTGTTTTAATAGACTCGAGTTCATCTTTCGCTTAAAAAATGACCAATACGAGCCGTGCTTCCATAGGAGCACCCAGAAATTGTGTACGGGAGGGACTCAGATTTTAAGAAAAAATGGGGGGGGGGGGGGTCAAAATTCAATGAAAAAATGAAGTAACCTGTTATTTCAATGGGGCTGGAGTAGTTGGGTTATTTTCAGTAGGCAAATAATATATACCTACTCTCTCATTTTGAACTGATGAACAGTCAGAATTGCAGCACAGGAAGAATTAGTGAAATTCACTGATTTTCAGTGATTTGTCAGGTTGTCACTGATCATTCAAAGAATTTCACAGATTTTTCAGTGAATTTCATAAATATCACTGAGTTTTCAGTAAATTTTCACTGATTTCCAGTAATTTTCTTTCACTGACTTGCTTTCAGTAAAAAAAATTTCACTGATTTATTACTGTGCTGCAATTCTGTTTTTCACTTTTTCAGTGTTTTTTGATAAATTTCACCGATTCAAAAATGAGAGAGTACAGATTTGAGCGAAGAAAAATTGAAAAATGACGAGATTTAATGATTTTTTTTTAGTCAAAATTACTGATTTCTCCTGATAAATGGGACGTTGACTGAAAAATTAGTAATTTTTGACTGAAAAATTAGTAATTTTTGACTGAAAAATTAGTAATTTTTGACCGAAAAATCAGTGGAAAATTACTAATTTTCAATGAAAATTATTTTACTGATTAAAAAAGACAAAATTTTTGCAAATTCAACTGATTCTTTAAAGAGTGGTATGTTTATTTAAAAAACAGTTAGTAAAATACTGCCCGAGCGAAACAAGGGAGATTTTTTTTTTAAATCATACTTTTCTTTGCCATTTTTATGATAAAAAAATCTCCTTGCCAAACAAGAGGGGACTCCGCCCTTTGGTACCCCTGTGTGCTTCTTGTCGAGACGAACCCAAAAACTGACGATGCAAAAACATCACACCAAAGATTAGAAAAACGTCGAAAAAATTGTACACCTCGATAAGCACTTCCTTTTTCTAGAGAAAAGCGAAGAACACTCGCGAACTAGTTACGAAAAATTTCCCAACAAGAAAGTTTCCCTACACGATAAATTCTTCAAATTACGTTGGCGAAAATTTATTGGAATTTCCTTCCAGTCGCCGTCTGCGTCTCGAGCATCGCCAAGAAAAGTACTCAAATTTCAATATTTTCCACAAACGTTTTTCATCGCCAGGTGTACATAACGTAGGTATCGATTACACCAGGAAGTGGAAACTCGCGTGGCAAATACCGGTACAACATTCGTCGAGGGGAAATTTTTTTCCAAAAGTCGTGAATTTGTAACTTTCTAGATAACCATTTTCGAGCGATAATTTTATAACGACGGAAGAAAAAATTCATAGAACAATCTTCACTCTGTTTTTTCCTCGTCTCTGTAGAACTTTATACCATACATGGAAACAAATCCTCTTATCGAAGATGATCCTAGAAAAACGCCACCGTGTCGATTAAGTGCACACAGACTGGTCCAGATAACAACAGGCTACTTTTATCTGTTATCGAAAAAGCTCTCACGAGGATAAATCTATGTGCAGAGTACAAACCATATAGAGGAGGGTTGAAATACTTATTCTTATTGATACACCGCTCGAGACTTCATCTTCTCGCAACGATATCCTCGAATGGGCTCCAATCGGTGCGAATAAAACCGGCGTATTTCTTTGAAGTACATTTGTTGCTCTGCGGATTTCACGTCAAGTCATTTCCACCACACTCGCCATCGCATCGTCGTAATGGAATTAATAGGTAAGTATTATATACCCATTCGAAAAATGGAAACGTTATCGAAAACACATTTTCTGACACAATCGACGTCTTCTCTCCACATACCAGTTCGCTTTACCCCCCCTCTACCCACCATCTGGACAACGTAAGTATTTACTGGCGGCGACGACGATGCTGCGACTCGTCGCGTTAATAAAATTGCATAACCCGTCCGCCGTAAATAACCCGACTTTATCGAGTCATCTGCGCGAAATACTCGATAAAATGGAATAGCATTCGCCAAGTGGCCACTTTTTTGCAGATTACACTCTATAAAGTGTATATCTAGATACGAGTATACACGCTGTGCAGCTATCGCGTTCTAATAACAAAATAAACGACCAGATTTGTACAGTGTAACGAGAAAAAAAGTACACATGGACGAACATCTGTCGTTTTTATACGCGGTAGCGTCGAATTTCGTATTTAACGCAGAAGTACCCGACCGTATGCGGTCTGGTAAATCTTCCGCGGTATTTATTTGGTTTTTTGAATCTTTTACATGAATTATTTCATTCGTCGTGCTTGGAAATCATCTCGATGGGTCATTTTTTTTTTGCCAAATTGTAAATTTTCGAAGATTTTTTTTTTACTAAAGTTATCAGACAGATCAAATGCCATTGAAAAATAGAAAATATTTTATTGAGCTTAATTTTGTTTTATTTTTCAACGTTGGAGTTTTTTAGCTAAAAAAAATTCTTTCTAGAAACTCCCACCTTGAATTGCATATTTTTGAATATTTTTAAGGGATAAAAATGTATATCATAAGCTTTTTATTTCAAGAATTTAAGCGTTAATTCCTCTCTCTAACATTGGCACAGGCTCATAGGTAGTAAGGATTTTTTTAATCAGGGCATAAAAATTGAGTAAAACCGACGAATATATGGGTGCAATGCAGTATCAATACCAGATAATTTGAAAAAAAAAACGGTTTCAGCGAAGAAAAACAATAGGTATCACTTTTGAAGAAATTTTCAAAAATATTTCGAAAAAATCAGTGCAAGGGCGAAGATGTTTGCAGGAGACTGGTGTTCAATAAAATAAAAAATGATCATTTTTGAACATTTAATTAAAACGAAAAAATAAGAGAAACTTCAACCTACTACCTACATAATTCAGAGACAATTTGCAAAGGGGATAATTTGAAAGGGGGGTAAAAACTGAAAATTGTCAATTCCGATAGAATTTTGATCAATTTTTTAGACGCCGATCAAAAATCAAATTTTAATATAGACATATTTCAGGAGATAAGGGAGAGGTAAAAACGCATATAAACATTATTTTGGCAGACTTGATTCTACTTTTTTTTCCCGAAGCCTGATAATAGGGTGGCGCATAAGTCACGAAATCATTCTGTAATTTTGATTTTTTTTTTTGAAAACAGAAAGAGTAAAAACCACTCTCAAAACAAGTTTTCCGCGTTTTTGGCCGAAATAAAAGGTTTAATCAAAAAATGTCAAGAGTAAAATTTTTTCTACGTTAAATTTCCTATAGAAATGTTGTAAAACTTTTTCGGCACTTTTTATTTTCAATCCACTTTGGAGGGATTGAAAATAACTCGTTTTCAAAATTCACAATATTTTTTTTCATTTTACGAAGTTATTCGTTCTCGAGAGCGTTGCGTGACTTATGCGTCACCCTATATCGAAAAATTGTTAAAATATCAAATTTTAATGATATAAGTTTTCAATTTACTAAAACTATTCAGCAATCGTGTAATGTTTCTCATTTCTATCAAAAAGTTTATCACAGTTGTCTCGCTAATTTCTAAATTCGAACTTATTTCTCCGGACTGAGAAAAAAATTCTGTCATAGGGGCAAACTGGCTCAGCTCGCTTCTAAAGAGTAGATCTGAACAACAGAGTCAGCGAAAGTAAGAACAAACGGTGTATTCGCATCGAGTTTACAATTTTTGAAGAATCGATAGCAACCAGGGACCGGAAAATTTTTCGACTTTTAAGAGCAAATTTGCCATTTTATTTGTGAGTTAGGACTGACGGGGTTTTTGAATCCGAATAAACAAAAAAAGAGATAGGCATTTTTCGCCATCGTCAATATTGAAAGGGTTAATAGGTCGTTTCATTTTACAAAAAAATATTAAGTTTTGAAATATTTTTCAAAAATGGCTAAATGACTCCTAGTTGATATAAAAAATTAAACCTTAAAATTACAAAACCAAGGGCTCACAAAAATTGAGTCCTTTGTTTAAAAAATCTGTACCTATTGAAAAAATTACCAATTTTGAAAAAAAAATTGGTAAACTTTGAAAAGAAAATAGGAAAAGTTTTGAAAAAATTAACAAAAAATTAATAAAAGTTGATACACAAAAAATTTAAAATTTTATTTCCAGAAAAAGCAATGAAAAGCGTTGAAAAAAATCGTTCAAAATACTCAGTTGAAGTTCTAAACCTATTAAAAAAAAGTTTTGTAAATTTTTAGACATTTCAGGTAGGCTAGGTACTGACTTCACTAACAATGAATTTCCGAAATTTTGGAAAAATTGGCCAACTTGTTACCAATAAAATTTAATTTACAAATTTTTTAATGGAGTAAAATAAGCATAAAATTTTAAGTAAATAAATTTGTTTTGCTAGAATTTTATTTTTCAAAATTATAAGCTTATTAAAAATTGAGTCCAATTTTTGATATTTTGAATACGATGGGAGGAAGGGGGCTGAAAATTTTGATTAGATATCTCAGGGGGGGGAAGAGAGCCTGAAAATTTTTGCACTGAAGCCTGCACTCACTTTCGTCGAACGACCTAATTATTAAAGTATTAACAGTATTAAATTATTTAATACAAATAAAGAGTGAAGAGAAATCTCATATGTACACGTACAGCGATAGAACTTCAATTTCTTTTCAATTTCTTTTTTTTTCTCAAAAAAAATTGCAACAAATTCTCATTCGAATATCAACTGCAGAACTTCTCCCGACAAAATTTACCTTTCTAAGCGTAAAATTTCCATTTTCGACTCCAATCACCAATCACCGCGAATTCCCCCTCCCCCAGCTGCATATCGCTTTCAGGGTAATACTCGCACCATTGGACAAAAATCAGTTCAGCACGGTTAATGAAATTATAAAACGCGAACGTTTCATCCTTACGGCGAGAATCGTTCTTTCAAACGATGAAAATCTAGCAACCAAATGATTCGATAAATTGGTTTGTTCGCCGGCATCGCATCGTTCGCTCGGTTGGACACGAAAGCTTGCCTTCGTACAATACCTAAACCTACACGATCTAAATACTATATTTTTAGAGCGTCGTCTCGCCGCTCACGCTCCACGTACTCGTATAATAATGAAATAGCAAAGAACAAAGCGACACGATGGGTAACACACGTCGCAAATTCAAAGTCTCAACTCTAAAGAAGTTTCCAAGCTCGTTGGCCAAATAACGCGAGATTTCATTTCTTTCGAAAAAAAATTTTCCCCTTATAAAATTTCCAACAAAAACGAAATCTTACCCGTCGACAATTTCTTTTTTTCGTAAAAAATAAAGGTACCTTGTAAAAGAAACTTTTCACATTTGCCCAAACAGCCACGTAAAAAATAAGAAATTTTTCTACAATCAACGAAAGATCCCATTTCCTACACCGCATTACACATACAAAACCAACGGCCAGAGAGTGAAAAAAGAATCGAGAAAAAAATGAAACTATTATTCCAAACGTTTATTACGAGTATTAGCCATAAGCTGGCTGAAAAACGCGGTGGCCCAACTTTTATGGAAACTTGACGCGATGTCGACAAAAGAAAAGCCCGAAATCAAAACCGTAATACGAAAGTGTTTATTATTTTTTCACAAATGAAATTCGTAAAATAAACGTCACTTTCAGGAACGTTTCTTTTGGTTTGGTTTAGATTCGATTCGGTGTTCAACGTCAGCCAAGTTTTCATATTGAAACACTCTTCTCCCTGCTTCATCCAACCATCAAATGTACGGATTTTATCGATCGATTCAGGTCCGTAGCTACCGGGGGGGGGGATGCAATGCCCCCCTGGAGCAGTTATTTGCCCCCCTGGAGAAATTTGTTGAAAACCCCTTGTAAAAAACCGAAATATGGAAATGCTGCCTCTATAGCATCCTTCCATTTGGTCATCTGATTCCATGCGTTCAAAATTTCGATTAGAATCAATTTCCATTCAAAATTTTGAAAATTTTGAAACTTCTACTTTCTTTAATTCTAATAAATTCCTCATTAAAATGCCAAGTTTGTGAAAATCTCATTTTAAACGTCAAAATTTTTAGAAATCCTGACAAATACTCAATAGTTCTCATATATTATTCTAAACAAATATTTTTTTTTTACAATGTTGTGACACAATTTTTACAATTTTGATCCAGATTGGGCGATATTTCAATAGTTTTTTTTAAAACTCACATTTAGAAAAAAAAAGAATAACGCTGGAAAATATATCAAATTCTGAATCAGCATAGCGTGATTTTGGGCAGAAATAATATGCCTACTATGACCTTATACATTTTTCAAATTTTTCATTTTTGCAAAAAAAAAAGTTGAAAATTGGAAAATTGATCAAAAATGCTGTTCGGTTCTTTGAATGTAAAGAATATGAATTAGGATGGATGAAAAAAAAAAACAGATATTGAATTTTGACGAAAATTGATAAGATAATTTACTTTGAGAACCGTATGAGACTTTCTTAAAAATTTTCGAGCCCTCTCTTCTTCTTGCTCCGAGAAGAATAAAACTAGGAGTTAGGAGACCTCAATGTTTTGTCATTAACCCTTTACTGCATGCCTTTTTTTAATTTTTTTTAGCAAATTTCAATTTTTGCGAAATTAATTTTTTTTGAGCGATTATAAGTCGATATTCGAATTCAACGCCCTCAAATTAGTTAGAATCGATATACAACACGATATTTTCGATTCTCAAAATAGTTTTTCCCAAAATTGGAAAAATTGCGAAAAGTTTTTTTGGTCGTGTGATATAATTTTTGATAAAATTCTTAAAAAAAATTTCACGGCAGTTCTGCCAACTGGATTTTGATTCCCGCAAATTTTAAATAATTCACATTTTTCATTCAATGGTTTGAAAAGTGAATCAAAATATTTTTTTCATTAAAATAAATTGAAATTATGTTTTGAAGAGTTTTTTTAGTAGTATTCCTACTGAAATTTGTTGAAAAATTTCATCAAAAATTTTCTTAATGATCAAGAAAATTTTACTTTGATTTTGAAGATTTTGAGTGAGTAATATGAATTTTGTAAAAAGAAATTCTTGTAGCTTGAAAGATGAATGTGAATTTTTAGTGAAATGCGGGGGAATCATTCAATTTTTTGTCCCATTTTTTATTGCCCCACCTGAGATGTCATCCCCCCCCCCTTCCAAACCATTCTCACTACGGACCTGGATCGATTCGTCTAGGTATTTCGAATATTTGAACAAATTAATCGCGTCATAAAAATTAACCAATTTCTTCAATTAGCGTGACGACCGAGGTAGTTTTAATATTTTCAACGTGCTATAAAATCACTACCAAGGTACCATATTTTTATTACTTAATTGGCGCCACGCCGCGAAAAATTTCCGAATTCGGTTCCCCCGTCGTATTTCTTTGATCTTGGGTTTATTTTATGATCTAATGGCTATTTTAATAAAGTTGGAATGCTAATTCGCCCGGTCGTTTTCGCACCCGCCCAAGTATCGACACAGGTGAGCTATTCGCGAGGTAATAACGAGCTATTCGGTGAACTTGGGTTTCTCTCGATGAAAATATTCCACGTTTTTAGAAGTATCAATATTACTCGAAGGATTCGCTATATTAGCTCGAGCAGGAGTACGTATAATACGAATGAAAGCATTAAAAGAAATAAAGCGAAACGTGTTATCGTTTATTTCAACGATCGCAGACCCATATGTAAGTAATACCTACTTTTCCATACATATAAATTGGATCCCTTATCATAGATGAAAAATCGTATCGAGAAATCTCTTTGATGTACCAAGCTGCCCACGCCAAAATGGAATGATTTATTCATTATTTAAAAAATAAAAAATAAACTATAAGAAAATAAAAATTCATCTAGAATTTTCTGGAATTTTACACAAAAGAGATCCAAAAACAGATACGAATTTTGAAATGAGAATATAAAATAGAAACAACGAAATAGGTAGTTTTGCTATTTAAACAGCTACGAGGCTAATTTCCCAAAGTAGTTATCATACATCAAATTAGTAAATGTAGGTACCTAAAACAGAGAATCTGTAAATGGTAGTGCACTATTGCACATCTAAATTCACTTTTACACCTATTTTTACTCGTGCGAAATTGAAATCGCCAAAGAATAAGTGAGATCTCATATCCGAAATTGGTAATTCAACCAAAATACGAGTACGTGTTAATGCGAGTGGAATTATTAACACCGATGGCGCCGAGTAAGGATTAGCAAACCCTAAAAGGAAATCATTTGTTTTGATGAAGGTTTTCAACGACCATTCTTTTCTGTTCAGTCTGTTTTCCTCATTTCTATAATACCGGAGCGTTTATATTGAAATTCGAACGTTTTTATTTGATTTTCGAATGTAAATTTTACCCGTCCGAGTCATAAAAATCAACTTTTACGAATAATTTTTCAATCAGCGTAATGCTTCGAGGTGCATAGAATTCAAATGAGAAAGGTGATGTTTTTCCTCAAATACACCTATTTACGAGTACGTATCCAGATCTGAATGGAAAATTCGACTATTTAAATGGTAAATGTATGATTATTATAATTTTAAAACGAAATAAAGTAGGTCGAAACTCAAAACTGAAAATAAAATTCTCACGTGTGTTGAAACTGCAGAATGATGGAAATAAATTGATCATTTTGAGGCAATGAAAATATGTGCGATGCATCATTTATGATGATGATGTGAGCAGTTCTGTGTTGAAATTTTATCAACATCGAAAGAGCCATTTTCCCCTCTCTCTTTTCCTCAAATTTACATAAAAACCTACGAATTGATGAAAGATTTCTTGTTTTTTTTTCTATTTTTTTTCTTGAAAATACTTTTGAAGATATTTCATTTGAAAATCGACCACAACTGTCCAGATTGTAGTACACATTTGAACATCGAATTTAGGAGTAATTTTTCGCATCTTTGTCTTCGCTTAAACCATTTCATAGCCAGATTTTTTTAAATATGAGAATTTTTTGAGAAACAATGAGTTCATTTCAAATTGAAAATTAAGCTAGATTTTCTTAAAATGGAAAACTCAAAAAATTATGAATAAGTAGGTACATTTTTGGATACGATTCAATGACCTAAAGCTACTGAAATAGGTAGGTGGATATTAAATTTAAAAAAAATTTGTAACTGATTAACCTAACTTCACAACTTTTTGTTGAAATTTGAAGAAATGATAAGACACTCAAAAATTTAAATTATAGACTCTAAGATCAAAAAATATTGAGTTCAGTTCCTATCGTTTTCTCTACCTCTTCGAAAATGCAAACAAATGCCATTGTAATGATTTAGGGCCGAGGAGTGGATCCATAACAAGTTCGAAAATCAACATCAAAAATCCAAATGCCTTTTTGAATTTTAATATTGAATAAAAAGGAAGAGAGAAAAATGACAAGTTTTGCTTTGGAACAAAATTTTTTAAATTATGCATGTCTCAATTATGATTTCTTATCAAAATGTCAGCTTAATAAATTTTTTTTAGTTGATGACATTTTGTTAAAACATCAGGTATTTCAGCCTTCGTAAAATTTTCCCAAGAATTTTCAGACTTGGAAATTTGAAAACCCCTAGAAAATTCCCCCAAGTTTTTTCAAGTCTAAGAAAATGTTAGTATGTCAATTGTGTGAAAAATATGATTACCAAAAATTGGTCACCCAAAATTGGTCGTCAAAATTTGGTTTTGCTTTTCACGGATTGACTCCTAGAATTAAAACATAAATCTTCGTTAAGACTTTGTGTTTGAATAAATATTGGATAAAAACCTTCTATAATTTTTTTTGCAATCCAAAAAATTAATTTTTTGATTCAATTTTATCAACAAAATCCACCAAAAGCGACTCCACAGAGGGAATAGAGGCAGTTTACTCTTCTGAAAAAGCGAAATTGCACTTTCAACTGGCAAAATCAGATTCAAGTTGAAAATTTTTAAAAAGTAAGGCCCTTCGTTGGAAAAATTTCCATTTCGAGTCAGAATAAAATAGAAAAAATTGTATTTTGAGTAAAATAGTGGATCTTAGCCAAAAACGAAGACTTGATCAAAAATGGGGGGGGGGGGGGGAGAGAAAATTTTCAACTTTTGAAGAAATTCGTCGATTTGGGATAAAATTGACTTTTAAAAAAGATTTCCAATTTTTATAACATTTTTCCAACCTAGTAGAAACAACTCTCTATATCCCCATTATTGTTTCGTCTCTGACCTCAGAAATTTTTTCGATTTTTATTCTTCCTCCTGAAGGTCATTTTGATTTTTCTCTGACCATCAAATTGAGTATAATATTTTAAACCATGAAAGCAATTTTTTAACAGCTTGTGACTTAGAATGAGTTCGGGGAAATTACTTTTTGTTATACCAAAAAAATGATTAAAAAAATTGGGAATAATGTTGTGATTCATTATTTCAACAAAAGGTAGTTTTAATTGACTTTTTATGGAGATGCCAGATCGTAACATAATGAAAGACATTTTTTCAAAATGTTATTTTCTATGATAATGGCTGAAAGTTAATAATTCATACTCAAAACACAACTTTTGAATGGAAAATTTTCTACACAAATAAAACATTCATCCTTTTAAATTCAAAATTGAATTTTTCCCCCTTTCAACTTCAGCCTCCTCTTCTTCCTTTCAAAATTTTTTTAAAAAAGCCATTTAAAAATGCGTAACAATTTTTTTTCTGTGTTTTCTAATTATTTGACAATAAAATACGAGTAAAAAGTCAACGTAATGCATTCACGATGATTTTCTTCAGCTAAAAAATGCAGAAGTATTTTTTTCGAAATATGAAGTAGATTCCAGGTTCAGATACATGTAAATATTTAAAATTCGATTTTGAAAGCAGAGCTTGGATTTTGAGTCCGGGTCCAATTAGCAACAGATCTTGTCCCACTCGTAACAGATATGGAAAAATTTCAATAAAAAGGTCCATTTCTCTCAACGTGCATCTTCATCACTTTAGAAAAAATATAATGAATACAATTGCCCACCAAAGCTTCATTACACCGCCATTTTAATCCCAACAACTCCCAAATTTCGTAATTTCGCTCGATACGAATAATTCCAACCCTGCCAACTTTTTACACCTCTAATAAAAAAAATACACCATTCTTTCGAAAAAATTTATGGAAAAACTATTCGATTATTTTGGTATATAAATTATTCATATCTATACCAATTCAAAGCAGACAAACTGATGGAAAAAGGCAAAGCGAAGAAAAAAAATCCGCGCTTGATTAGATATTTCACTCGGTCTGACACCTGCGATAATTCGTGCGGATCTCGACTCGCGTTGGAAATTCGCACATCTTAGATAGGTACCTCGAATACAAATAAAATTTACTCGATCTTATGCAATCATCGTTGATTGGCACGAACGTGAAATCGTTCGAAACACAATAAACTTTAAATCTCGCACGTTAATTCGCGACTGCCACACGTTTTACCACCTGTTAAATCATATCTCAGCTGAATAGGGTGTTTTCTTCGAATAAATCGAGAAATACAGGTACGTAGGTACTACATATTCTCGTATATAAATTCAAATCGAATTCGACAACCACGACGTAAACGAAAACCGCCGAGATAATAAACAGACTCGAAAAGATAGCACGAATGAGAGACGAGGTAACGTCGAGATGGAAAAAAAAACGCGAAAACGAATTTTTCGTACTTTTTTCATCGAGTGTAATATTAAACCTGAAAAATATTACACCTTTCGGCGGAGTTTGGCGATATTCGCGACTCGTTAGCGATATCAAGACAGAACCCATATAGAATGACGTTTACGACAACGTCGGTGGCAATGTCTATCGTATAAACAACCGTATAAATTTTATTCGAATTTCGTCATCTGAATGAGAAAACACCCAGCACGAGGCTCGATGGGTGAAAAAAAAGCTAAAAAATAACCCGAGACATTGATTCGAACGCTAAATACATTACAAATTACAGCTGCTTTTCGAAATGATTTTTTGCCCACTACAAAGCGAACAGAACAACCTCGAAGAAAATTTTGCTGATCTTTTGTTAGCGTTTTACCCCCTTCATTGTAAGAGAGATTTCCAGCAAAGGCACAGTAAATAAAGTTTTTTTCTTTTTCTTCCAAGAGGCGATACATCTCGAGTGTATTATTCGATTTTTTCCCCCATTTCGAATTGCTCTTTCTTGAAAATTTGCTTTCTGTTTACACCGAAGTTAAAACATCTGCAAAATGAGAGGCGAGCTTAATCAGCAAACCTATATACAAAGTAAAACGTTGTACGAAACTTCCAGGTATTTTTCTTCTCGCTATTTTTTTTTCTTTTTACAAATTTCTTCTTCGAGTTTTGTTTGATTTAAAACAAAGGGCAAAAAATGGTTACTGGAGAAATTTTTCAAAAAAGACAAAAAATTCGTCGAAATTGTTTTCGCGGTTACGAAAATATGCCTAGACCGCGATATAATTTCGTAACAAAACCCCGTTCGTTTTAATTTAACTGTTAAGTCATGCTTGAAGAAAAAAGGGAGGCTAATTCTTCTCGACTTTGGTTCGACTCCAAATTTCCACGCAGATGTCTCCTTCAACGCCGAAGGGGCGAATTAAATTCGTCGTAAAATTTTCCAACGTTTAAATACCTACAGGAAGTTTTTGACGAAAGTATATTAATTCGCACGCGACTCTTTAATAGTCGTCCCATCACAACTGCAACGCAGTTCCCTTTGTTTGACTATAATTACATTTACGCGTATTGCCATTCACCTTTTTACGCTTTTATAGATATAGTCGAACGGTTTTCTTAGCGATTTTATCGGGTATAAGTTTTTTTGAAAGCGAAATGATGTCGTCTCTAAACGAATCTCGAGCTATAGTGAAAAAGATACTCTCGCCTAGGTACTTTCGACGACATTATACGATTTGGGAAACCATACCGAAAAGCGTTTGTTATCGCCTTTAAATATCCTTCACCTTGCGCTCCATATTCGTTGAATAGGTTCTTAGATTAAGATATAGATAGTGAAAAGTATACTTTTTCTTGGCTCGGCCGTCCTCCCACGCCCCAGCCGAGCCGTCTGCACCCCTGTAGTTCTATACGAAAATTGTTATTGCCGCAGACATGAAAATATCCTCAAATCAAACGACCATCGGTGTACACAAAGCAAACAAAAAACGTAATTTTGGTCGGTACGAGTTTTTTCCCGGTTCGCCTTTTTACCGAGTTACGTAATTTTACGTTTCACTTTTTTTTTTAGCCAGCTCGCCGTCGAGTAATTTCAACCTTATACTAAATATTTATCTTAATATTATCGGGCATTTTTAGTACGATGGTAAAAAGTTCGCCAATAAATGTGCCTGGTCGTATATTTTCAATATTTCGGTGTATATTTTCATATAGGTACATGATATGATGACAGAGGAAAAAATTTCACGTTCAATTTTATTGATACTTAGGTACGTTAATTATTCCAAGACATATATACCTCAATTAAATTCTGGTATTAGATATTTTGAGGTGATGTCACATTATTGAAGTATAATTATGACCTGTCATGAGAAAAACTGGCTTAGATCCAAAAGGTGATTTTTGCAGGAGAGCAGTTTTAAGTTTTAAACGTAGGTGTTGACCAACCAATGATATGAAAGTGGGTGATTTTTGGGACATAGTAGGTAGGAAGACGGGTTGAATCGGCATATTTTTTTAGCCTCCCCCCCCCCCGATAGTAATGATTTTTACCGAATTTTTTGAGAAAAAGCTCCTTTTTTTGAAAAATGAGTTGATTTTTCCATCTGCAAAAAGGTGAAAACTGCAATAAATCACACAAATGTGACCGAACTGAACTGAAAATCAGTACACAGACACTACGTGATATACCCTCCAACATACTAAAAATTCAACATTTTTGGTCAAATTTTCTACTTCCCCTAAAAATTAACCCTCCATTAACAACGAAATGAATCGTTCGCGAACGTTTTCGACATCGCCACTAGATTCCACTCGTCAAGCACTGTCCATTTTTCTGTTATCATTTTCAAAATTAAAGCACAAAGATAAAAAGTAGAGAATTTCGTAAAAATGACCAAAAATCTAATTGAGGACTCTCAAAAAACTCACCAATCAAAATTCTAAATGAGACAACAGATTTTGAGATTTTTCAAAAATTGTTCCCGGTGATTCTAAATTCTCAAGAATTGGAGATAAGAAATGAAAATTTTCAGCTTGTTGCAAGAATGGGTCAAAATTAAATTCAGCATCTTCCAAACTCGTCATTCAATAATCAATATAATCGTGATGAACTAAATTCTAAAAAAAAATTATTCCCAATGATTCTAAATTTTCAAAAATTGGGACTCAAAAATAAAAAGTTGATGAGAATTTTGTAAAAATGGCCAAAAATCGAATTTAAGGTTCTTAAAAACTCATCAATCAATACACTGAACGAGATGACCAAATTTTTTAAAAATTGTTTCCGATGCTTCTAAAATTTTAAAAATTGGAACTCAAAATGAAAATTTTCAGACTGTTGCAAGAATGGCCAAAAATTAAATTTATTACCCACCAAAACTTGTCAATCGATATAAACGAAGCATCCAAATTTTCAAAAAATTGTTCCTATAGATAATAAAATTTCAAAAATTGGGCATGAAAAATGAAAATTTCTATAATTTTGTAATATACATTTAATCAGAAATCGAATTCGGTGTTATCAAAACTTTGTCAATTGATACTGAATGTGACAAACTGAATTTTTCAAAATAAATTGCCTCCAATTACCATATTCTGATTTTCCAAAGTTCAAACTCGAATAAAATTGTTTAGAATGTCGTGAAAAGGAGCAAAAATCGAATTTAACAGTCCCAAAAATTTATAATCGATACTACACTTGGGAAACTGTATTTTCAAAAATTTGTCTCGATGATTTTTTTCTTTTTATTAGCTTCTTTCAAGAACTGGTTGATCAAAACTAAATAAAAAGCTGGATTTTTGAAAAATATTTCCCAAGAATTCCCAATTTTGTAAATTGGGGCTCAAAAATAAATTATTTCAGAATAGATGCTGTGAAAAACCCAAATTTTAAACTGATCTCTTTCAAAAACTTGTTCATAGAAATTAAACACGACGAGCTGAATTTTCAAAAAATTGTTCCCAATAGTTCACAATGGTTTCAATTTTGCAGAAATTGATGCTCGAACTCGATAATAATTTTTCTTAGAATACAGAATGTATACCTCTTGATGAAAAAAAAAACTAATTCAGCGCTCTCAAAAATTCATCCATTAATACTAAACGTGAAAAATTGAATTTTCAAATATTATTTATCCCTTTTGATTCTATTTTTTAAAAATGAGTTTGAACTACGAGGACCATAAAAACGAATTCTATCGTCTGTGAAAATAGAAATTTTCTGTGAAGAAATACTTATTTTGTGATGTAAATCATTATTAGGGTAGCTCAGAAAAAATATGGCACAAACTGGGATGGAGATGCCTAATTTCAGCACCTTTTAATAAAATTCTTTCCTTAATTTACAAAGAGGAGGAGATTCAAACATGATAATGTAACTTACAAACAACTTGAGGGGTAGATTGCAGAGAACATAGGAGAGCCAAGAACACCTATTAACCAGTTCGAAGCCTCGACCAGAATTGTTGAAACGTACCGAGAAAGATCTTTTATTTGCTGGAACTAAGAAAACTTTGGGATTTGTGATTCTATAAGAAGATATATATAGGTTTGAATTTTCAAATTTGAGGCAAAAAATGCCTTCTTCTTTTTTTTAGAAAATTAGGCTTTAAGACCAAAAATAAAATACACTTCTTTTAAAAATTTGCATTAAAAAAAAATCTCTTCGCAGATTTTAAATTTCTAAAATTAGGGCCTTAAAACATCACGTTTTGAATTAAAAGGCAAAAATAACAGAAAAATTCTCAATCAATGCCAAGCATGGACAAATAAAATTTTAAAAAATTTGTCATCAATGACCCTATATTCTCAAAATTGAGGCACAAAAATATCAAATCTGGGCCCCACTTTGAAAGTTATACCCAATTTTTTAATTTATGAATTGGGAAGTTTGAAAACATTAAAAATGACAAAAAATCAAAGCACACATTTCTAAAATATTTTTAATTGATAATAGGTAAATGTGATGGACTGGGTTACCAAAGTGATTCCGTATATTGACTAATTTGACCAAAAAAACTTGTCCTCAAAAGTCTCAAAATTCAGAAATTGGGGCCTAAAAATAATCGTTGGATGAAAGATAAGATTTTACAGCCATTTTGTTTCAATTGAAAAATATCTTGATTTCTTGATAACTGGAAAAATTCAATTTGATGAAAAACTTTTCAATGTTCAAAACTGAGTCTAAAAACTAATTTTTTCTCGATAAAATTGAAGAAATATTTTATGATTATCTATTTATAAAATTTTGTAAATTTAAAGCATTGTGACTCTAGGCCACAATTTTATACACAGGAGGATCAGGGAAGGAGTAATTTCAAGTCAGATGACCCAGTCATGTACGACATCGTTTATTTTTACGATTTTTCCATATTTACACCGAAATAACCTCAACATGGAAGCTTTTACAACGCAAGCCGAGCAGAAAAACAAACCACTCGTCCCTGTACGTTCCAGATCATCGGAAATATTCTCATCTCTACCATCGATATTTTTTATTTATTCGATATAAATTCTTCAAAAAAAAACAGCACATCTATATTTTCAATTTTTCGCATACCCTTTTCTTCTTTTACATAAAACATCCGGAAAAAATTCATAGAAAACATCACTTCTGGAAACGTTTACAAGCTAAAAATAATATAAAATTCGTACCACAAAAATAACACAACCGAGGGTCTACTCATTCGCTAAAAATATTTCTGCGGTTACTTTGGAAAAAGACTAACGCATGGTCAAATCTCGTATGCATCGACGATTCGGCTAAAATGTAAATTTATTCCGGGGCAACGCGATTATTTTCTTGGTCCGACGACAAAAGGGACAATTTAAGCGGGCTAAAAACACGTACCCGGCGACGTCGCCATCAAAGAACTAAAATTTCATTTTCATATAATCCTTTGACGGTGTTTACCTTAAAAAGCCATTCTCCAAGAGAACCATCAATTAACCAGTTGGCTTATAACGAGATTTTAAAAGCGAAAATTACCCAGCTCGTGATTATGTACAAGAGCCAGAGCCCCAGTCGCCAGTCGATGTCGGGCACGCGTCTAAGGTATAAAAAAAAATCGCCGTTAAATTAAAACATAATCCTAGAATTACATTTCCCATTACCGGAAACATTAAAGCGATACTTGTAAGCCGACGATGCCGATGATAGAAAATCGTGGCGAGGAAAAAAAATTGCGTACCTGGGCTAACGTTACGAAAACGAACGAGAAAAAGGCGGGTTAATATGAGCATATTGTACAGGTCAAGGAGTCACGATCCTTAAAGGCAGCCTGTAAGAAGAACGACTTTGAAAATGAAAATATCAGCCTTTTGAGGCATTAGAATTTTCTAATAAAAATTCGCTCTTTTTTCGATACATGATTTAATCCAACGCTGGCGTAAATTTATTTCCTGTTTAGGTTTTATTTTTTATCTCGATGACAAATTTAGATCTTATTTGTCTGTCTTCAAAGCACCACACCCTATCTTATCATTCCTCCTAAGTATTTATTCATTAATTACATCGAAATTCGATCCCATCATCACCAATATTACTCAAATTTTACCCTCCCTTCTCCCACCTTCCAGACAATTTAAGGCTAATAATGCTCTCAACTCTTCTGCGGGTTTTTCCAAGGTTTCCCTTCCATTCTCCTTTCTCGGTAAAAATTCTACCCCGATTATCGTTTCAAATTCCATAAAAAAAAGTATCCAATAACTCCAACCTACGTACGACGGCCAGTGACTCGACGTAATTTCACAAAAAAATACTACGTATCCACTAAGGGGGAAGGGAGGTCTTCGATCGTTTTTCATTTATAGCTCGCGCGAATTCCAATCTTTACAAATATATACGGCATTCTGCGAACGTTTTTATGCTCGTCTACGATTCGTGCTCGATTTATTTTTTATTATTTGTAATTTGTTTTTAATGCGTCGCGGATTATCGAACCGGGCTAATCTTATTTTGTAGCCGTTTAAAAAATATCGCCGTTGTGATTTACCGTTTATAACTATACAACACAAAAAAAAGGCTCTTTTTTTTACCCTTTCTCTTTCACTCCTCTTCCAAGACTACGTCATTTCGCTCGATTTAACTTTTTCGAGAGGACGACTCGGCATGAACTTACAAAGGTCGTATATCGATGTATCCGAATGGCGTACGACAAAAGAAAGACGTATCAGCGGAGATTTCATT
Source organism: Pseudococcus viburni (assembly GCA_033439095.1). Classification (NCBI taxonomy): domain Eukaryota; kingdom Metazoa; phylum Arthropoda; class Insecta; order Hemiptera; family Pseudococcidae; genus Pseudococcus; species Pseudococcus viburni. The sequence continues at coordinate 175,510 of JAVBJF010000256.1, forward strand.
CCACTCGTGTGTAGCTTTTTTTGACACTTTTTTCACAACCAATAAAATTTTCCAGAACAGATTTTAACAATTTTTAAAACGCGATCTCTGATCTCATAAATTTCCACGTCTTGTAAAATTTCTTCAATGAAGCGTTCTATCCCAGGGATGAATTTTTTCTCGATATTTTGACATTTTTTTCACGGATTTTCACATCTGTACGGAAATTTTCTCAAAATACGATTCACCGTGCAGCAATTTTTATACGCATCTGTTGAAATTTCCCAACGGATTTTTTCGTATCGCGGCTATGAATTTTTTATGGCTGGAATTTTCCAAAAATAGCAGGTGCTGTACAGTGCTGGATCGAATAAAAGGAGAATAAACGACTCGATTTTCCCACTCGATAAAAAAATGAATTTTTTGTCCGAAAAATTAGATTCAAATCGGGAAATTTCCATAAGTAGGTCTAGGTATTAACCCTTTCTTTAAAAAATCTGACTTTTGGGTCGAAAAAATTCAAGAAAATTTCAAGAATAGGAAAATTATTGATTCCCTCCCCTCAAATATCTGGACTCCAGTAACCTATCTCGTAATTCTGACTTTTTCCAGTCATTGGAAACGGTAAAACAAGTTTCTCACAATTATTTCAACAGATTCTCATGGTTCCTTGTTTTCTGAACATATGTACTCGTAGTTTCTCCTTTCATAAATTTTTTCCATTTGACATAAAATTCCCCAATCTTATCCTAACCCTCTCAATATCTCATCAATTATTTCTAATTTTCTTTTCCTTTTCTTTTTTTGAACCACCCTTCGTTTCATAATTTTTTTTACTCCATTATTATTGTGATTGAAGAAGTGGAGATGAGAAAATTAGTAAATTTGACTCAAATTAAACTTGTATATTGGATTTTTTCTCAAGAATTCTTCAAGAAATAAACTTGAAAGAAGTTAAAGAATAAAGATTTTTTTTCCTACGCATCTCAAATCGATATATCGAAAATATCAGCTATGTATCTTCATAATTTTTGCAAATGATCACCCATAAATCATAACAGTCGATTATTTAAATAATCGATTAATCGACTTATTTTTTCAGTCACATCGAATAATCGATTAATCGATTATTCGATTGTTTTTTCACCTTTCCGTTTTTTGGACGAAAACTGGACAAAAATTTAAAAAAATAGGATACAGTGCGAAAATTTTGAAAAAAGTGTAAAATCAATAAGGGGTTTTGACCCAAAAAATGCGTATTTTGGCTGAAATTTTTCATATTTTTTTCGAAAATTCCCCCTCAAAAAATTCGTATTAATTTTTCACGAACCTCGAAATGCCTCAACTTTAAGGCATATTCTATAATTTCAATGAATTCATTGAGGAATTTCACATTTTGAGGAATTTTTAAGAAATTTCGAAAAAAATATATGAAAAACTGACAAAAAAACAGGCATTATTTAGTTCAAAATACCAATTTTTTCAAATTTTTCTTCAAAACTTTTGTACTGTGTCCTATTTTTTTCAAATTTCTGCCCGATTTTGGCCCAAAAACGGGAAAATTGCCAAAATTTAATTTATGTTTTTCCCTGATTCCAATGGCATTCTAAATTTTTACCTACCATTTTCGTAAAATTTTTTAAAGATCTCTCTCTAAAAAAAAAGTATAAAAAAGAAATATGTAACCTAATTTGAAATAAAAATAATTCAATTTTAATGTTTTTATTTCATTTTTTTAAATTAAGGGGCAAGAAACTTTATAAAAGACATCATTTGCGAAAAAAAAAGGTTAAGGAATTTTTAAGAAATTTTGACCAAGAGAATTTGAGCTGTTTCAAAGAATTTTTTTAAACTTTGGTTGGCAGCGCTGCGCTGGTGCTAAACCAAAGAAAAAATCGTTCGAATTTTTGTACTGCGATTCTAATCGATTAATCGATTATTTTAATCGAATGATCGATTATTTTTCTCATCCATTAATCAATTGTCGATCATTTTCGAATAATCGATTTTGTCCAACACTAAACACCAGAGCTAAAAATGATATGAAATTTTCAACTTCTACCTCAGAAAATTGAGGAGCAACCCTGAAAATAACGCTAGCAGAACATAGCAGGAAAAAGCATGCTGATTTTAAATTATAGGAGAGGTTTAAATTTCAAACAGAAAAATTTCAAAAAAGTTGGTTTGGAAGCTAAATTGACTTTTTAAATAACAATAAACGGTATCACAACAACAATTGTGACATATATTTTCAAAAAAAATCGATAAAAAATTTTCACCTAGATTATATAACTGTTGTAGTTTTGTAATATATGAATTCTTTAACCACCCGAACGACCGGGAGCGGTGGCGTGCTCCTGTGATCCAAGCTAAGGAGGTCTGATCGCAAATATCGAGTATTATATGGTCAATAGTGAGAACGCTCCAGGTAGAGGTACGAACGTGGCGAAGCCCTATCGACGTAGAATGAATTACGAGATACCGAAGGTTGTTGATGTTGCCGACAGATGTTCGGATGTGTTGGGGTTGAATCCGGTTGCTATTTTCCGATGATTACGAGTTGAATTGAATCCGGTTGCTATTTTCCGATGATTGCGAAAGTACGCGTACGTACGATTTACTGTGGTAGAAGTAGAAAGCAGATCGCTGATGAATAGAGGGCGGAACGTCGCGGAGTACCAGAAGAGTGACTCAAGACCAAGATAATACGTCGCACGCGATCATTTTATAAAATCGACGCAACGTCGGATTCGTGTCCGGTGACCTTGAATTAGCCTGGAACCAAATTCCAAGCGCGATCCGGCAATAAAAATTTTCGGTCTTATTTTTTGCAAAAAAGTTGTCATATTTTTGATAGGAAAATTTTTATCGTCGGATCGCGCTTGGAATTTGGTCCTTGGATAATTCGAGGTCGCCAAACACGAATCCGGTGTCGGTTTTTCGATCCGGCCATTTATAAGGCTGATTTTCGCGATTTTCATTCGCATTTTTTCAATTTTCTAGGTGGCGAAATGTCTTCAGGACGTCACTGCCTGAGATTTGATCTCACTTTCAGTAACGTACCGATGGGGGAGGGGGAGGGGGGAGCTTCTCCCTGAGAAAATTTTTTACTTGTGAGTTGGGAAAATTGGACAGTTGGGATTAATTTTTTTGATGAAAAATAATGAATAAAATGGTTATTTTAAAAGTTGGAAATCAACAAAATTTTCGCTTGTTCCAACTCAAAATTGGTAATTTTTCCAACTCGAAAATGGTAAACTTCTCGACTCAAAATTGGTAATTTTCCCAACTCGAAATTGGTTATTTTTCCAACTCAAAATTGGCCATTCTCCCAAGTAATTAGTAAAAATGTCAGTTGGGACGATTGGTATTTATTTTTAAAATGAAAAATGGGTGCGTCATGGGACGTACCTCAGAAGTGAAAACTTGTTTCTGAATTTCTGATTTGTATATTAGAGATTTCGCTCTTTTATTTTGAAATCTATAATAAGAGGTGGGTGAATAGATAATATTTTTTTGTAAAAAAGGAAATGTCATTTGGAACAAATGATAAAAGTTAAACAAATCGCATTACCTGTATAGATTATGAGAAACTTAGTGAAAGTTTTTATGTAATAGATAGGTAACAAAACATATGCAATATGGTGCAAACGAATGAAGAATTTTAGAATAAGAGAACAATATATTAAGGTTTTGAAAACAAAGGAATGGAGAATGAATAATTGAAAAAGTGAGAACGGAAAGACGTGTCTAGTTGTTTGTACAATAAATAAGTAACAGGATATGGTCTTAACAAAATTTCAGGAATAGTAATCTAGAACATATAAATGTCATTTATAACAAATGAAAATTTCAGGATTAGTAATCTAGGACATATAAGTGAGAAAAACGCGAAAAAAATGTGCTATAAACGACTGAAATATATTTTCCACTCAAAAACAATATATTGAAAGAAAATTAAAATTTGCACGTCAATTAAAAATTCCAAATGACACACAAAAGGTAAAGCAGTGCTGTCAACAAATTTCTTTTTGACTTTTAATAATTTTCTTTTAGATTACATTTTGACTTTTTGTCACACTTAACGAGTGACATTTTTAAATGACTTTTAAAAGGTAAAGCAGTGCTGTCATCAATTTTCTTTTCTTTTTTTAATAATTTTCTTTTAGATTACATTTTGACTTTTTGTCACACTTAACGAGTGACATTTTTTTAATGACTTTTAAAAGGTAAAGCAGTGCTGTCAACAATTTTCTTTTCTACTTTAATAATTTTCTTTTAGATTACATTTTGACTTTTTGTCACACTTAACGAGTGACATTTTTTTAATGACTTTTAAAAGGTAAAGCAGTGCTGTGACTTTTTGTCACACTTAACGAGTGACATTTTTTTAATGACTTTTAAAAGGTAAAGCAGTGCTGTCAACAATTTTCTTTTTGACTTTTAATATTTTTTCTTTTAGATTACAGTTTGACTTTTTGTCACACTTAACGAGTGACATTTTTTTAATGATTTTTAAAAGGTAAAGCAGTGCTGTCAACAATTTTCTTTTTGACTTTTAATAATTTTCTTTTAGATTACAGTTTGACTTTTTGTCACACTTAACGAGTGACATTTTTTTAATGACTTTTAAAAGGTAAAGCAGTGCTGTGACTTTTTGTCACACATAACGAGTGACATTTTTTTAATGACTTTTAAAAGGTAAAGCAGTGCTGTCAACAATTTTCTTTTTGACTTTTAATAATTTTCTTTTAGATTACATTTCGACTTTTTGTCACACTTAACGAGTGACATTTTTTTAATGACTTTTAAAAGGTAAAGCAGTGCTGTCAACAATTTTCTTTTTGACTTTTAATAATTTTCTTTTAGATTACATTTCGACTTTTTGTCACACTTAATGAGTGACATTTTTTTAATGACTTTTAAAAGATAAAGCAGTGCTGCCAACATTTTCCTTTTTCACTTCTGGATAAATGATATTTTTGTAATATAATGTGAGAAATTTCCCTGGATAAATGATATTTTTGTAATATAATGTGGGAAATTTCCCTAGATAAATGATATTCCTGAATAATTGGTGGTTGGCAACCGTGTATAAGCGTAACGCGTCGAAAAAAATAGACCCCCACCATAGAAGTTTTCACTTCAAAAATGAATAAGTAAATAAAATGGTTACTTATTTTAAAAGTCAGAAATCAACAAAATTTTCACATTTTCACTTGTTAGTTGAGAAAATTAGTCATTTTCCCAACCTGAAAATTGAATATTTCCCCAGTGAAGAATTAAACCGTTGTAATTTAGGCCCTTTTTTTTTTTTTAAGAAAAGCTGATTAATTACCTTGTCATTTTAAAAATTTTCACTCGTCAACTAAAAAAATTTTATAGTTGTACTTGTAATTTAAAAGAGATTTTTCCGCATTTTTCTTCAAAATGATTCCAATTAATTTCATTGTTCTTGTTCTCCTTAAAACTTATTATTGATAATTGAAAATCCAATTTTTCAAAAGCGTTGGCCTCGCTACGCTCGGCCATATCATTGTATTTCTGCTTTATTCATTTTAAAGTAAAAGCAGTTGAATTTTCATTAAAGTTCATTCTTCCAAAACACTATTTTATTGCAAATTCAATTTAAGGTTTTCTAAAATTTTCGCCCTGGCTTCACGCGGGCCAAATCCATCTCTTCATTCTTTACATTGAAATTACAAAATTTCATTGATATAAATAGGTAATTTTTCTTCAAAACTTCACCCTTTCTTCGCTCAAGACAAATAAACTATTTCGTATGTTTTTTCAACTACAATCAGATTGCTTGTAGGTTTGCAAAATAAAATAAAAATTTGGAGTAACCAATGAAAAATTTATTCAGAATTTTTATCTCAAAAAGGGTCTTATAATGGGTTGTAAAAACTTCAAAAGTTTGCAAAAATGATGAAAACGAGTAAAAAAAAAAACAAAAAATCTTCACGTGATTTGGAAAAAATCAGTACCTAACTACCTACATGTAAATTTCAAGAAATCAGCCGGAAAAGTGTGAAAAAAATTGGTTAGCAAATTTGAATCTCACCCCCTCCCCGAAAGTCTGATACCGACAATATGTAGTTGGGAATTTTGAAAATTTGAGTTGGGATTTTCATCTCTCCCCCCCCCCGTAAATGCCTTCGGTACGGCACTGCTCACTTTCAGGTAGATATAGGCATCATAGCGAAATTTTGAAGAAAAAAATGTGACTTTTAGTGACTTTTTTGAGCAAAAAGTGACCAAAAAGTGACCAAAAGTAACCAAAAATTAGATTTTTTGGGGTAATTTTTTTACAATTTTTTTTTGGGGGGGGGGATTTTTTGTAGTTTTCTGCAAACATTTCAAAGATAAATCAACTGAAACGGCGTGAATAATTTCATTCCAGGTATCATAGCGCAATTCTATCAAAATTAAGTAACTTTTAGTAACTTTTTTGAACAAGAAGTAACCGAAAAGTAATTAAAAAATGAGCAAAATGTAACCAAAAATTCAATTCTTTAGATAGGGGGGGGAGGCAATTTTTTTTTGAAGTTTCCTGCAATCATTTTAAAGATAAACTGAAACGACGTGAATAATTTTATTAAATTCCTTCGTCAAAACTATAAGCAAATAATAATTTTATTACGGTTGTAACACACAGTGTTGCCGAATTCTAATGTTGAAAAGTTTCCAAAAATGTTCCGGAATTCGTAAAAAGTTCTGGTTTCTTATTTCACCACCACTATAGCTAAAAAAAAAGAGGGCTGAGAATTCAAGAAAAAATGTGGGGAGGGGGGATGGGGGGGTCAAAATTCAATGAAAAAATTAGGTAATCTAAAAATCTAATTTTTTTTAGTGGCAGTTTGGGAGGCATATATCGATAATTAATTTAATTATACAGATTCGAGCAAAGAAAAATTGAAAAAGGACGAGATTTTTGGAACAAACAATTAATATATGACCTATATAGGTAGTAGGTATCTAGATCTACTCTATAAATCTAAATCAGTCAATTTTCATAAAACTGAGCCTTTTTGAATCAGTGAAATGAATTTATTTGAAAATCTGTGATATTTCAATTGTTTGATTGATTTATTTCAGTCAAAATTACTGATTTATTCTGTCAAATGGGAAATTGACTCAAAAATCAATTACTTTACTGATTTAAAAAAAAAAAACAGAATTTTTTCAAATTTATAAAATATAAATATTCAAATACTGCCCGAGCGAAGCGAGGGTAAATTTTTTTTTGAAAAATCATTATCAACTTTCAAGTTTTTTCTTCAAGAATTTTGAAAAATATCAATTTTTACGTGAAAATTTGAATTTTCACTTGAAAATGCGAAAAAAGTGACTTTGGAAGGAAAAAAGTGACATTTAGTGACCTCGGAATGAAAAAAGTGACTTAGTGACCAAAGTCGAAAAAAGTGACAAACACCCTAAAAAAGTGACCTGCTATAATACCTATTAAGATATCTTCCCAATTTCGTTATTTTCCAATTTTTCAATCATTCACCCATTAAACCTTCTCATCTTACCAGTGATACTTGAAAACCTCACTTCGACAAATCCGACGCCATTCTTCACCCCACGTTCCATTCGTAATCCGGTCCACGTAGCTACCCTAAATTACCGAAATATCTCATCGTCGGGGTCTCTTTTTCTCAATACCTGCCTTAAAACGATTTTAAATGGGCAATTCGAACGTAGTAAATTTCGCCTTATATTCTACGAGTGTTTACTCGGTATCCTTAAACTGTACAACCCTCAGGCGATCGTTTGAACTACATTGCGGCGAGTTTTAATGGAATTCAAACTTACCTCGGGATCCATCTTGCGGTCATTAAAAGCTAACGACAAACAACCTCTCATTTCATCTCGACCTTATGATTCTACATCCCAGCCGCGTAGTCTACAGTCCAACTGGCAAAAAGTGTTCATTGAGCGTGCTTTTTTGGGGCGCAAAAAAATCAGTTGGCTTATTGTGGGTATGGGTCCCATGGTATGAAAAAAGTGTATTTTGGATTTTTGCCCTTGCACAATAGGGAGCTGGGGCCTAAAAACACCGCTTTTTTCCCATTTTTTCAACTTGGCCGGGCGCAAAAAATTTTTTCACAGTGTGATAGCGGACACTCCTCCGACTCCAAATATATGTCACAACCCTTGGGCCACTTGCACAATGGGACGCTAGGCCCCCCAAAGTGCGATTTTTTGCCAAATTTGACCATTTTTGGCACAATAATGCCTCTGTATGCGACATGTGGTCTGGGGCGCAAAAAAAATTAAACGAAGTGTACACTCACATTCATTCCGCATCCGATGAGCCAAAGTTTAAGGAAAATGGTTTGCACAATACGCCGTGGTGGAATTTCAAAGTTGGGAAAATGTGTGATTTTCACCCCTTTTCATCGTAAATTAAGTTATCAAAAAAATTCTGAAATTTGGGTTGCGACCTATCAAAATGGGTTAAAATTTTACAAGCAGCACGAAATTATAAGTGAAAATTGAATTTAAAGCAATTTTGACCCTTTTTGAACCTCAAATTGAGCCCCATTTTTGAGTATTTCCCCAAAATTGACATGTGACCTATGAAAGAGGGCTAGAATTTTCGTCAAAAATTCAAAAATGACATCCAAAACTAATTTTTGAGCAAATTGTGAGAATTTTGAGCCTCAAATAGGATCAAATTTTGAGTATTTTCCAAAAAAAGGCATGTGACATATGAAAGTCGTATAGAATTTCGTCAAAACTTCAAAAATGTTATCCAAAACCATTTTTAAGCAACTTTTGAGAATTTTGAGCCCAACATAGGATCAAGTTCTGAGTATTTTCCAAAAATTGGTATTGAAATGAGATAAAAATTTCTTCAAAAATTCAAAAATGTTATCCAAACCATTTTTGAGCAACTTTTGAGAATTTTGAGCCCAAAATATGACCATTTTCTGATTATTTTCGAAAAATTGGCATGTGACCTCCCAAATTTTTGAAAATAGTAAAAAATTTGCTCAATTTGAGACTCAAAATTTTTGAAAATTGCTCAAAAAATGGTTTTGGATAACATTTTTGAATTTTTGACGAAATTCTATACGACTTTCATATGTCACATGCCAATTTTTGGAAAATACTCAAAATTTGATCCTATTTGAGACTCAAAATTCTCACAATTTGCTCAAAAATAGTTTTGGATGACATTTTTGAATTTTTGACGAAATTCTAGCCCTCTTTCATAGGTCACATGTCAATTTTTGGGAAATACTCAAAAATGGGGCTCAATTTGAGGTTCAAAAAGGGTCAAAATTGCTTAAATTCAATTTTCACTTATAATTTCGTGCTGCTTGTAAAATTTTAACCCATTTTGATAGGTCGCAACCCAAATTTCAGAATTTTTTTGATAACTTAATTTACGATGAAAAGGGGTGAAAATCACACATTTTCCCAACTTTGAAATTCCACCACGGCGTATTGTGCAAACCATTTTCCTTAAACTTTGGCTCATCGGATGCGGAATGAATGTGAGTGTACACTTCGTTTAATTTTTTTTGCGCCCCAGACCACATGTCGCATACAGAGGCATTATTGTGCCAAAAATGGTCAAATTTGGCAAAAAATCGCACTTTGGGGGGCCTAGCGTCCCATTGTGCAAGTGGCCCAAGGGTTGTGACATATATTTGGAGTCGGAGGAGTGTCCGCTATCACACTGTGAAAAAATTTTTTGCGCCCGGCCAAGTTGAAAAAATGGGAAAAAAGCGGTGTTTTTAGGCCCCAGCTCCCTATTGTGCAAGGGCAAAAATCCAAAATACTCTTTTTTCATACTATGGGACCCATACCTACAATAAGCCAACTGATTTTTTTGCGCCCCAAAAAAGCACGCTGATTTCGATTTCTAGAGCACTTTTTGCCACTTGGACTGTAGACTAGCGTGTTCTGTAAAACGAAGGCTTATAGCTCGTCGCCGCGCAACCAAATTATCCGACCATTTAGTCGAGATACGTACACTCTCATTAATAACTCGAACAAAACCGCGCCCAGAGCTTTTAATAGGAATTCGCGCCGTATTATTTTTTTCTCTCTCGAATACCGAAAAAAAGAGCAAAAAAACATATTCACACGTACGGTATTCGGCTCTTTAGAAACCTAAGGTCTCGGCGCGGCTGAAAAACTACGTAAATTCTTCTTGCATCTTTTCATAGGTATAATAATGTATCACATCGAGCATACTATAAAGTTGTTTCTGAAAAGGCTATACGAACGTAAGGTAAGAAAAACTCGACGCTTGTTTTGTAAACGCTCGAAAACAAGACGCGGGTGTCTTTTTACAAAATAACGCCATGGTAGTTGCACATTTCGCTGCTGATGGTACCTTTATATTCTTTCGGTATGCATTATATGGGTACGTACGCGATGCTTTGTCGTCAGACTTGGGTATACGTGAAAATACCCGGATAGGGAGGCATCTCGACGAAGGTGGGAGGTTTTCAAGAGTGTATAGACGTGAAAGAGCGAGCGCGTCATTAATATTAAAAAAAAAGTATATTATTTAGGCTAGAAGAAAAATTTCTATACGAAATATCTGCTTAGTCTCTATGCTGCGCTTTGGAAAAGAAAAATATGAAGATGGAGCTGCCTCGGCGACATCGTCGAAGCGAAATTCCTTTAAATCATAATATTTTAGTATATAGCGAGTGCTTTCTACAGTATAACGTTATCAGCGAAGCCATAATTTGCGTTAAAATGACATATCGCATTACGTCAGCCCTCTTTCAACTGTGCACGGTTGCGCTTTTTCGTCCTATCCAACATATTCCGCCATAATTAATAGCTTTTCCCCAGTAATACTATATCTCATTATCTGTCCACCGCGTTAACCATCGTCTAACCAACGTCGAAGTACACCCAGGGAGGAGACCGACGGAAACACGAAAAAAAAATACCACCACGTAAAAAAAAAGAGAAATTTTCTGAAAAAAAACGCCCGCGACAAGGCTTTTTATTGTATACAAATGTAATTAAATATGTAACGGTGGCGTTAATACAAGCTTTTAAATTCGCGCTGGTGGGTTTTTTTGCCTTTTTTTTTTCGGCATGCCGTGTAAAAAGCCAGACCATCGCGGAGGGGTAATTAATTGAGCGAACGATGTTGTGAGAAAAATCCTCCCGGTGGGATTTTTTATTCCGTCGTAACCCGAACCCCCAAGCGAACCAGTTAAATTTGCAATTTTGTTAATTCGCCCATTTGCGGCGAAGGTTTAGTAGCCCGGAGCTAAACCGGAGTAAAGCTAGAGACACCGTAGACGATTCGTTACGTGGTGGAAATTTATTCGCCGAATACACGCAGATCTGTTACCGCCGGCCATATGTAATATGTATAAGAAGGACTAGAAAGACTGGAGAGTGAATTTATGAGATTTTCTGCTATCTGAGTCTTGTTGTCTTATTATCCCCGCAGAGGCCCGAGCACCCGGCCGGTAATCTTCGCTTGATTACGTTGTTAAATTTTGGCCTCAAATGGCTCCTTGTAATGGGCTTGTTTTTGTCGGCGAGCGTACGCGATTTTTCTCCTATGTAAGGCCGACGCAACTTGGCTGCGTTATGCTTAACGAGCCGAAACGGTTTTTCTTCTGGCTTTTTACCGAGGTAGCCGAGATGAAATTGGATCGGCCGAATGGCGTTTTCTATGCCGGATCTGATTGTCGCTTTTCGGATTTGTTTTTCAAGAAATGTAGAGTGGTTTTTGGGTCGGGGATGAGGGTGAAATGTTCCTGTGTGTAGGAGTTTGGTCGATTAAATTGAATTGTACTTTGAATGGTTGAAAATTCCGAATATTTGTTGAGTGGGAGGGAAGAATAATCGAAGGGAGGGATAAGAGATATCTTGGAGGTTGATTTTTCGGTCTTATTGATGTTGAAAAAATAACACAGGTCGACATTTTTGTACTTTTGAAATGCTGGTTGAAGTTTAATGGGTGATTTTTTCACGCTGATCACGAAAAACGCAGTGAAAATTCCATCATCCAAGGATTTTTCACAATTTGAATTTTTTGTTGAACCGTTTTTCTACTTTTTTCGATAACTTTGGACAATTGAAGTCGATTTTCCGAAGAAAGAAAAGGTTTTACGAAAAAAATGAATAGAACATAAATTGTAGAGCGTGAAATTTTCTTTCTGTAAAGTCCGATTAAATTTTTCTTAGAAGGCTTAGCTTTCAAAATATTCTAGTTCATGGTTCAAAGTTCAACTTTTTTTTGAATTGAAAATATCTCAAAAACAAAGTCATCTAAAAAAACTAATTAAACTCTCTGAAAGGAAATTTTACGGTATACAATTTATGTTCTATTCATTTTTTTTTTTCGTAGGACCTGTTCTTTCGTCAGAAAATCGATTTTTTGTAACGAACCGCATTTTTAACATTTCCCATTTGCAACAATAGGAATATCAAAGGCCGGAAAATCAACAATTTTTTTCTGAGTAATTGATTCTGATTGGTAATTCTGATCTACTTTTTAGGGCAGAATTTGAATATGATTTCAGTTCTACCCCATTGCATCAGAATTTTTTAATAATTAGAATTTTTTGTTGAAAATTCGTTTTACATTTTTTTATGTAAATTTTGATTATTAAAGTCGATTTTCAGGCAAAAGAAACGGTCATACGAAAAAAATGAATAAAACATAAATTGTAGGACGTAAAATTTCCTTTTAGCAGAGTCTAATTAGTTTTTTCTTGGGTGGCTTAGTTTTTGAGATCTTTTCTATTCAAAAAAAAGTTGAACTTTGAACTAAAATATTTTGAATGCTAAGCCTTCTAAGAAAAAACTAATCGAACTTCGCAGAAAGAAAATTTCACGCTCTACAATTTATGTTCTATTCATTTTTTTCGTAGAACCTTTTATTTTTTCAGAAAATCGACTTTAAGTGTCGAAGTTATCAAAAAAAGTGGAAAACTGTTCAGCAAAAATTCAAATTGTGAAAAATCCTTGGGTGATGGAATTTTTTTACTATTTTTCTGGTGATCAGCGCGAAAAATGCTATAAAAATCACCCATTAAACTTCAAACAGAATTTTCCATGTCGATCTGTGTAATGAATCGTTAAAAAAAATTGTCTGTCAAAAAAATAATCAGCTGGTTAAAAATTCAGTTGAAGAACTGGTTAAAAGTGGAATAGAAAACCGGTTCTGAGGAGGATTTGAAATTTTTTTTAAAAGTAGAAATAATGACGGTTTGCTAGATTTGAAAAAAATTCAAAAAAATGTGGATTGGACTTGAAAAAAAAAATTAAAAATTGGGAAAAAACTGAAAAAAGTATTTTAAAATGTTGAAAAAACAAGAAAAAATAATAATTATTGATATTATAATAAAAGGTAATAATTGGGATATGTTTTGAAAATATTTTAAAAATAAGGAAAAAATAGAAAAAAAATAAGAAAACATTTTTTTTTTTAAATTTAAATGTACTTATTGACATTTTAATGAAAAGTTATGAAGTTTTTTCTCTATTGCCTCATCTCTGAAGTAAGTACATTTGAACATATCCATGACCTAAGGTTTTCCTAAAGGGAAAAGTGCGTCAATTTTTTATTCAACATTTGAAACATGTTTAGAAGTAAGGTGAATTTTCAATAATTGATACGACTGAGAAGAAAATTTGAAAATAGATTTTTCGTAAAGTAAATATTCATGAATTGACTGCTTTGATCATTTACAATTTTTTCAGCCTTTCGTGTGCTTTGGAATGTAAATGTGTCTTCTTGGAATTTTTTCAATTTTTTTCCTCAATTCCAATGAGGCAAATAATGATTTTTTCAATTACTATCAAAACTTTAGTCATCCATGTCTTTAGTTCACTGATTCTTAAAATATTTGTTCTCAAAGTTCAAAAAAAAATTAAATAATTCAAAATTTCCTATCTCTCTAATTTTCATACGAAAGTCGAATAATTAAGAACTTTTGAAAAAGACCGAGCCACTTATTTGATGATCCAAGCAATCACACTAAAACACAAATTAACACAAACCCGCACACTTCTTCGACACTCCAGACAATTTTTCAAAATTGAAAAAAATCCACCCACCATTTTCGATCAAAAACTCGTAAATCCGTCCAATTTCGACCCAAGTTTAAATCAAATTCGCACGAAAACAAACGCTCGAAAACAACAAACACTCAACCCAAGCAGCAAATCGATCTCCAAACAGGGATTTTTCTTTATTCGGTAAATACGTAGTTACTACTCAAAGATGGGGTAAAATTTGCCAAGCCGACTGTTAATTTCGTATACGAAAAGAACTTAGCAGATCTCTATAGGTATACCCCTTTGTGCACTCGACTTAGCTTTAAATATAGTACACGAGGGGCGAAGTGAGAATTCGACGACGAGTACGCTCGGCTAAAGATCTTTCCAAATTTAAGTTTCCGTTTTCTTCCGCTTACTTTGCGATTCATCTAGTCATTGTTTCGAACGCTTTCATTGTTATTTCAAACAGGCTACAAAATGAACGCGAACGCCTACCAAGACTCTGAGGAAATTTCACCAAACCGAATAATTTATTCATTAAGGTATAAAACTAAAACTTATCTACATCTTTTGAAGTACGAGCAGTAATTTACCGCAGAAAAAAGACAGCGACGAAAAAATACCAAAATATCTATCCCAACGTTCCAGTCTGGTTTTTCCCCCTACCTATTTCGAATCTCAGCCTTCGACGTAGAGTATGTGAAAATCGAGTATTCGAGATGGGATTTTTTTTTTCATCGCTGAAATTCCAGCCCGAGTACATAAAGGTGGCGAGTAGGCGATTTTATAACCTCGCTCGCGAAATATACGTAGAGATAATTAAATCAAGTTTAGCGAGTGCTTTTGTGCGAGATGGAAAAAAAAACACCCAACCTACGCCTATGCTATTGCTACGAATACGACGAAAATTCAATTACACCTACAAAAAAGTTCAACTTAGCCATTTTCAAAACGAATAATCGTTTATGCGATGTGCATGAGCACAATGCAGATAATATTTTCGTCGCTTTGAAAGCTTCTCCGGTGTCTCTTTTACTCCTACTAAAATTGGCCGCCACTTCAAACCCAACAAAGAGACGTCTTCGCGTATCTACGAATCGTACGTATATGAAAACGCGAGATCCCAGCGTCATCCGAACGACGACAAAATTATACCGACAAAAAAGAAGGAAAAAGAAAGCAAGAAAAAAGAAGGGAAATAGATTTATTCGATAATGGCGTAAAAATCCTCTTGACAAGTGAAGTATATACGCGAAAGAAATCTGCTTAAGTTGATTCCTAAATAAGCCAATGCCTTCGCCCCTCCGGCCCAGGCCCGGATTACTTTGGCCAAACAAGCCGGCTAAAAATGTGCTTAATTGCGAGGGGGAAAAAAATAGAGAAACGTGTCGAGCTTTGCGACACCCAAACCACACCTTGGAAAATAAACGCTTTTGCCAGATGGAATTCGACAATACGTAGGTATTTTCTGCCTTCGATAGACCTCGCCAGCGTCAATATTGAAGCAATACCGGAAACCGTACCTTTAATCACGGCGGTATTTAATATTAAAAATGTCATGAATTTTAATAACAAGAAGTATATTTTTTTCAAATATATACGAATAAGTTGAGGGGGAAAAACTCGAAACGTTCTTCAATAAAAATATTTCGAGTGAATTTATTTTCGTCTCAGACATTTTTTTTTTTTCAAAATGATGCAAAAAAAATACCAACTTGATAAATTCAAATCGAAAATTAAGTCTGGCGTATTTTCATTTAGTTGTTCCAAGGAGGAAAGAAAACCTCCCCGTCTATGGCATCGCCGGCGTCAGGTAGAAAAACGACGTTGTTGTAGATTTTTTCAACACAACTCGGGCTCGGGGTGGAAAAGAATGAATCGGAATTTGATTTTGTAAAATAAACACAACGGCAACGCGCCGGTAACCGGCATCGTAACGTCAAAAAGAGAGAAAAAAATTATAAGTTATATGGAGTAGTTTTTTTCGTCGGGATTTTTTTTCTTCTTCAACGTTTTCAACTGCAGAAGGTATTCTATCGTATTTTCGTTCTCTCGCTGCGATTCCCATTCCGCGTCCGAAATCATACACGAGTGCATTTTCAATGTTGAGCGAAAATTTCTCGAGTGCTTTCTACGCCGTTAGGTGGCACGTGAATAAATATTTGTCCTCGGTCCAAATTACAAATTCAAGTGAGTTTATAGAAGACGCTCCGATGAATATATTTTAAACCGAATCCGCCACAGTCGTCGACACGTCTGCGTCTCGAATCCGCTCCGCTGCTGTTGTCTGCTAGCTTCTGGCTTCCACTTCACGCACCCTTTCTGGTCTACTGCTCGAATCTTCTTCCCGGCGATGAAATGAAATTCTCGATGTGACGAGAAATCTCGCAAGGTTGCCCGACATAAAATCGAATTTTAACCCTGACTGGAGCACGTTCGTCTAGAATTTAGGCCGTTCGAATGAAAGATCATAGTCTGAATCGAAACCAAGGCGAATGAAAATTATTAAATTGATATGACAATTATGACATGAATCCCCATAAACTTTTTAGATAAATTTTTTTGGGGGAGGAGAGATTTTTCAAATTAATCGTGTTATAAACTCAGAAAAATGTTTAAAATTTTTGCTTTCAACAGAAAAATTATCAGAATTATTGATATTTTTTGGTTTTCTTGCTGCTAATGAAAAATTCTAGCTAGTTTTTGGCGGTTTTCTCATTTTTCTTGGTGGTAGGCACCTTGAAAATACTGAAAAATTTTAATCCCCGGAAAAAATCAGGGTTGGATGGAAAAACAAATGAAGAACGAGAAGAACATTCGCTTCTTTGAAAGAAAAAATGAACGAAGGAACGAATTTGGAAAAATCATCAATTAAAGACATGTGAAGACTCAGGAAAATGATTTTTCATTCTGCTCAAAGAACGAAAGAATAGGAATGAGTTTCACTAAATTTTTGGTTCGTTCTTTTTTTAGGAATTCGGAGTGCAAAATTGATGATTTTTTCGAGGAAATTCCGACATGAAAAGTGGAAATGTCATTTTGCCAGAAAATTCGAATTCCATTTCAGTGAAATATTTCATTATTATCCTGATTGAAATTGAGGAAAAATATTACACATTTCAGTCAGAAATATTTCCAACATTAGTTTGATTCCTGATTGAAATTTGAAGTGAAAAATGGAGGAGAGGATATGGGAACAAAAAACATGATTATTAGTAAGTAAAAAACCGAGAACGGAGAACTGAACGCCAATCTAGAGATGAAGTGAATAAAGAACGAGAGAAAAACGAAGTACAAAGAATGAATTTCATTGTTCTACAATCCCAGAAAAAATTATAAAAAACTTTCCTCCTTGTGTTTCGTTATTTTCAGTATTTGGATTTGGTTAAACATTCAAAGAAAAGAATCACGTAAGTAATTTTTTTTTAATTTTAAGTACGTGAAAAAATTTATAAAAAATCTTCAAAAAGAAATTTGATCAGGGGAGATTTGAAAAGTGGATCGAATCCACCAGAAAATTTTTTCAAACACTACTAAAAAAATTGAAAATTTCCTGAGAAAATGGTTTTAGAAAAGCCAAAACAAAAAAAACGATTTCAAAAAAGGAAAATAAATTTTATATTAGTTTTATGAAGACGGACAAAATTATATACCAGGAAAGTTTTATCACTTTTGCCAAAATTACAATTTTCAAACACGAAAAAAATTTCATAATCAGACAATTTAAAAATAATAATTTGAAAACTTTCCATGATTTTTAAAAATATTGAAGAATATCTCAAAATTTGAATTTTCAACATGAACCCATACCAACTTTCTAAATTTTAATGGCAAAAATTGGAAGAAACAAATGTTGTGTAGGTACCTAAATTTACTGGAATGTTGAGGTTCAACAATTCAACAAACATGGTAGGTACCGAATAAATCAATAATAGTCTTCCAGGATGGGGAAGGCAAAGAGAAGGCACATAAATAACATTTTCAAAAATTAGTCATATTTTCTTGAAATTCTGGATTTAGAATAATTCTTCAGTAAATTCAATAAAAAATGTCTTCTTTTTTATTGTCTCTCAAAATTTAGCATCCATTTTTCACGGTGCTGAAAAGGGAGAGGGGGGAATAAACGAAATTGCGAAGAAACTAATTTTACTGAAATCCTACATTTTGATCGAGATCATTTTTGAACAACTCCAAGAAATAATAATGAATCTTTGACACCATTTCTTTACATTGTCTCCTCAAAATCGTCAGGTTTTTAAAATAATTTTCTCACATGAGAATTTCAATAAATAAAATTCTATCAATGGCAATTTTTCCTTTCTAGTACTTATATGTCTTCAACATCTGATATTTCAATAAAAATAATTACCTGTATAAAATCATACGTGACCTGACCATCCACGTAAAAAGGCACCACCCGTCAGAAGAAGTTTTTTTCGAATTTCAGTGCTCTGGTTTTTTAAAATTAATTTCAAAAACCGACTGGAACCCTTTATTATAAAATTGTGAGCTGTCATTAGGAAACTGGGCAGATCCAAAAGGGGATTTTTATAGGAGAGCAGTTTAAAGTTTCCAACTGAAATGTTGACCCCCCCCCCATTATATGAAAATGGATGATTTTTGGGACATGTTTAGTGGGTAGGAAGACGAGTTGAACCAGAATTTTTTTGGGCTCTATTCAGGGTTACAAACTAAAAATTCTAACATACCTGAAATTTTTCGTTTTTTAATTTCGAATTTTTTGCGGGAAAACACTATAATAGAGAGTAGAATAACATATAAAAATGTTCCCAACTTGTATTGTTTGGAAAAATGAGTTGATTTTTCCATCTGCAAAATGGTAAAAACTGCAATAACTCATACAGAAGCGACCAAATTGAGCTCGAAATTGGTACATAGACACTACGTAAGATCCCTCCAAAATACCAAAAAAAAAAACAACAAATTTTTTGGACAATTCCTCCACTTCCCCTAAAAATTGACGCTTGATTAACAACGAAATGAATCGTTCGCGAACGTTTTCGACATCATCACTGGATGCTGCACGTCAAGAACTATCAGAATCCATCCAAATTTCGATTATCATTTTTTGGATCTAAGCTGATTTTTATAGAAAAAACTACAAAAAAAAGTCAACAAAAAGCAAACGTTAGAAGAGTTTTTTTTTTGAAAAAACTTTTTCTGACTGATGGTCTATTTCCTCTTGGACGATCACACTTTAAAAAAAGGCTTGAAAATAATGGAAAAAATAATTTTTCCCCAGATACTCAATATTTCCCAGGATTGAATTTCTCTCTTCTGCCTTCCACCTCCAAAAATTCGAGGATTTTCATAATTTTAAAAGGCATTTTTCATCCAAAATTTTCAAAATTTCAATAGGCATAAAGTACATACAAATTTTTTCCATCGTACAAACAATCCTCAAAATACCGAAGAGGAGGATTCTTCGTAGATACCAGCATCATCCGACATAAAAAATCTGTCAATCTACCACCAGTTTTTCAACATCTCAAAAATAGTAAAATTAAACGACAATAAAAAAATATCTCGCTTCAGACGGAAAAAAGGATAAACATTTCTGCAACCTGAAAAGTGGATATTATCTATGGAAACGTACGAATTTACAGACCGTTCACGAAACTACGCTGAATAAAGAGGGAATATAGTATACGTACAAAACACACCACGAACCTGGTACAGAATAGACATTCGATTGAAAAAAACCTCGAGAAGGCGGGCGAGAGGTCTATTTACCAGCACATAGCGAAAATGCGACGGTAAATAATGTAATTTCGCATTACTTTGATAAAGGAAAAAGCGTATCTGATTTGTGGGTGTATGGGAAATTTCAAATCGACTCGGGGCATGAGATTGATTCGGCTATACGTCGAATATGCTCCAAAGGAGCCATCTCAGACACGCGACAATTCCTTATCGTAAGATACGAGAAAATTCCACGGTGTTGTATTCGCCCAAACGAGGCTGCAACTTCGCAATTGTGTACACAGATATTCGCGTTGGAAAATAAACAAATCCTCGCGCGATGCTGGAACGAAGGCAGGAAGGGAGAATATTTATGGTGTTTTTTTTTTCACACCGCTCGTGTGTGTTTTTTCCTCGATTAAACTAACAACGGGATCGGATTTACGCGAGCCAATTACAAAACGAGATTTAAATTTTAATCGAAAATTTCGCCGCTTCGGAGTGTTCTCCGGAGTGAAATTAATATCGCGAGTTCGATGAGGGGTTTTTCCTCTGCTCGGCGTTGTTTTCAAAGTATAAACGTGCACCGTACCGGTGCACCACGTTTTGTAATCCATAATTGTATAGTTAGTAATTCGAAAAGATTCTCGGAGAAATGCCACGAATTCGTAATAATTTTACACAGCGTAGTAAAATGCACCATCGTTGGCGGTTTTTTTCGTCGTCTTCGTCGTCAACCGACGACGTCGTCGTTTTTCGTTAACATTTTCTTATTTTCCCCCAGAGAGACGTACCCGCATCCATTGTTGGCTTATCTCGACGTGGCTCGAGCGGCGCGAACCTCGAGGCATAAAAAGCTCGCGATATAATGGCTCGTTATCATTTTAACGTGAAAAATCGACTCGTGATTTATCTCGAAGTTGTCGCGACCTTCCTATTTCGAGGGCTTTTTCATCGAACGCCTTCGAAATTCCAACGCCACCAAATTCCGAGTGTTAATAAAATTGCATAAGCTGTTCGCCGTAAATACGCGATTCAACGAGCTTCGCCGATGTAACAAGGTAGGCGACTCGTTTAACGCGGGTCTGTCTATTTTCACACGGAATGAACAACAAAATGACCGAACTATGTGCGATCTAGTTCAATTTTTTCGTCATCTTTCCGCTACATTGATCATCTCAGCTGTTAACTGTACATTTTCCTCGAAATTTCAATTTTTTTCAGCTTTCGAAATTTTTTTTCAAAATATCAATTTTTTCAACTCCAATAAATTTTCCCTTCTCTGAACTTTCTTCCACAAATTTTTTTTAGCTCCAAGATTTTTTTCAATTTCTTCGATTTTCATTTTTTCTAAAAAATTTTCTCATTTTACAAATATTCATCTAAATTATCAACTGTAAAATCCTATTCTTTGATCTTGAAATTTTTAAAAACTTGACATTCTCCCAATTTTTTTTCACATTAAATTTCTTAAAATGTTTTTCAACACAAATTTTTTTATTCTAAAAATTTCAGAACTGGAAAACAATTTGAGAAAAACATTTGAGCTAAAAAAAATAGAATTTTGAGAAAAAAAATTTCAAAAGCTGTAAAAATTGAACTTTAGGAAAAAATTTTGAGAGCGAAGAAATTTGAGAAAAGATTTCTAGAGTTGAAAAATGAAAACTACGTATTTTTGGAAAAAATACCGGTGTCGAAAAATTTTTATACCTACCTGAAAATAAATTGAAGGGAAAAATTTCAGAGTTGGTAAAAATTTTATTCCAAATGAAAAAATTTTAAATTTGAGAAATATTTTGAGGAAAAATTTTTAGAGTTGAAAAATAACTGGAGAAAAGGAAATTAAGAATTAAAACTATTTTGAGAATCAAAAAAAAAATTGAGTTGAAAAATTGTTGATTTCGGTTTCAAATTTTCAAATCGAAAGCTGAAAATCTCCTTCATTCCTGCTATCTTACGAGACAAGTTGCGAAGTTGCGATTTGAGTGAACGATTTATATTTTGTTGTTCATTCCATGTGAGAATAGACAGACCCGTTTAACGTCGGTCGATTCCTTCGTACATTAATTTTTCAACCGAGTATTGTTATGTTTTGTTCCAAGGTACATATGTACGGGGTCCATTTTACATAAGTACCTCTTCACAATCTTCACTCAGCCCTTCGTCCCTGGCTTGTCTATTGTTTAGATCGTGACGGATGCATTTGATGGGGGTCGGAAAACACGACAGCAAAACATAACTATTGCAAGCATACTCGATGCGTTGTTTTCGTAAATTATACTCGCGGAAATACGGCCCATAGGCACTTTAAACAGTCATTAACGAAAAGTGTAGCTTGTTAGGAGTCGACTCCTCGGACCGGGGGTACGTGCGGAACGCTCGTCGGATATTTTATCCATATACTTAGGTATTTTAAATGTACGGGCACGGCGGCCAACTCGAAGACCTTAAAAAATACCTACTCGAATACGTAGGCTATATTATGGCGCGTTAAAAAATTTCCACCGTTAAATGAAACCAGAGTACAAATCGACGTTACCCAAGTACCCACTTGATAAGCGTTTTAATGTCAAAAGCCATTTCGCGGTTGTGCTGTTTTTTTCCACCAAACCCCCGAACTCGAATCGTTCGAGAGCCAGAATTATGTAACCAATTAGCGTTTTACTTCGGGATTAATGGCGTCAGACGGGAAGGGCTGAAGGGGTTACCGAAGCAGCCTGGTCCGAGCTATAGTTTTTGTTCGTTCGAGGTATACGTACCAAGTAGGTATCGAAATCTTCAATCTGGCCCTTTGAACGAGCCCGCAGAGTTTCTTTTGTTGGAAACTTGGCCCGATATTTATGTAAAGAAGTAAAGATGGATGTGATAGGAAGGGGGGTGGCGAAATGGCTCGTTATGCTGGGTTGATAACGATAGGTCTTGTTCTTTTTTCAGCTGTTTGGAGAGAAATGTCTTAATTTTCTGTGCTCGCTTCGATATTTTACGTGGTTTTATTTCTGTTCTCATTGTCTAAATTGTACTTTAGATGCTAAAATTGGGCAATTAAGGGTATTAAAATTTTTTTCGAATTTTTCACTGCAATTTCGAAAAAATTTCTAGTGCTGATTCGAAATTAACTTTAGAAAGTCGCATTGAAAACTCAATTGAAACAGGTAGTAAATCATCTACAAAATTGAAAAAAAAAAAACTGGAAAAAATTTTATTTTAAAAATTTCATTTCATTTGGATACAAACGACTTTATCCAACTGAGCTTTTTCACTTTCACCCCAAACGAATGTTATTTTCAGGTTTTTTCACCTAAAATTTATTTTTCAGACGATCGCAAAAAATTTCATACAAATTTTCCACTTTTTTATAATTTTTCTTTTCATTAAAAAGACATGAATTTTTCTAGAGGAAATTAAATTTATATGAGTTATTGTTGAACTGCATATTTTTATCCATCAAGGCTTCCGTAAAAATTTTTTCAACTCATTTTTTTTTCAGAACATGAAATTAAAAAAAAATTACAGACTTCATCGAAATGGAAAAAAAAAAGTTAAAAAATTCTATTACATGATTTTAAAAATGCCACCGATGCGACAGTCTTGCAGGGTGAAATACATACCTAGGTACCTAAATTCTGCCCAAATAAATTAAGATTCTTGCAGAAAAATTTCTCCTCTTTCAGAAAAAGAAAATTAAAAAATGATTACTGATGTGAATAACGATGAAAATTCATTCCATGATTTTTAAGGGTAAAAATTGAAAACATCCAAGTATGATACTAGATAGGTACTTACACTTAGGTACCTATTGAATTAATTTTAGCATCACTTAATTTTTCTAGATTTTTTTTAACTTTCAAAAATTATCCAGGTAACAAAAATTTCTCAAAAATTCTAAAAATGATACTTGGAATTTTTTTTAATCTAGCTTCATTCGAAAAAACCTAGAAATATTCAAAAATTATCTATTCAGGTGACAAAAACTGAAAATGATACTTGGAATTTTTTTATCTAGCTTCATTAAAAAAAAGTTAGAAGTATACTTAACTTTCTAACAATGTAATTCACTGCACCTTCCTGACAAGTGTCCACTCAAAATTTTGATAAAACGAATTAAAACAAAAAAAAAAAAAATTCATTGAATAATTCATAACATCTGAAAATACTAAAACGTTGTTCGAAAACGTTGGACTTGATTTCCACAAAATTGGGCAAAAAATGAGTCTAGTGGTCTGAGATGACCAAATGAAAAGTGGCCACAAGCTCGATTTCCCAATTTTTTTTCAAAAAAGTGATAAAATCATTACAAAATCAAAAAATTTAAAAATATTGCGAAGTTGTTAACAAAACCCAGATTCCTTTTTCAGAGAATTGTAGAACATTTTTCTTTTTTAAAATGACAAAATTCTATCAAATATTCACTTTTTTTGATTTTTGATTGTTGACTTTCGACTTTTTTTCTGATTGAACGTCTTTCTCTCTTCCCCCTTTGTCCACAACATATCCATATTATGGCTATAGTGAAATTTGAAGTTTTCAACTTGAATTTTTAATTTCGATTAAAATCTATCAAAAATTAATCGAAACTGAAAAAAAATTTAATTGATTTTTTGAGTGATTCAAACACTTAGAATACGTATTCTCGAAAGAAGGAATCCTCATGTTAAATATTTATGAATTTGGACTTAATTTTCTTGAAAACGTTATTTTACTTCCTTTATCCAAAAAAATGATAATTTTCTGCACAAAAAAAGTGAAGATTTATGAACAAACTTTATGTACCTAATCTGGGTTTTCAATAATGATTTTTCCATGAAATCCTTCGAAAAGAGAAAACTTTTGGATTGTAGCAATTATGCTTTTTTTCAGCTATTTTTACCCACAAAATCAATTTTCAGTTTCATTTTTAAAATTATAACGTGAGAAATGTTTTTTATAGAAAAGTCGTTTTTGAGAATCCTCTATAATAAAGTTTGAAAGTTTTTCCCATACAATTGTCAAAATAATTAGCATTAACTACACTTATTCATTTCATACAAAAATTGTAAACGTATTTTTGATTGAATGTAATTTTTTAGCAGATTTTTTCATTTTTAAAATTTCTGATTTTATTATACTTTAGGAGTTGATTTTTTTTTTTGAAATTATCAAATTTAAGATTCAAAAAATTGGGACTTATTTTTGTGAAATATACGAAGTTCAATTTCTATTCTGGCACAAAAACACTTCAGATATATCTTTCTTTTTTCAAATTTTTTGAAAATTAAAAAACTTCAAAAATTATTTTCAAAAATTCCAACATACACTTTTCCAGATCCAAGAAATAAATCATTTTAAATAGATAATTATTAGCAAAAAAAAATATTGTTTGGTCAACTGGGGAAAATTCGTATCAAAATCATCATTTTTCATTTCTAATTGATCATGACGCTGGAAAAATGAATCTTGGCCACAAGAATTATGTATTCCCAGGACCTAAACACCTTTCACTCTTGATTCCTCCAGCTCCATCTTCTACTACAAATTAATTCCACATTATTCCATTCTAGCCCCGAATATAAAGACCAGCAAATCAAATTGTCAGCAAATTTCACACCTGCGTGCACATTCGACGTAGCTCACAACTCAACTCGATCTTTTCCGCACGTTCTCGAGGAATCAAAATCGACTCCTATACTCTAACAAAAGCGTATAAGTATTTAATAAATATGCAAATCTTACCTCGAACCACCAACTGTATTGGTTCCGATGACAAGGCATCTTGAGTGGTATAATCGGACGCTTCGACTTGGCACTCCCATTTACCATCGTCGAATTGCAAGCTCGCTTTTCGAACCCATATACTACAATCTCCGGTTTCTTTATTGCCGACCCATTCGTATTTAGTATCTTGCATTCGAACAGGCTGCGGAAAAACAAAACAGAAAACCCCAAATAAGCATAAATTATCGAGGAAAAAATGCTCGAATTAGAGCGGCGAGAAAAAAAAACACCATTCACCGGAATCATTCAACTGGTAATTCAGTAATTCTTTCGCTACATTTTTCACACCCTATTCGTTGTTTAACTTTATACAAGGTACTCGTGGTACTACAAGCTGATTACATACGAGATACGATGACGATGAAAATTAACCCATAAAATTAGCGCTCGTATAAGCGCGAAAAAAAATTTCCTGGGACCGTTGTAAAAAGCCAGAAAAACGGCGCGAGATTACACGGAAACGAGCAATATCACTCTTGATAATTACGAAACGTGTACTAACAAAAAGACCCAGGCAGGGGGTTGCCGGGTTGCATTCATAAATCAGCTGTTTTAATAGGTATCCGTAGTATAGTAACACTATTATTCGGGCGAACTTTTACGTACCTATCGAGCTCATACATTTACATGTAATATCATGTAAAACGCCATCGTCCCTGATCCGCGCTACCCTTCTATGGCTTAAATTTCCATACACGAGACCGAAAAGCGAACTCGGCTGAATCAATTCTTTAATAAAAGGTGCTGCTGGTAGAACACCGAAACCTGATGCGGCTTGATTTGCCATTCGTATCTGTTCGTGTCTTATTAAATTTATACCCCAGACAGTCGACTCGACGAGCGGGATTAATGTTATTTTTAATTAAAAATCCTAATCCAATGCCGTATCGTGAGCCGTTATCAGATTAATTAATGTCAATCGGATTCGGCGGCAGTTGTTGAAAGAATGCGCCAAAGCTGCGAAAATACTTCTTTTGACGAGTTTTCGCTTTATTTGACACGGCCGCCAGGCCTGTCCTGGCCACCTACACCGTACCTACTACAAACACCAGGTTTGTTTTTCCCTCCCCCATAGGTTCCACCCTATCCACTCGTAATATACGTAGTATGTTCCCTGGAAAAACTAGCTCCTAATAATTTTTGCCAAAAACAAGACACTGACGATCGAAATACAAATTTTCCCAATTTCTTAAATTTTATTTTTTTTCAAAATTGTATCCAATTTAAAAAATTTTCCAATTGTAATTTTCTCAACATTTTTCCAATTTTGATTCATCAATTTTTTAAAATTTAAAATTAAAAAAAAATTCTTCCAATTATTGAGCTGAAAGAAATTTTAAAAGACATGAAGTTACAATTTTTTCAATTCAAAGTTGAAAAAATTTGAGGAAGAATTTTGATGATGATGATTTATTGTTATTAGTTGCAAATACATATACCAGTCTGAAGGCTAAACTATGTATTTTTAGCGATCTTAGTATCAGGTATTGATAATTGAGCAGGAAAACTTGAAAAACCACAGCGATGATGTCTTGGGGTAAACGGGGGGGGGGGGGGGTAGTCGTGTGTTTATCCGGACCACGCAAATCATTTCAGTCGTTCAGCTTTCAACTCTTTTTTATGTCTTACCACTATTTGAAAGAGGGTTATTGGAGAGTGATGAAATAAACAATTTTGAATTTTGTTGTCGGTTGTATTATGTATAGTCAAATTTGCACAAAATTATTAAATAATATTCAATAATTTGAGCAAATTCGACCGTTCAGAATACAACTGACAACAAAATTTGAAATTGTTTATTTCATCACTCTCCAGTTTCCCTCTTTCAAATGGTGATGACTTAAGAAATAGCTGAATGCTGAACGACTGAAATGATTCACACTGTCCGGATTGTGCGTGCTCCAAAGTAGGGCTGTCTAGCTAGCCAATAGCTCATAGCCATTAGCCATTAGCCATTAGCCAAAGGATTTTCACTGCTTTTAGCTTTAGCTTTTAGCTAGCCAATCAACTCTACTAGCCATTAGCAATTAGCTTTAGCCGATCAAATCGAATGGCTATTGACTTTGTTTTTTTGTTAATTTTTCTTTCCTTGAGAAATTTCTTGAGAAATTTCAAATTTTATTAGTCATTTTTTCTTATAAATGTGTAAAATTATGATTTGTTTATGTTTTTTTCAGTGATGGAAGAGCCTTGCTTGGAGCATTCCCACTCTGGCTCGCTCATTTGCTCTTTGTTATTTTAGGCTCTCGCTCTTCACTCACTCTTTTGAAAATTTCAATCATGAATCTTCTCGCTCTACACATATCTCTTCTATTTTTTAAAATGATTCTTGCTCTTTGCTCCTGGCTCGCTCTTCAAATTGTTTCCGCTCTCACTCCCAGTCTCCCACTCTCGCTCCCACTCTTGACTCCACATCAAAATTAAAAATTTTGATATTTAAACACAGAATGGCAAATGCTCTATTTGTGATGGGATCATAAGATATGACAAAAATGACTAAAATGGGTTCGAAAAATGAAAATCACATATGAAATTTAATTTTTATTCAAAGTTGTCTCAAAAAAAATTATTCCTTCCTTCATTTTTTACTATTTTTTCATCTTTAGTCTTCACAAACTCACTAACACAAAAAAATGAAGAAGAGCGAGAGCCGGCAAAAATTTCCTGACTCTCGCTCCACTCCCGCTCTTCTCAGGTTAATGACTCTTTATAGTGAATGCTCTTCAAAAAAATTAGTAGATTTTTTTTTTAGGAGCGCTCTCAGTAGTTTTGAGATTTCAATTTTTTTTTGTTCTTTGCTCTCACTCTCGCTCTTTCAAAAAGTACCACTCTTTTAGGCTCCTGCTCGCTCCTGGCTCTTCCACCACTACTTTTTTTGCTCTTTTTCTTCAAAGGAAAAATACCTACCTGTTTTTTTTTTACATTTTGGTACATAAAAAATAATGACAAGTATTTTGGGATACCACATAATTTTTTTCAAAAATTAGCTATTAACTAGCCAATAGCTAGCCGATCAACTCACACTAGCTATTAGCCGTTAGCTTTAGCCAATGAATTTTTTTTTCAGTTTTTAACCATTAGCTCTAGCCAATGCGATTGGCTAGACACCCCTGCTCCAAAGTCAAAACCTTTTGTTTCCACATTGTATAAATACCTATTTACTTGTTTGCTTTAGGACATAATCAGTAATCGGCTATAAGTTCATTTCTCGACAAATTTACTCGTTTCTTATGAACCATTGAGCTTTGGTAGCTATATGTGTGAACTTGTTTTGGAGAATTTGAATTTTCTTCAGTAAAGTTTTTGAAGCTCCAATTTATATTAGACATGCATATGCCAGACAGGGTCGTAGAATTGTTTTATGGAATAGAGAATGCGGTGGGAATCTGTAGGTTAGAGCGCCTATTAATCACAGGAAACAAGGAGTAGAGTCTGGTGTATTTTTCTTGTTGTTTTCGTAATAGGTGTCCCTTGATTAATTTTCCGGAGAACAAAAATGTTGCATTCTGTTTTACTAGCATTATTTTTCAATTTCCATTTTTGCAACCATAAATATGTTGCATTTATAACATTTTGAAGGAGGTTGATCAGAGTTTTGAGCAAGTATGCAGGTATCATCGGCAAACATTGCAATTTCAGTTTATGCATCCATAAAAATATTGTAGCAGAATAATATAAATAGTGTTGGGCTCAACACTGCACCTTGTGGCACTCCTTGTTTAATTGGTCTGATTGTCGAGTATTCGTTGTCAATTTTTATCTGGAATGTTCAATTAAATAGAAAAGATATGATGATCTGTGTAAGATAGTCTGGGATGTGTAATGTGATCAATTTTTGTATTAATCCATAATGCCAGACTGAGTCGAATGCTTGTTTTACATCTAGAAAGGCGGGAGCTATAAATTTTTTCACTTCAAAAAAATTAATGTATTAGGTATGAAGTTGAAAAAATTTAATTAAAATAATTTCATAGGTATAAAAAATTTAATATTAAAAAATTTTCCAGCTCGAAAATTTGTTCCAATACTTTAAAAATGTTTCCTCAATTTTTTTTTGAATTTTAGAATTTTTCCCATTGTAAATTTAAAAAATTTCAGCTTTGAATTTTTCAAGAAATTTTCAACTCGTTTTTCAAAATTGCTTCCAATTTAATAAGAAGCAATAAGAGTAGGTAAATTTTAAAAATAAAAATAAAAATAAAAATATGAAAATAAAAAAAATATAAAAAGATCAAAGTCGAAAAAATTTTAAAATTGGATACAATTTTGAAAAAATTTTAAATAATGAAAATGAACAAATTTATACTCAAGAGTTGAAAAAATTTGAACTCAGAACAAATATTTTTTACTTGAATCCTCGAAATCCCATTTTTGGTAAAGATAATTAGGAGCTAGTCTGGAAAAACCGACAAGCTTTTGCCTTTTATATCGACAAATACGCTCCGAATAAATTAATTACACGCTGACGTTTATATACGGGGACGATTTAGTCGACTTTGCCTATACATAGACGTACATATTATCAAAGTGATGCTCCACTCTGCGCTGCTGCACGTTGTACTACATAATCTGTTCGACAACTTATACGTTCGTAGTACGAACAACACTCTCGTTCGTTTAATTCGCCTATATACCGACTGTGTGTAATTATACTGACAGTAAATTCGCGCCATCGACTAATCGTATATACCAAGTTTTAGCCATATGAGTCCAACCGGCCACCGTTACGTATTTCGATTCGTATCCGAGGTTCGAAAAATCATCCTATAATCCGTAATCTTATCAGCCGTCCTGGGCAATAGAATACCAGCCGGCAGTGTTCGAATTGCACCAAATCCCAGGACCTGGTGTTCACTGGTGCTGTTGTTTGTCGAAAAATTACTCGATTACGAATCCCAAAAACGTAGAATTAAATTATTCGAGTGTCTTTGTTTCGCCGAACGAAGATTATTGGCCGGAGGAATAGAATTTCAATTTGAAAGGTTTCAGAGAAGAGATTGTGCATTTTTGAATTTTTCTTCGGTATAAATATCTGTAAGGTTTTGTTTAGAAAATTTGATCACTTTACTGCAGGGTTGTGCTGTAAATTTACACCAGTTATTTTACAGTAAAATAATGTAAAATAACCTATGTAAAATAACAATGTTATTTTACATTATTTTACACATGTAAAATAATGTAAAATAACTCTTATCATGTAAAATAACTCTTATCACGTAAAATAACTTTAATTCTATTTTTTCAACAGTTCAGAAATGAAATTTAGTAAATTATGCTGAAAAGAGACAAATAAAGTAATTAAAACAATACCCTGATGAGTAGAAAAAAAGGAACATTAATTTTTATATCAAATGAACGGTGTTAAGTCAAAAGAGACCAAGCGACAAATTCGGAAGTGCTAAGATTTTAACATATTTTTCACTGGTAATACCTACAGAATAAGCTTCTGAGCAAGTAAATTATTGATAGATTAATGTTTCCAGAGTTCACATTTTTCATACTTTTTATCCCTTCTTCAACTGTTTAAAAGTTATTGTACTTTCAACTTTCAAGTGAGGAGCTTGGTTCCAAAGCGGGCTTTTTGCATTTTTGAAAAAAATGAGATTATTGTCATTTCGGATAGTATTTGTTACGGGCTATCCAATGAACCTACCGTCGTTGTCCGAAAACGCCTCGTTTATAGAGAAAAACGAGATCAAAAAACCACCTTGGACTCAAAGCGGTCTTTATCCACTGGAAAAAGCCCGCTTTGAGTCCAAGCCTGTAATTTGTTTACGAATGACATCGTGATAAGAGAAATTGTAGTGTCTAATGTCAAGATCAGTAGTTCGGAAAGGTGTGGAAACATAAATCACAACTTTTTAGGGGGGGGGGGGGGGGAGTGACCGAGGTTTCCGGCAGATAAGGGTAAGGTACCCAATTATCGACCACTTTTTTTTGAGGCCTCGCCATTTTAAAAGTATAAGAGTTGGAAATGTGATTGATAGCTTAATAGAATTTTATTAAACGTACGTACATTGTCTCGAAACACTCATTTCTTTCATTTAATTACGTAAAAAGCTTACCTTCGAGTCAAAGCTGGCTTTATCCAACAAACAATGTGGTAGATTTCCCCCCTAGGGGGCAATTTTGGGAAAAAATTTTTTCGAATGTTTTTCTAACCCTAGAAGGGTTATTTTAAAGTTGTCGCCGGTACTCTATCGTTTACCGTTCAGAAGTTAGCAGTTTTTCACGTTTTTCTCGGAAAAGTGATTTTTGGAAAAAGCCCGCTTTGGAACCAAGCTCCTCAAGTCTGTTTTTGATGGAATTTTTGATGGCGCTTGGTCGATTTTAACTAAACACAGTTCAAATATCAATTCAGTATCAGTAATATCAATATACCTTATGTTTTACATTTCATTTGGTATCGGAATCAAGTTCGTTATCATCACAACGCAATGTATAATTTGGTGGCAATTATTACACATGGCACGGTATTTATTACCATCGGAATTTTTGGAAGCAGGCAACTTCTGTACTCCACCCTTTAGGGCGAGCCATTTTAATTTTATTAAATCAAAATCACCTCAACTACATCAAAACTTCAAAACCACGTTGAAAATTCTCAAATAAAATACATTTAACCTATTATCAACTCTTATCAGTGTTATTTTACAGTACTTTACAAGAAATTGTTATTTTACATGTTATTTTACATTTTCATTTTTTTACATCGTTATTTTACATTATTTTACACTTTATGAAAAATAATTATTTTACATGTAAAAGAACAACCCTGCTTTACTGCAATCTAAAGAGCAATTTTTTTGGTTTTTTCAAACTTTTAAGTTGGTTCAATGGAAAATACGAATGTAAAAATATTACACATTTTCAGAAAGTCTAATCTCTAATATCCGAAAACGTGATTGGCTGTAGGACTTTATCGACACAATACCGAAATAAAAATTGATCACATTATTTTTACAATTTTTCAAGTAAGAAAGCGTCCTGCATTTTTGTAATTGGAAAGATTTTTTTCAATGTTGAACTGCCATTTTGACATTTGAACATTTCTCTTTCGTACCTATAGGTACATTAATATTTAGAATATGCGAATCTGTCAATTATTAATTTTAATGACTTCTCAGCATAATTGAACCGAATAATGGGAAGGGAGATTTTCTTTAATCATTGCAAAAGCAAAATGTCATTTTTATATAAAAAATTAGGTTTGAGAAAGAAAAATTTTCAAAGTACCTAATGATTTCTGGGGAGGGGAGGGAAGGGGGGAGGGAGGGGGAATTTCCGTTTTGGATTGAAAAATTGTACTTCGAGTCCAAAAAAAAGAGCAAAAAATCCATTTTAATTGGAAATTTTTGTTTTTTTATCCCTCCAATAAGTCTACTTTAGTTCGTTTTCGATTATCAGCGACCTTAATGCATCGTTACACCAGTGAAATTTAAGTTTTACGAATTAAAAAAATTAAATGACTTGATTATAATAAATCAGGTAATCGGAACTTTCACGTTCCGTACTTGGTTTTTACTGAATTGATTAGTATTGTCGAAAACGTGGCGAAGAATTAGGTAAGTTTTCCCATGAAAAAAATTGAAAGAAATCCTACCTACTCTAGCACTGGTGAAGCAAAACTGAAATTCCTTTGCTCTATTTGAAGTCAAAGATATTCAAATGGAAGTTTAATATGTAGGTAAGTTGTAATAAAATTGTCACATTTGCTTCATTCAGAATGGTTCTTTTCACTACTTCTCAAAGTAGGACACTTCATTCATATTTATCACTAATATTTGACTCGAAAAATTTCACAATCAGAAAGATATCAATTTCTGACTAATTTTGAGTTGTAAAATACGAATCTGGCATTCATTTTTGTCTGGCGTGATTTCTTTGCCAGCAGCTCTTGATTCAAACTTTTAAAAATGAGAAATTTAAGAAGAAAATATACCCAAAAAAGGTAAAATCAACGCCAGATTCATATTAAGCAAATCGAATTACAACTTCATACACAATTTGAGCAATAACTTCATTTTTTCACTTGAAAATTTTTTCAATTTCGAATTTCTTATTGTAGGAAGAGACGTCCAAATGAAAAAATTAACGCCGAATTTTAGGACTAATTTTTTAAAAAAAATTCTGAAGTTATTCAAGGCTGAAAACTCGACACTCCGGACAGTAAAAAACGAGAGAAAAACTTGGGGAACTTGGCCGATTTCGGGTTCATTTTTCAGCATGGCTCATTCATCAGTTGCAGTTTCGGTTTCCATTTAAATTATTCCATTTTCCTGAAATGGAACTAGAATTCTCAAATTTCCCAAGCTGACTAAAAAATTCAGGCAAAAAAGGGAATTTGATGAATTTTGAGACATTGATGATTTCATACAACCGAATTTGCTAGGATTGCAATACGTGACCAGTGTCGAGTTGAAACATGTTCGAATATGAATTTTAGGCCCTTAAATCATCTGAGAAAAGGCCGTGAATTCCCAAAATGACATTATTCATTTATAAAGAAAATATAATAATTGGGTACCTAGTGAAAAAAATAAGGAAAGAGAATAATTGGTCCAAATTTACGTTGATGAGGTATTAACAGGTCAAATCAAATCGTACTTGCGAGAAAAAAAATTTCGACACGAAATCACCGTTTTGAATTAAAGAAACCTGGTTGGTTTTTTGATATTCCCATGGGATCCCTTCCTTCCAATATGGAAAATTTCGGGGCTAATTCACCATTTCTACTCTCTCATTTCTGAATCGGTGAAATTTATTAAAAATCAATGAAAAACGGCCAGAATTGTAGCAAAGTAATAAATCAGTGAATTTTTTCACTGAAAGCAAGTCAGTGAAAGAAACTTACTAGAAATCAATGAAAATTCGGGCGCATGTAAACTGCACACACGTTGGAGTAAACAACGAAACGGTGTATGTAAACTGCACACATATGTAAATTGCACACTCACAGCGATAAGGTATTCTGCACACCGTTGGTTTGAATGAACGATTGAATCGTTCATGACTTGTTATGCCTCCTTAGCTACTCAGTAAATTTTCTTCCATTTTTACTTTGTCTCATCCTTGGGCAATGTAGAGCTTTCTACTTCTTTTGAGTGGGGGGGAGGGGGAGCTGAACAATTAATAATTTGGGAATGTACCTTTTTCATTTCATTTGACAGGAATCTGAAAATTTTCGAGAAAATCGGCCTGTCATTGAAAAATAAAGGAGCGTCATTTCTGGAAAAAATGGACGCTTTGCTGATTTAAAAAAAACAATGAACTAGTGATAAAAATTGTTCAAATGCTGTTAAAAGAATTGTTGAAATTTCGTCTGAAACATCGCGAGATCGTGAAATCCTAAACCAGCAGCCATTACCTATCCGAAATTCATGCAAATTGGAAAATCTGATATTCGCTACCATCAACGTCGACCTTTAAAAGTACAAAAACGAATTAATTTTTTTTCTTTTATTTAAGCCCTGATGTTGCGAAAAGAAGCACAACAGGCCAATCAAACGTTACTGGCGAAAAGTAATTTAAGTAATTATAAGAGTATCATTTTTTGTATGTGCCATTTCGTTCATTTATTTTTTGTGTGCTAATTACATATGTGTGCAAATTACACTTCTTCTTGGTGTGTGCAGATTACATATGTGTGCAAATTACACTCGTTTGTGTGCAATTTACTTTCTTCCGAAAATTCACTAAAAACTCGGTGATTTTATGAAATTTACTGAAAAATCTGAGAAATTCTTTGAATAATCAGTGAAAAATCGCTATTTCCTGAGCTGCAATTTTGACTGTTTATCAGTGATTTTTCACTGATTCGAAATGAGAGTACCCAGTTATGTTCTTTAAATCATAAGAAAACTGAAAAGTGATCTATTTATGATACCTCCAAATAATAGAAACGTAATGAAAACCCAACCGAAATATCCAAGTAACATGACTGACGGATGAAATCGAAGCTGACAAGAGAACAAAAAAAATAACCAAACTTTTTCCGACAAATCCCCGTTCAACTTTCATTTTCATTCCAACACTGAAAAAAATATTTTTAAAAAATCCTAAAAATAATGCATGCATGCAATTTTGACAATTTTTTGAGATTTTGACCGCAGTGGAGGAAGTGAGGCGTGAGATGCTGAAGGACATTTTTGAGGTTTATTCGAATCTCAATTTCTCTAAAACTTGAAACAATTTTCACGTACTAAGATTTTTTTTCATTTTTTCGGCTCAAAACAAAAATTTTTAAAAAAAGGTCATCGTATTCGAAAAATTTCCGACGCAAACTCAATTTTCCCAATTAAAAATATAATTTTATCATGATGAAGGACCACATGCCCTCGTACGATTCAATCAAGAGCTTTTCATTTTATTTTTTACAAAGAAAAGTAAAACGAGTTTTCGAGAAATCAGCACGATTTGTCAATGCTTCGCGGCATGTTTATTTATTGATTTCTTTCCCCGATGCTGAATTTGAATAATAGAGTAGTACTTCAGTAAACGATATTATGCTAATTACCTCATCATTAAAAACATTAGTCTTTAAAAAAGCTCGTACAAAATACTCGAAACTTTTCTCCAATTTTACAACAGCGAACCATCAAATAAAAGGATAATTAGCGAAATATAATTCATCTAGTCTTTCTCCGGGAAACTATTCGACTAATTTGTTCAACCTCGTATTTAATGAACTCAAAATATACCACGTAAATTTCTATAAAACAAACCGCGCAATAAATAGCGTATTTTTCCTGCAGTTCTCGCAGCACTTTCGTCTGCTGCTTTACGTATTTATCTCGAATCGTTCCAAAAATGTCACCACGACTGCGACGTGCAGCAAAAAAATAACGGAGAATAAAAATAGATGTACTACGCGACCGTGGGTATTATCTTATCAGAAAATGAACGTGAAATTGAATTATACGCGACATCACAATAGAGCAACAATCATTCCAAACGAGGCACCCGGGTACCAAAGGAATGGCAGGATTTCGGCATAATAATGCGCCTGTTTACGAAACGAAACGTTGAAAAAAAAGGCGAAAAAAAAGGAACCCTAGCAAGGATAGGGGAGAATCAGGGAGAAAAATCTGAATTGAATATAGGGCGAAACGGAACCGCGCTCGTATACCGAGATATGGTATCCGAAAAATGGAAAAACGATGAAAATCGGCAGACAAATGAAAATAAAACCGGGCGGTAAATTATACTCGAACATGCCATGGTAGAATTTTAAATTTAATAGCGGCGACGGACGCGATCTGCCGATGCCGGTTGCTTTTTCCCATGTGTTCTTCCTTTAGCTGCTTCGAATTCGGATTCGATTCTCGTCCAAATAGAGGTTATTTCGTTCACGCAACGTGCATTTCTACGTATAGCTTCGAATATAAATTATCATTTTTTTTTTTCATATGTAAATAGCCGCGGTTTTCGTTTACGCCCGATGAGAGTTTCGAAGCTAGAAAAGGAGTCTACGAAGTTTGCACCTGGTATAAAGGAAGAAAAGGAGAAGAGCTTACGAGGGTGTTGAACCACCACATCTCGTAACGTCAAACAAGCCGCAGGGAATTCAAACAAAACGAATGAAAACGTTCGATGATTTCGAAATGAAATTTCCACACGACGCCGCCACCTTCTCCCGGATTCCCAACTTATCGGACGCGGTAGGTACCCGAATTACAATAAATTTCTAATTCTCGACCTATCACTGTGGGATTTATGGCGTATACCGGAACGATTTCTATAACTTGGGTCGTGTTCCAGCTCCGAGTTCGGGACGTAAAAAAGCAAGAGGAGAAGGGAAGGTCTCTTTTCAAATAGCCAAATATGACCATTCGATGTTTGGGTTAATCAAATAGCAATTCTCGAAAAGTGCCCTAATTTCGTATACCTCGTGGAATTGTGGATTTCGAGTCGACGTCCCGCTAGACAAACATTGATTAATCGAATCGAACTTCAAAAATATACAGATTTAGTTTCCTACTCGCAGAAATATAATTATTAAAACCGATCGATGAAAATTCCAGATACCGTCGAAATCTCCACAAAACACGGCATTTGCCTTCTTATAAGAAAACAAATTCCCAAAAAAATTCGCATTAAAAATAAATAGAAAAATTTTCCAATTTCTCGATCCGACGTTTATTTTTGTTCTTAAGCCAGGCGCAATCGAGAAAACTGCGCTGGCAATCTCGAACGTAATCTTTTTTGAATTTCAACCATCAACCCGTCGAGGGAATTTTATACTCAAAGGCTACGAAAAGATACGTACTCGTATATCCACACTGTAAACCGAGTACTGTTTATGAATTCTTTCACGTGATAAGTAATTTTAAGCTCGAGCAATCATCGATGCGGTTTCGTTACACGCAGATATTTTTTCAATCAAAGGTCCGAAGTGTTTGGTTATCGTGGGCGGTGAATTTATTTACGGTTATAGCTGACTCGACGATGCGAAACTAATGTAATGAGTATTGGACAATATGAAAGATTCAGGTGCTTATGTAGGTGTATAAGGACTTTTTGTCGAATTATGGAGAGTTTCAGGTAATTCCAAATATGAAGCTTATGCACATATGGGAAATAAATTCGTGAAAAAGTCATTTCGGGTTGAATTCAGGTTCAAATGTAGGATTTAGATAATTAGTTTTATCGATTTTTAAAAATCAACTGCAACTGGACCGATAGACCTTTATTTAAATAAGAAAATCAAAAATTATTTCTTTAGTACCTAACTGAAATTTAAAATAGTGATTCAGATTTTAAAGAGGAAAAATTTTTAAAATTGTACCTCACTGTGCTCTTCAAGTACGATCAATATCGATTTTACCAATTTCAATTTCACTTATTTCTGCTCCAGTTTCAAGAAAAATTAACCCAAATGCCATAAGAAAGAGTGGGATGATAAAAGAAAATGGAAATCGTTCCACACTCCTCCGTTTTAATATTTTAATGTTCAATGGATAATTTTTCAAAACAATTAAGTACTTACTGCCATTTTTTATACATACTTACTTAACTTTTTCATTGATTAGAAAATTCCAAGTAATGAATTTTACCCAAAATTTTCAAAACTCTAGCCCTTTATTTCCACATAGGATATAATCTAATGTGCAGTGGCGCACTTATTGTGTACAGGGTGTCTACCAATTTTTAAAAATCAAATTTCGCGACTTTTTTGCGACCTTTTTTTAAGGTATCTAGTATCTACCTCTCAATTTGACCCCCCCCCCCACACCAAAAAATCAACGAGATCAAATTTATTATAGAAAAAAGTTTATGCTCCGTCGGAGGAAAATACGTCTTTAATTTTGAAAAAAGACAATTTTTCACAAAAATTTTCCAAAAGTGAGTTATTTTATGGTAAAGAAGAGAAGTAGTTACTGCCCGAGCAAAGCGAGGGTGGAAATTTTACGAAAAATCATGTTAGAACGGATAAAATTGTTAAATGATTATTGAGAAATAAATTCATGGAAAGTTTGAAATATTAACAGATTTGGCCCGAGCGAAGCGAGGGCGAAATTTTTTCGAAGAATTTATTTTTAAAAAAAGCAAAAAAAGACATATTTTCAAATGGTTTTCTCCTTTAAAACATCCCTTGAAAAATTCCAAAATTCTCCAATTATTTTAGATTTTCCTGACAACGGAAACAATATTACCTTTGAAATTCCCAATCGTGATCGCTACTTAGTCTCCCACAAGAATATATTTTTCCGCTTCAAAATATTCAATTGTCTGAAATAGAAGGGAAGAGGACGAAGCGGTATATAATTTAAGAATGGGTTGTTAAAATTTATGAGCCCGAGCGAAGCGAGGGGCGAAAATTTTTAGAAAAAATATTCAAAAAGGTGAACTTTCTTTACTTTTTCTGTTTTGTAAAAGGCGAAAAAAATAAAAGTAATTTCGGAAAAATTCGCGACTTTTGATGAATTTTGGGTCAATTTCGCGACTTTTTCGCGACTTCAGCGACCTAAATCTAAATTCGCGACTTTTTCGCGACTTTCGCGACTTTCGCGACCGGTAGACACCCTGGTGTAACTCCAATAAATTTATATTATGCAGTTCCACAAAAATTTTTCAGATTGTAACCTCATGACTTAATATTCTTATGAAAATCAGTTTATCAATATGCCATCTCAGCCATTTCCAAAAATTCTTCAAAAATTGAAAAATGAACTTCGGCAGCTCAAAATTTGATTCAGAGGTGTTATAACATGTTTTTCTCAGTATGAGCCAAATTTTGGCTTGATCGGCGACTCATGAACGAATTGAATTCAAATTATCAGATTTTTATACACGAAATATAAATTTTGAAGTTAAATGAGGTGGGGGATCCTTGAAACTAATAAATTTCTCAAAATTCTGTTTTGTCGACTATACGAGAACTTAATTTCCAAAAAATCAGAATTCGTACTAAAATCAAAAAACAATGTTTTTTGTGATTTTTTCGTGCTACTTTTCTGACTTCCAAAAAATTCAAATTGATGGCCACCCAAAAAAAAAATTAAAAATTTATAGAAATCCTATCCGCAATCGTTTCTTTTTTTGAAAACTGATTTCCTCTGATTTACATTTTTTGCAGGAATTTTTACAAGTTTTCCATATCTCTTTACACAAAATACAACAAAAGTGCACTTCAATTTCAACTTTCAATCGAAATCCTCCCTTCCTCGAAAAATGAAAAATATGAATTTTTTCTACTTTAAAATACATAATTGTCTGGGATGGAAGATTCATACAACTATTTTGAGAATTTAAGTATGTTCATTTAGGTATCGAACTCGAGGGGAGCGAGGGCAAAAATTTGTGAAGAAAAATGTGCCCGAAAACTGAAATTTCTTCATTTTTATCAAGATCTCAGTGCTGAAGAAAAAACGAGATTTTTATCTTTCCCTTCTTATACTTGCTTTTAATCTACATGCGTTTGCCTAACCGAAGCGAAGACCAAGATTTTAAAAATTTGCTATTTTTAGAAACAAATGGTTTGTGATTTGAAAAAAATTTCATTACAAAAAAAACGAAATATCAAAACGTGTTTATGTACTTTCACTGCCTACTTTTTGTTAAAATTTTGTATTTTTTTCATTATTTCGTGCTTTTTCGTGATTGTACGAATCCTGAAAATTCAATAGACACTAATCCAGGGATTTTGAAAGTAATAACTCGGTTTAGTTGTGAGAGAAAGAGGGAAAAATTTGAATTAATGAACTACCATTTTCAAAATTTACAAATAAAACATCTCCAATAAAAATTTTTCAGCTTAATTCCAATTTTCACAGTTTTAAAAACTCATTCGTACGAAATTACTACGAAAACGTAGTGTTTTAAAAGACAAACATGAAAAAAATGTCAACTTGTACTTAGGTATTATGTTTTCAATTTCTGAGATCTTTAAGGCCAAGTATTACAGGCATCATAGCAAAAATTTTGAAGAAAAAAGTAACTTTCAGTAACTTTTTTGAACAAAAAGTGACCAAAAGTAAACAAAATTCAATTTTTTACAGTTTCCGGGGGAGGGGGGGCAATTTTTATGTAGTTTTCTGCAAACATTTCAAAGATGGATCAACTGAAAAGACGTGAATAATTTCATTTATTAAATTCCTTCGTCAAAATAACAAACAAACTATAGCAAAAATCAGTTTTTTATTTTTTTTATTAAAGAATTTAGAAAAATAGCAATTTCTACGTGAAAATTTGAATTTTTGCTTGGAAGTTCGAAGAAAAAGTGACTTCTGAGGGGAAAAAGTAACCAAAAGTGACTGAAGTTGAAAAAAGTGACAAACACTTTAAAAACGTGACCCGCTATGATGCCTGGTATTATCCAAACTTTGTATTGAAATGCTATATAGATCAATTCAATAAAGGAATCACAGAATAAAAGCGATCATTTGTATCGAGATGACGAATATCTCTTGAAAATTTTTGATCGAAAAAATGGAAAAGATACCGTTGTTTGCTAATTTTTTAATTGGCATTTCAAATTTTGACGAGATTTCCTCGCAAAATCAAAAAAAATTATAAAATTCAATAATCCTCTCTATAACTTTTCAACATTTCAAAATAAAAATTTTCAAATTACACGTTTTTTTGGAAACACCAAACTTTTTAAAGGTCATTTTGCCTCCCTCTCCCCTTTAAAAATTCCCTCCCGAGCACTAAGTCTGATCTCTGAAAATGTGATAAAAATACATTTTGTGTGGAGGGGGGGTACATATAATTGACCACAAACGCAAATAATACCTATTTTCAAACTACAATTCGACATGCATAAAAATTAAATAAATTTTTGTCCATCATTTACCAAAAAAAAAACACGAAATTTTACTTAGATTTTGAATACATCAACAAAAATTGGATGGATTTGTCACCTATCCCCTTTCGTGTACAAGAAATGGCTCTAGATCCTTAATATACTCCTTTCTGAATGATCTTTTCCAAATTTTAAGAATTTCTCTGAACATAGATTTGACCAATTTATCCCCTTTCCTTACTTGTTTAGACGGTGACCCTCCTTTTACCAAAAGATGATATCTAGGCATGGAATTATTCTTCTTTAAATCGTAAGTAAATAAAATTTTCAAATAATTAGGCATTTTCTAAAAAAAAAAAGATAAATGTAGCTATTAAAAAATCCTATAGCATAGAAAATCACAAAAAAAAGACAGAAAAAATCAACGAAAATCAAAATAAAATAAAATTTGATAAATAGGTACGCTTAATTCGAAATGAAAAAAATACAAACGAATAAGAAACACACATAGGAATTACCAAAACACTTTAAAAAGACACAAAACCCTCCAAAAGTCTTTCTATTTACACGCAAGCACAGTATAATTTCCATTTTCGGTCAAGACCTCAAAATCGCAAAAATGCCACCTCGACCGGGTCAAAAATAACCCTCACACGACTCGACCGCTTAAAAAGGCTAGAAACGCTGAGAAAATAAATCCTTTTAATTACCATTAGATTACCGCCGATGGCACAGTCTCTTGTACAAAACAACATACCATGTACAACGTATACACTATCAAGTCGCAAATTTCAATTCGTTTACGTCGAGTAGCCGGCTAATCCACCGGTATAAATTTCTATCACAGAGCTGTCTCTTTTATACGCGAAATTACACGTACTCTTATGACGATAGAATTCATCGACGGACACGCTACCCTCTTCAGCTCGGCTCCGGTTCTAAAACCTACAAAACGAACAGATTTCATCCAAGACTAAAATACTCGTACGAGCTCGCGACGTTTCTCGGGATTAATCTAGGCCCTTCCGCGTCCCACGTCCTACCCCATTGCATACATATGATCGTGCAAAAACGACGGACAAGGACAAGCCGAGGATATTCAAAATGAAAACAAGTATCTTTCTCGAGTGTATCGTATGCGGCGAGATGAAGAAGGCACCAGGGTTAGAGGGTGTTTTCAAATATACCGAAATGCCGACACTTTAGCTTAATGAGTGACATAACTTTTAACAGTACTCTAACAGCGATAAAAGTAACAAATGTTAAGCTTCGTTAATTTCGCACAGACGTTATTTCTCTCTCCCTCTGCGTATAACCCCGCTTCCTATATTAAATACTCGACGTTTTTGAATTTCGCGCTGCTTTCTCCCCTCCTGCCAGCCTGTTACCGAAAAATACGTATTTTTTCCTTACTCCTCGAGAGAGTGAAAAAAGCGTGAAAAAATTTCGTTTTAATTGAACTAATTATATCGAGCTTTTTTCTACGAGTTTTTCTCTCATTGCCGCCGCCGGCACCGAGTCGTATTATATTAATTTTTTATTCGTCGTATAAGTACGAATACATTTACAGGTCGACCATAGCATATGTATTTTATAGTATAAAGAGCTACGTATTTTACCTACGTCTGGTTCAACGTCTACGTATAAATACGATTTGTATTTATAGGAGCTTACATGTTACATTATTAAAAACACGACGAGCAAAAAGTGTTTGTTATTTGTAACCGTCAGTTTTACGCGATTAATCATTCATTTATTATTCCGAAGTTATAGTATACGGCTGCCAAGCCGAGGTAAAAAATACTACACTTTCTAAAGAGATTGATACGAAGTTGGCGCTTTTAATTAAACCCGCAGCCACGTTGCCTTAGTTGGTACGCGCCTTTTAAAAGCTACACCAACGTTCACCTCCGAGTACATTTTTCTTTTCTCCTATTGTTTTGATTTATACGATTAAATTGAATTTCAAATGCTTTTTCCGGCCGACTCGGCTGGTGGAAGCGGGCGTACCAGCGATGGGCTCGAATTCAATTTATAATTTGACCGAAAACCGACCCGCCAATAGGATCTCGAATTAAGTTCGCCGGTTTCTTAAACGCATAACAAACGATTGCGGTTAGGTTTTTCCCTCCAGAGGACCAGAGGAGTCGATTTGTCCAACAGATAGAGGGTTGTAGTGCAAGCTGCCTCAGAATGAACTAGCAGGGGTAAGGGAAAAAATTGACGGATGTGAAATATGAATTTTCCTCGTATAAATTCGACTTATTTACGTGTACTAAGATATCTATATAAGAAGTGTAATTTATTATTTTATTGGATAGGTAGCTAGATGGTAAGTATAGGTACTCACTTTATTGTCTTTTTGCCAATGACAGTCTCCTTTTTTGTTCAAAACCACACAGCTCAGTTTGGCGTCTTGGTCGCCGTTCACTTCCGTGTACGTAGGTTTCCGATCGAACGACTGAAGAAGAAATACATCTGGAAATATAATAAATCGAAATTAATTTTACTCGGCGAAATTCAAAGAGATGCGAAGTCGCAATTCGAAATTAAATTATTCAATATGAAGCGAAAATTGAACATAATCTGGTATTTTTAAAAAGAAATTCATTCGAATATTTGAAATTGATGAAAAATTAATGTATTTTCTGGCTTATTTGGCGGGAACCTTTATTCGCTTGTTCGAATACGATTGTATGATATTTTTATGAATTGAAACCCGTCCTCTTCTCATTGCCATTCGACTTCATTTCATTCATATCGATTACGAAAAAGATACCAATTTGGTATTTTTCAAGGGAGCATTTTTCGAGATTCCAATTAAACCTTACCGCAATGGATAATTTCCATACAGATTCATACACAAAGTTATTCCATAAAACCTATGAAACTTTAAACAATTTAGGCAGAGTAGAAAAGTGTCGATACTCATCGCTCTCATTCGACTTTCCCACAAAATCCTAAATATTTTCCAATAAATATTAGAGAAAAAGTTTCGCAAATCTTGAAATTATTGTAAGGATTTTATGACCATTCCGTAAAAATACGAATTTTGTTTAATTTTTTGTATTTGTCCAATTCGTAGGTATGGTACTCACA
Organism: Pseudococcus viburni; assembly: GCA_033439095.1. Taxonomy (NCBI): domain Eukaryota; kingdom Metazoa; phylum Arthropoda; class Insecta; order Hemiptera; family Pseudococcidae; genus Pseudococcus; species Pseudococcus viburni. Next base: position 220,295 of record JAVBJF010000256.1, read on the forward strand.
ATATTGTAATTTGAAAAATCAACGAGAACAAATTATTCGTCGTCTTCTTCTTCGGACAAATGACTGGCTAATTTTTCAAAAATGACAATCAAAAATTTCTTCATTTTTTAAAAATTTCAGTCAGTAAATTTTCTGTTTTAGCTCTCTAGGTCACAGATATTTGGACCTTTCAAAATGAAAAATTTTATATTTCGGGAAATTTTTGAACAATATTGTGCTTTTTTAGTAAAGTTATTGGTTTTCCAGTTGATTTTTAATGATCTTTTTGGGTGACAGCGTTTTTTATGACCTTAAGATGAGCTTGTTTGCAATTATGAATTTAAAAGCTATAAATTTTCATGATTTTTATGGGGTTTACCAACTTGATAATAGTGGATAAATATTATAATGCAATCAATCGATAGAAATTCAGATCAATAATAATTAAAGTCAATTTTTTAACAAGAATAGTGAATAATCAATATGTTTCAGTATTGAGGCGGTGGGGAGGGGAGGGGGGGTCAGAGAAGAAATCTCAAAAAAAAAGGTACAAAAATTTCAAAAATTGTAAAATGTGGAGCAAATTATTTTCAACACATATTTGATTTGACATTAGGATAAAATATCAAATTTTGAAAAAATAAATCGAAATGTTGAAAAAAACTTCGGAAACATTTTTCATGTGGAATTATGAAAAATAAGTTGACATTTAAAATTTCAGGAAAAATTCAAATTTTAGGTTTGTTCGTGTGCTTCAAATCTTGAAAAAACGAAATTCAGACATTTTCAGAAGTTAGTTTATTCGATTTTCAGTTAATGCTGGCAGCTTTTTATATAAGTGTGTGAGTGTGATCAATCATTTTTCTGTATTTTCTCAGTCAAAGTAACCAACAATATCTGAAAATTGCACAGATGACTGCTAAAAATATCTGATTTGGACTACCCAAACGAACCTTTTATGCAAAATTCCTACTTGAGAAAATAATTACATACACAAGTTTTTTTTTTCAAGTAAGAAGTTACCAGAAATTGGGAATTTCTCTCTCACAGTCTCACTATATCTGACATTTCATCATAGAGTCAAATTGATGAGAAAAATTTACTACATCAAATGCCATTATGTAAAATCAATTTTTTAAGCTTTTTTGAATTGTTTTTTTTTCAAACTTGACAATTTTATTTTTCCTTCATTTTTCACTGAAAAACTCACTTTTTAACATGTTTTTTTTTCAATTTTTGCTGAGCAAATTGACCCCCCCCCCCTCTCCTTTCTCTCACATTTATACCTGGCCCTGTTTTGCTGATTTACCGTAGGTGGTGAGCGGTTTTTTTTTCAAAGTACGCTTGATTTTGCACTATAAATTTTCAGTCTGATTTTTTTCCTGGAACCTCAATTTTTCAAGACTAATTTTTTTTCTCAAAATTTCTCAAACTTCAAATTTTTTTAACGTCAATTTTTCAACACTAAAATTTTTTCTCAAAATTTCCCAAACTTCAAATTTTTTTCAACGTCAATTTTTCAAGACCAAAGTGTTGGAGTTTGAGAAATTCTGAGAAAAATTTTAGTCTTGAAAAATTCAGGTTACAGGAAAAAAATTCAAACCTTGAAAATTTATTGTGCAAAATTAAGCATACTTTGAAAAAAAAACCGTTCACCACCCACGAAAAATCCGTAAAACAAGGCCAGGTCACATTTTAAAATCAGTGAAAATTATCGAAAATCACTGGAAACCAGTCAGAACTGCAACACACTAATAAATCAGTTTTAAAAAATTCACTAAAAGCAATCAGTGAAAAAATTCCAGGAAAATCAGTGAAAATTCACTGAAAAATCAGTAAATTCTATGAAATTCGCCCGCTGAAAATGAAAGAATTTCGCTGATTTTCCCTGTCCTGCAATTTCTGACTATTTATCAGTGACTTTTCACTGATTCAAAATAAGAGAGCATTTTAAAATCGATTCGCTAATATCAATTCATTGAAAAAATTACTGACTGCAATAGATACATACTAATAATGATGAACGTACCGTACAAAGAAGTTCCAAAAATATTTTTTTCATATATTTGGCCCACAGTAAGAATCTGAAAATTCTTCTCACTTTGAAAATTTCCTCCCCCTTCCCCCGTCATATTCCTACTCAGAACTATGTACTTTCCAATTTCTCATCGCATTTTATCAAATATTTCATTTTCATAAAAACTTATTAAAATACTTATTGACTTTAAAGTCATCAAAATGAAATGCAAACATGATTTCAAAATTATTCTCAGGATATGCGAACCGTTTGAAAATTTCGGTTATTTCTACTCTTCGTAAAAAATGAGAAATTTTAGCTTGAAAGATAGACCTTGATACCTCGAATCGATATTTTTCAATATTCCAGCCCTTTCCTTTAGAACCATTTCGAAAAAATTCCATCAAGGCCACTTCTTGACATATATTTTCACTACGTGCAAAAAAATTCAATCGCATCCGAAAGAATTAAATTACTAAAGAATTTTTAATTTCGAAATCGGTCTGTTCGGTCTGGAAATGATCATAACTTATGCAATCTTCCAATATCAGAATTCATTTCATATCCAGACTGAAAAAAAAAAGACAACCACAAAAAAAAAGAAAATCATCTCAAGGACACGCCAGAAGCCAGACCCGCACACATCAGAGAAGTAGGGCACGGGACACAGGGAGCAGGAAAAAGTTTTCATTTGCGGCAACGAAATACAATTTAACAACGCCGTGTTTTTTTCTCGCTTTTTTAACCTATTTAATATACGTCGACGAAGAAGACGAGGAGTAACGGAGGGACGAACCGACGAGGTAATTTACTCTTAGTTAAAAATTCGTTTTAAATGTATTTTCGATGCAAATGTTATTATAACTTTTGAAGCGACGAGGTTATTACATGTACCTATATAAGAAAGCTCGGTCGACGAGCTAATTTACGAGTAATATACGAGAAGCTGGGCGGGCACCGGGTAACGAAGAAAAATGCGACGTACAACGGTGCGAAAGAAGTAAAATTACGACCCGGCGAAATTAATAATATACGTGGTCTCTCATCCGCACCTCGTGGGCTAGCGAGAAGCAAATCAAGAGGGTAAAAAAAACCTCATTCGGAGAATAAAATCCATCGCGTTCGCTTTAATGCATTTTGTACAGAAATAGTAACAGGTGCGGTGTGGGTGCTCGGAAGTAAAGTGTCAATGTGGTCGCAAAACATCGCTGCCGGATCGAGTCAAACCGTGCGGTCGCCGCTGTCGTAATTACCAAATCGTATTTTACAGATTACGTTAGCGTGAAATTTCGTATACAATATTAAATTTATATTTCATCGTCTTGTCTGAAACTCGTGTACTTGTAGTACGTTGTACAAGTGCAGTACACGTACCACGAATACACGGTTCGGGTTCGAAATTAACATAGCGTTTTGCGGTGTTTTGGAGACGCGATGCGGACTTGGTACGTTTATGAAAAGGATATCAATTCAATATACGAGTTACGAGTATGCTATAATATGTAAATTCGACAATGACGGTTTTCGATACCATTCTAGGTACAGCTACAGATACGGTGCAAGCGATGGTGTTTGGCGTTTCTCTACGACGATGAGAGTAAATCTCGAAACGACTCGACGAGCTTTAACCGTTTTTCTATGCTTATTTTAGCACCTAGCTTGAGTACCTATTGAAAGTTTTTTATACGACCGATGATACGATTGCAGAAATATTGAATATGTGATATCGAATCTGAATCAATTTTCTCTGTTGTATTGGCACCGTAATAGGGTCAATAAAAAAGCGAAAAACTCTATTTAGAAGATTTTATACAGTTGAGGAATCGGTGGTATAGGACGATTTACAGAGGAAACGTAGTCCGGAGAGTTGATTTCTAATCTACAGTTTCAAAAAATACAAAAACAATCGATCGAAGTCTAAATTTTTTTTATTCGCGAAATACGAAAAAATCTTCAAAAATTTGACAAAATACAATGATTTTACATTTATTTCTACTTCAACCCCCTCCCCTTCCCCTCGCGCAAAAAATAGATCGTCTTGCATGATTGATTAGAAATTTTGGTAAAAATTGAAAAATGATGAAAATTGTGTTGAAAAATTTATGAAAAGTTCGAAAAATGCAGGAGAAAGTCGAACAAGATTTTCATCAGCAAAAATAGTTTTTTTTAGATCATGGAGGTTTATTTTGGAGTCACTTGGAATTTTTTTGATGGAAAATGATGAAAAAATCATCTTAAATTATAATTTAATGACATTTTTACGCTAAAATGGCAGAACACCCTCATCAGTATGTAAGTAAATTGAAAAAAAATCAAAAATCAAAATTATTTCGCAGAAAAAAAATCATGCATTAATGAAAGGTATACACATAATTAGCTCCTTTTCTCCGCCTGTGACCTCACCGTAGAGCAAACTAAATAAACTTTGGCTAAGCTGAAGTTATCTCGGACCTAAGTGGGCTTCCTGGTCTAACAACTAATTTAAGCTCTGAATTCAAGAAATTGAAATTCAGAAAAAAGTGATAATTCAGTACTTAATAAGTCACAGGTTATGTCTGATAATAGATTTTAACTTAAATAGAAAAATGAAGCTTTTGAGTAGATATACAATAATGTAGGAGGTGGGGGGGGGGGGGGGAAATCATAAAATTCTGTTAGCAACAAATGAGTTATCATCCCATAAAGATTTTTATAAAATTTTTCTTGCTCATCACTAAAAAAACAAAATACTCTATTCGTTCTCTCCATTAATGTGTATAGGGAGATTAAGAGGAAACGAATAGAGTTATTTCTGAACTACAGTTTCAAAAAATTACAAAAACAATCGATCGAAGTCTAATTTTTTTATCGCGAAATACGGAAAAATTCTCAAAATATTATGACAAAATACAATATTTTACATTCTTTCTATCAACCAACTCCTTCACCCTCGCGCAAATAGATCGTTGCATGATTGATTAAAATTTGGTAAAATTGAAAATGATGGAATTGTGTGAAAAATTTAGAAAGTTCGAAAAATGCAGGAAAAATCGACAAAATTTCATCAGCAAATAGTTTTTGATTGGAGGTTAGGATATGGATAGTCACTTAGAATTTTTGATGTTTAAGACATCAGGGGGGGGGTGGTCATATAGATTTTCGAAAACTCATGACATGTTATATGCGTGATGTAGAAAAAATTGCTAAGCTAATTCGACCAATGTATGAGTGAAAATCCCCCCCCCCCATGTTAAACTCGAATCTAGGTGACTATCCCATCTTCAGATGGCCTTCCTGGTATAAAATCCATCTCCTAAACGCCAAAAGAACGCGAGTTACACATTTAGATTTTTGTAATTTTTCGGCGTATTAGGCGATTTTTCGAAATTCAAACCTCCATAGCTCCCCCCTATATCAACTTTAGGGGCTGAAATTTTGGTTGTGGAAGTATCTGGTGATGCTCTACAAGCCTGTGAAAAAATTTTCATTCCGCGTGTCCGACTTCGGGTAGCTCCCTTGTCAGGAAATGAAAAATTGAAAAAAATTGTCAAATAAGTGTTGAGCAACGGAGAGAAAAATACGAGTACCTAACAAAAAAACATAAAATTCAAAGAGCTACGAGTAATGAATGTATCTGAAAAATTCTCGAAATTTTTATTTCAATTAATTTTGATTTGGACTCGCGGAATTTTACTCTGGATTTACAACCGATGATTTTAATTCCGAATTATCGATTTCGTCCTGAGATGTAGGTACGAAAAAATCGATTGCAATTGATTGAAAATAAAAAAAAACTTGAATATCAAATCTTTTGAATTTGAAATTACGGAATTCGAACTTGAACCACGTTTAAAGAAGTGTCTATCAAAATTTAAAGATAGAATTTCGAGCTTCGGATAAAATTCTGCCTATTTTACTGAATGAAATAGATAAACTGACCCGAATTTGGCTGATTCAAATTTAGTGTCTTAATTGAGATTTTGTGTTGAATGAAATACTTTATAGAGGTAATGGGGGGGGGGGAGATTTGAAATTTATCCTGCTTAAAAAAAAAATTGAGGCGATTTTCCAAGGGAAGTTACGGAAGTCAAAACTTCCATTGTTTTTTTCAAAGCTTGAGATTTCATCAGATACTAATTGGTAAAATGTGTCCAGAAAAATATATAAATTGAATTAAAACAAGTATTTTTTTCCAGCACCATTCTTTCGACTTTTGAACTTCAAAATTTTTCATTTTTCAATAGCTCCTAATCATTTTTTTCCACAAAGGGGATTTCCACGATCCAAGTCTAAATTTATTCTAATTTCTGGGTCCCAACGTCCCAACTTTTTCAACTCTAAATTTCTTCACTTAATTTTTTTTTTCAAAATTGTATAAAATTTCCAAATGTAAAATTTCTCCAACGGTAAAATTATTTTAAATTTGAATTTTCTCAACAGTTTTCAATTTTTTCAATTAGTGTTCTTGAGGAAAATTTTTACATTATTGGAAAAAGTTTTCGAATTAGAAGAAATTCCAAAAAAATGAATCAGAAATTTTTTAAAATCCAAACTAAAAAAATTTTAAAGGAAATTTGAATTTTAAAAAATTTTACAGTAGGAAAACATTTTCGTATTTATTAAACATTTTTCAACTTCGATTTCTTCACATTTTTTTCAAATCCATGTTTTTCAAAAACTTTTCCCAACTCAATGAGCAATTATAGAAGAAATTTTAAAAAGTAGGTAATAAAAATGCAATCTGACTTCCTCAGATTCTTCTTTCCAAAATCGCCGCTGGTGGAAGGATGGGATTGATGGGATCACACAAATTCGTCGAGATTTTCCCATTTCCAGAATCATTTCAGATTTTCAATAAAAAGTATGGACAAAACTCCTGATAATTTTCTTCAACAAAGACTCAATTTAATGACATATCAGTCCCATTTCCACATTCTCAAAAAAAGCGAGAACTTAAAATTGAACAATGTGATTTCCGGAAAAATTATCATTTTTTAACGTTTTTTTTTTTCTGTGTTAGACGGATATCCAGATTCATCTTAATCCCTTTTTCATGAATTATAATTGGTCACGAGCGAAGTAAGGACGAAACCTTTCAAATTGAAAAATCAATGTAGAATTCAGAAGTTTTTTTTCCACTCAGGTAACAGTTTTACAAAAAAATTTTACTTATTTATTACTCTCTCATTTTTGAATCAGTGAAAATGATCGAAAATCACTGAGAAACAGTCAGAATTGCAGCATAGGAGAAAATCAGTGAAAAAATTTTCAATGAAAACAAATCAGTGAAAACAATCACTGAAAAATCAGTGAAAACAATCACTGAAAAATCAGTGAAAATTCACTGAAAATTCAGTAAAATTCACTGAAAATTCAGTAAAATTTATGAAATTAGCAGAAAAATCAGTGAGAATCTTTGAAAAATCAGCGAAAATTCGCTGATATTTTCTTGCGCTGCAATTCTGGCTGTTTATCAGTGACTTTTCACTGATTCAGAATGAGAAAGTACTTCGTCTCCAACTCTGAAAATCTCAACTTTTTCAACCTGAGGGACACATTTGCAACTAAATTTTTCATAAATTTCTTTATTTTTCTGTACATTTGCATTATGTTTTACTCAAAAATAATATTTTCAAAAATTACAACGCGATTTCGTTTTCTAGGAATTTCTTAATTCTACGAAATAAATCTACGCCTCCATTCATCTCAGACATTGAGAAAAAAATTAATTCGAATTTTATTCGACATCTTTCTGCGGGCCAAAATACGAACGATGGGTTAATGACACGCCGCCATACTGGCAACGTCTGTAGCATAATCCACTGCTGACTCGGTAAATATACCTGCACGATGCGGGAATAAAATGGACTAGGGACAACGACCGAAAAAAATCTTGCGGTGGGGATTTACTCAAACTATTTTAGCGAGCTACACGTAATACGTACATTTTGCGATTCGAAGCTTCAGCACGGTCTCGCTATCATTTTTAAGTACCATAAAAGATTTCTTGCTTTCGCGTAAACATCATCGAAATATCTCTATATATTATTTCCACAAGCGTGCTGGCAAAAATCTTGTAATTTTAAATCATCGCGTAGCGATATAAGACAAAGCGATATGAATTATTTATATAAAAGCTCGCGCTCGCGCTTATTTTCTTTTTCTTTTATCAAAACCATGCATCTCTGCCTGTGTACGGCGCACCATCACGTGTACTCGTGTATACGTTAAGTACGCGTACACCGGAGAGCTAGTACGTACTTCGGTATACTTTGAAAAACAACCCATTTCGTAATAAACGATTCCGATAAAATTGTCTTCTTTGATAATTTCCTCCGTATATACAAAACGAAGCGACGTATACATACTACTAATCATTAATTTGCTTTCTTTTCGCCACCGCTCCCGTAGCCATCGCCACAAAAGGGAAAAAACCTTTCAAGTTTTCTTTTACCTTTTTTCCAGACTTTCTCGTCGGTGCTTTGATTTCGCTCATCTTTATTCACAATACTTTTCTGCCCACGAACGCTTTTTTCCCCCAAAGGTATTAAACAAAGGTTCCTCTTTTTCTACCATCGATGGACAATAAAACGCTCGAAAGAAAATTAAAATTTTTAATTTTAACAGATTTCCAATACGACACGAAAGACCGAAGTTGTATAAGATAAAGAGGCGAAAAACCTACACCCCGAATCCAACGTTCGACGCCACCGAACGAAGTAAAAACTATAAAACTTTTACAAATACCGAAGCCGTTCCGGATAATCGTTTTTTCTCAAAGATTTACCAGCTCACTTGCCGCGCCTATTCGATTTATCAATTCCAAATGAAAAATTTCAATTTATTCGCAGGCGTTATATTCGATTACAATACACTATAAAGTATTTGTATAAAGTATAAACAAAACAGCCATTCGATTAGCTCTTTTTGAAAGTCTCCATAAAAATCATATTACGAGTACATAACCTGAGTAGGTATAGTTTTCATTTGGGATTTGAAATTTTTATAATAAAACGACAACTTTCAAGTTCAATATTCGGAGTAGATAAGGTAGCTTTTATTTATTTATTTTTTTGACTCGATTCAATTAGATTTTTCGACTCGAGTTTTAACGTGTTTTACAGAAGAATTCTATTTTATTTTTCATCTGCTAATTTTCCACTGAAAATCGTATATTCGACGAATAGTAGAAAAAAGGTCATGGGACAATGGAAAAAATTAAGTGGAGCGTAACAGATGAGATTCTGCAACAAAATAAGAATGGAACTTCAGATATTTGTAAAATGGATAAGTAAGTATTTTAAAGTTTTCTCATAAGCAAGAAAAAAATTATGAAATTTGAAACTCTTCAAGAGACAGCGAAAAAATTCACTGAGATGTGAAATTTCATTGAAAAAATGTCAAAAGGCGCACGAGGCTAAAATTCCTTAGAATTAATAATAGTTCTATTTGAAAATTTTCAAAAGAACTTGAAATAAAAATCGTCTCAAAATGAATGTAGTTGTTCGATAATTCTAATTCACAGGTAGTTTTTAAAAATCCTTCTTTTTAATTTTAAAAAAAAAGTGAAAATTCTGAATAGGTACCTATTACTAGATAAATCATAAGAATAAAAATTTCGATATTCAAGTCATTGCTTACTCTTTCATTCTTCAAATAAATGCTTTAATAAATCGATAAAGTTCATACAGGTTAATATTTCCGGCTTGTCTCACCAAATGAAAAATCAATGAGGAAAGGGAAAGGGGTTTGCGAAAAATCAGAACTTATAAAGTTTTGAAAAAACCAATCATTTTGCGAAGAAATACAATCAAAAGCAGAAATTTTATCATTTTTTCCAATAATTCAGAAATCAGAGAAAGTAAGTAAGTTTTGGAAAAATTTACAACTTTTTCGAGATGGGATTCTTTCCTTATCTTGACTCCTTAAAAAGTATATTTCCAAAAAAAGGCTTCAAAAAATTTTGCGAAATTGAAAAAAATTATGAGCGAGAAGGCAAACATTTTTTGAAAAATTTTGTACATTAGGCAAAGAAACACTACAGACAAAATTAACAGAGTTCATAACTACAAGAATACTATTTTTGGATGAGAAAAATTATTTTTTGAACAAAATGTAACCAAAAATGAATGTTTCAGAGAAAAAAGTAATAAAATTATCTCAGAAGTACCTGAGTACAATGGTTGTGCTTAGCTCTTATTCTAAATTTTGGCTAAAATGGTTACTTTTTTTGTACTTTCAGACTAACTCAACGAAATTTGGACTTTTTTTGATTTTTAAACTTTTTGGGTACAGTAGACAACTTGAAATTATTTCTGAGAAAATTTTGTACGAATAACCTTTATATTAAAATTTTTACTAATGACCCCCCCCCCCATCCAAACTAAATTTTAAAATAATGAAGAAAAACTGACATTTTTCAAGAATGCCCAAAAAAAGTGAAGTGAAGTACAAAGAATCGTTACCTACTTGGAACTTTTTGGGTGAAATTGTCCACGGCGAATATCTGAATCATTTCAATAAAAATTTTCTCAGAAATGATTTTTTGATATTATTTTTCAAAAAAATAAAAAATAAAAAAACATCAAAAAATGATTCATTTTTAACTGACAAAAGAGCTATCTTAAATGGAAGTAAAATTTTGAGCCGAAAAAAAAATAAATAGAGAGTACATTATTAAAAAAATCCCTTATCCAAAATTACATGTACTGAAGTTCATTTCTCGAATTTTACGAACTTTTGAAATTTCAAAATCACCTCATCCCCTGCAAAATATGAAAATTTGATCGAATCAACGAAAAAAGCTGAAATTTGGTACATTCGACCTCCTAAATCAATTGGAAGTGGTTTCGAGACCTTTAAAAGCCTCAGAGGCTTCGTCAAGGGGCCCGGGGGAGGGGCAGCCCCCCGAAAAAGTTCTGGTCCCCGCTTGGCCCTCCAAAACTTATGTTGTATTTATAAATTTACATTACACTTACATCTATCAGATAGGGGTTTTCAAAACATTAAAAAATGAAAAAATGTATTTTTAGGGCATTAAAAATCCAATTTTTTCACAGCTTCGTTCTCGCTTCGCTCGGGCATAAACAAAATTACAATTTTATAACCTGTCTGAGACGAAAGTGCGGAAGTAGGATCCCTTTTTACCCCCTCCCCATTTTTAGCAGGTGAAAAAAGTCAGCCCCTCTTTTCCACTTCGAAAAAGAAAAAAAGTTGTCCAACACACGGCCCCTTTGGTGCTCCCCAATTTTCGATTCTGACGACGCCACTGCAAAGCCTCCAGAAAATTTTGAAAATTTTCAGCGCTGAATTAAATTCCATAAAAATGGTCCATACAAACTTTAATATTGGTGACCTATCTGATCAATTAAAGCTCAATTTTCCGAAATTCGTAACTGCTGGTCCAACATTTTCATGAGCTTTCCTCCCCTGCTGCTAAAAAATTTCAAAATTTTTTAGAGACATTGAAAAGTCTCCAAACCGCTTCCAATCAATTCGGGAGGTCGGAAATAGGGTATATACCAAAATTCAACATTTTTCGTTGATTAGATCAGATTTCCATATTTTGCAGGGCGATAAGATGATTTTGAAATTTCAAAAATTCACCAAAATTCGAGAAATGAACCTCAGCACCTAAAATTTTGGATATGAAATTCTTTCATGATCTACTTTTGATTTATTTTTGTTTCGGGTCAAAATTTTACTTCTAGTTGGGGTACCTCCTTTGTGAAATTTTTTTTGAAAAAAGCCTCTGAGGATACTTTTGGGCAAAGTAAGACCATATTCATCACTTTATTATAAAAAATACAAAAAATGTTAAGCTTTCAGAAAAAATTGAAATTTTTTTCAAATTTTCGAACTTTTTTTTCAGATAACCAATTCTAAACGTGATCGAGAAAGTAAAATATTCGCTGGACCATTTTGATATCATATAGACCCTGTCAATTTCTAATTTCAATTCTCCCACATTTTCCCCCACCATTTTAGAAAAACCCAGCGAAAATTTCAATTCCCCAACAATTACGAACATTTCCATAAACCGAGCTTTGTTTATCCCTTCACTGTTTTTCATTTCACTTAAACTTTGCGAAGAAATCTCATCAATCATCGTAAAATTCCAGTATAACCGTACCACTTCACGATATCCAATAAAAAAATCCAAAGACACGGCTGGAATATCAAAACAAATCGTCCAAAGAGGAAGAAATCGCTATAAAAAGAGAACCCCGAACGCGAGACCGAGAGAGGAAGAAATAGCAAAGCAAAACCTCGAACGAAAAAAGATAATGGGATTGAATCGTCGTTAAACGTTTCAGACTTTCATTTAATTTAGAAGAAAATTCAAATAGCTGTTAGTCGTAAGACCAAATTCTATCTTGTTGTATAATTTACTTTCGACAGAGGTTTTCTCTTAATAATCCCCCGGACCATTCTGATGCATAATTCATTTGGCAGTCTACGTCGGTCGCGTCGCATCGCTTTGGCTATACTATAAACGTAATACCACGTATTTTTACGTTTTTTCCCGAAAAAAAATCCCAGAAAGTTGATAGGAAACGCCCGCGACCGACCGAGTTCCTCGTACACCTACGCTGCCTCGCTTCTTCGGATGTATAAACAATTTCCCAACAAACAGTATACAATCACGATGCGACGACGTTTCGACAAAAGGCTCCAATTTATCGAATGTATATACCATTTTGGATATAACAATATCGGACGAATGACAAAAAAAAAATAAAAATAAAAAAGAATTTATTCGCTGTATGGTATTGGTACGTCTACGTACGTATACGTAGGAAAAACGTAAACAAAAACGTCATAGATGGAGAATCATTTTTTACGTTTGTCGCGAGCGTTAGAATTGCTTTCGCACACGTGAAAGAATAAAATATGACGCTATACATTCGTAGTGACGGTTCATAAGATCAATTAAATTTAGTAATTTATCATGACGACAGTGCGTCGCGTTAAGCGTCGCATAGGTATACACATCGTATACCTACGTAGACGCAGGGGAGAAAAAGTCTTCCCGCTCGCGTATAATTTCCTCTTGTTCTTCGTTTCCCAAGAACCGGAAAGTACGCGTCTGCGAAGCGGTATGAAGATGAAGGGTGGAGGAGCCCGCGACGCGTAGACTTTACAATGGAACGCACCATCATCATTTCTCTTTAACCCAAAAATTGTGAAAAGCGAAATTCGTAAAGGGAATAGTGTTTCGCCAGCATATACGTACTACGAGATTGTCATTTTGAAAGATTTTTCCTTTCGGCGGTGCCGTTCGTTCTTCACGTACGAGGTGTATACTTTCACGTGCCAGTCGCGGGTTGCGTTTTGGCCCATATTCGTACCGCACCTTCTACCACAAATCTTCGCGTAGAATTTCAAAACACCCCCGGAATAGAGTCGCGTTTTACGCCGCAGTAGCAAATTTATCGTCTAATTTTACCGCCGTCGTTGGGTTGGTTGAGGCAAGTGGTAGTAGGAGCGGTGACCGTCTAATGTAATGGGAGAACTTCCGCCAAAGACGAGGATGTTGTTGCTCTCGCACGTGGTCATACGTCAGATTACTACGTAAAATGTAGTTGTAGATGAATACGATTGCGTTCCGAATTGCACCCAGGTACGCGAGGAGAACTTTAATCTATATGGAATTCTGAATGCGCAGTTTTACGAGTTTTTTAATAACTCTAACCCCAATTTTGTTTCAAGAATTAGAGCAGTGGCGGCAGCATTGAATTTTTTTGGAGTGTGAGTATCTCTACTCGGCCTCTTGGATGGAAAAAAAGTCCCCATGTGAAACAAAAAGTTCAATCAAAAAAAAGTTACTAATCTTTCAACAGGTATTTCAACTTATTTTATTTCTCTAAAATTACGTGTACTTATAATTAATTTTATTTCTGTTTTCCGCCTGATTCGCGAGTAAAGATGACGATTAAAAAGGTACTTTTCCGGCTGCGCTCGAGCAATAAACCTCAAAACTCGTCAAAAATTACATTATCTCTCTAGGTGAATAATATAATAATGTCATAACATGAAAAAACGACTCATTAGTTCGCGAATGGTTTGTAGATATTTAAATGAAAAGTTTTAGAAATGAATCAATTGGGAATGGGGGGGGGGGAGTGATCCACTCACTCTCAAGTCGGAAATTTTTTAATTGAAAATCGGAAAAAATTTTCAAAAAGTCTGAAAATTTTCTCTAAAAGTTGGCTAGTTTACTTTCACTCCCTGCAAATTTTTGTTTCGTTGCTACGAAATTGCATTAAAAGTATCAAAAAGTAGAGGAAAATTGAAAAAAATGTACTTTCAAATTTCATCTGCACTCCATCCCCTTCAAGCTAAGATTTACTAATATTATTCTTGTATTCATAAAAATCATCCCAACCTCAAAAGCTCGGAAAAATCACGGGACCATTTGTGAAGATAACTTAAATCCCTAAATTCATTCAAGCCTTAAAAGCTAGGGCAAATCGTGGGATGTTTTGTGACAATGATTTAGATTCAAAAAATCATTTCACTGTCGGAAAAAGCGTAGGATGATTAAGTATTGGGATGAAAATTCATCTCAAAATTCATTCCACCCTCAAAAGCTCGGAAAAATCGTGGGATGATTATTGGGATGAAAATGCATCCCAAAATTCGTTCTAGGCTCAAATACTCAGGAAAATCGTAAAATAATTATTGAGATGAAAACTCGTCCTAAAATTAGCCCCAGTCTCAAAAGCTCTAATAAATCATAGGATGAGTTTTGAGATAAAAATTAATCTCAAAATTCACCCCAGCCTCAAAAGTTTGGAAAATAGTAAAATAATTATCGGGATGAAAAGTGGACCCAAAGTTCACCCACAGCCTCAAAAGCTCTAATAAATTACAGGATAAGTTTTGGGATCAAAATTCATTCATGCCTAAAATGCTCGGAAAAATCATGGGATAATATTATTGGGATGAAAACTTATCCCAAAAATCATCCAAGCTTCAAAAGCTTGAATTTTTGGATGAATTTTCATCCCAATAATCATACCACTCTGTTTCCGGCAGTAAGATGACTTTTGGGATTAAAATCATTGTCATAGATCATCTCAAGATTTTTTCGAGCTTTTGAGGTTAGGATGATTACCATCCTAATAATCATCCCACGATTTTTCTGAGCTGTAGAGGCTGGGAAATTTTGAATTTTGGGATTAAATTCTTATCCCAATGTTTATTTCACGATTTTTCCGACCATAAAATGACTTTGAGGAAGAAAATAACTTTCGCAAATAGTCTCACGATTTTTCCAAGCTTTTGAGACTGGTATGAAATTTCGAATTTTGGGATGAATTTCCATCTTAATAATCACCCCGCACTTTTTCTGGCAGTAAGATGACCTTTGGGATTATAACACAGGTCGACACGAATTTTGTTTTTGGGTTCTCATTGCGAAATTTGGGTTGCTTTTATGTAACTAATAAAGGAAAAAATATTTTTTTTGACCAAAGTTTGCTTTGGAGGGTGGAGGGGCCAAAAAACTGATTTTTTCAGGTCAAAAAGCCTGAGCATTACAAAAAAATTGAAATTTTTTTTTTTTGGACTTATCTTGTAGGAAATTTTACGGCGAATCCAATGCCGCAAACCGCAGACCTCCGTCTCTTTTTTATAAAAAGTTACAGCTCATTCTTTCCAAAATTTTGTGAAAAAATCGAATTTTTTTGGTTTTTTTTCGCGAAGAAGTGAAATTTGAGAGAAAAGTAAGGGTTTTAAGGCCATAATGACCATGATGAGAGTTGTAGGAAATTTTACGGCAAATCGAATGCCGCAAACCGCGGACCTCTATCTCTTTTTGAAAAAAAGTTACAGCTCATACTTAAAACCCTTAGTTTTCTCTAAAATTTCACTTTTTCGCGAAAAAGGCACAAAAAATGTGATTTTTTTCAAAGAATTTTGTAAAGAATGAGCTGTAACTTTTTTTCAATAAGAGATAGAGGTCCGCGGTTTGCGGCATTTGATTTGCCGTGAAATTTCCTACAACTCTCATCATGGTCATTATGGCCTTAAAACCCTTATTTTTCTCTTAAATTTCACTTCTTTGCGAAAAAAAATCAAAAAAATGCGATTTTTTCACAAAATTTTGAAAAGAATGAGCTGTAACTTTTTTAAAAAAAGAGATGGAGGTCTGCGGTTTGCGACATTAGATTCGCCGTAAAATTTTCTACAAGATTAGTCCAAAAAATTTTTTTTTCAATTTTTTTTGTAATGCTCAGGCTTATTGACCTCGAAAAATCAGTTTTTTGGCCCCCCCACCCCCCAAAGCAAACTGTGGAAGCCAGGATTGAGCAAGGTTATGTATTTTGATGTCTAGAAACAGAATTTCGGCATGAGAACCCAGAAACAGAGCAAAAAATTTTTTTTGTCGCCCTGTGTAATCATTGTCACAAACGAAGCCTCCATTTTTCCAAATTTTCATCCCAGCCTAAAAAGCTCGAAAAAATCGTGGGATGATTATTGGGATGGAAATTCATCCCAAAATTCATTCCATCCTTCTCAAAGGCCTGGAAAAATCGTGGGATGAATTTAGTCAATTACTTCAATCCCAAAAGTCATCTTACTACTGGAAAAAGCATGCGATGATTATTGAGATGTAAATTTATCCTAAAAATCATCCCAGCCTCGACAACTCTGAAAACTCGTGGGATGATATTTATCCCAGCCTCAAAAGTTTGAAAAAATCGTGTAATGATTATTGGGATTATATTCATCCTAGTCTCAAAAGCTCGAAAAAATCTTGGGATGATCTATGATAATGATTTTAATCCCAAAAGTCATCTTACTGCCGGAAACAGAGTGGTTTGATCGTTGGGATGAAAATTCATCCCAAAATTCAAATTTTCATTCCCACCTAAAAAGCTCGAAAAAATCGTGGGATGATTTGAGTCAATGATTTTAATTCCAAAAATCATCTTACTGTCGGAAAAAGCGTGGGGGTGATTATTGGAATAAAAATTCATCCCAAAAATCATCCCATCCTCGACAGCTTAGAAAAATCGTGGGATGAAATTCATTCCAGCCTCAAAAGCTTGAAAAAATCTTGGGATGATCTGTGACAATGATTTTAATCCCAAAAGTTATCCTACTGCCGGAAAAAGCGTGGGGCACATTCATTCTGGATCCTGGCCCCAATAGCTGAGGGCACCTTCCCATCAAGCTTAATTTTGGAAAAAAATCTCCGGTAGCTCTCAACATGTTAAATTTTTATAATACAAAATTTTTCATGGCCTCAATGTTGCCAACTTCAAATTTATTCTTCCCCTCAGACTGAATTTTTGTAATTTAAAATTTCACCTGTAGATATCCTTCTCCGGGATGAATTTTTCTAATTCAACAATTCTCCTGTACTCCTTTCAGGCTAAATTTTTGCAATTTCCAATTCCTCCTATACCCCTCCTCAGGCTTCAATTCGGTAATTTAAAAATTCATTTTCTACGCTGCTGGCTTCTTTTGATCGAAAAATAGGCAACTCATCGTACACGTTGATTGAGTTGCTTTGCCCATTATTGAAGGCTTCGCCTACAGCTACAGAACACCCTGTACACAACTGTAGATAAACGAAGCTACAATACATAAATCTAGGTATAGCAAAGTATTCGAAGTACTTCAGGCTCGGATGTTCGAAAACTACGTTGTAAAAACGAGCGAGAATTAAAATCTCGTCCATTTTCATAGCAACCGAGCAGAAAGCGAAATGTCAAAGTGTAATTGTACGTCTTGAATCTTGTGCACGAAGCTTTCGAGGAAATTTTCCTCTGCCAATACGTTCGTGTATGGTATAGATGCGTTTACGAGGAAGGAAACGATACGTAAAAGGGATGAGAATTTACTAATGAAACATTTTGCGGTCGGGTAGGCGTCTGCGAAGAATTCGCTTTGTGTACCAATCATGTTTAGGATTTTGTTGTGTCATTTACAGAGAAACGTGTAAAATTTCCCTTAAGTATATTTTTTCTCGGGTTACCGTTGAAATTTCGACTCTTTGAAAATACGATCCGCGATAGCAGAAAATTTCATCCTCAAGGACGTATTACGCAAAATAAAGCGTATGCGCGAAACGCGAGAACCAAGACGAATATCATAATACACCGAAGAAATGAATCCGAGATGATTTTTTTCTCGCTTCGCTGTTTGATGAGAGACGAAATAATGGAAAAAATTATTAATATCAAGACTCTCCTCGACGGAAATATAACAAAAACCAGGATTTACGCGGCAGTTGCGCGCCATCGCAGGCAGAAAATATGTTATTTTTTGATACCGACGACGACGTTACGTTGGCTCGACGCGACGACTTTCGTAATGAATATTTTTTTCTTCGCCGTCTTAATTCAACGTGCCAGGGCCATTATTATAGGCGTGCTGGATACACCGAAACTTCTCCCAGAAGGATGCCCACGACGATAAGTGAAGAACGAGCAATTACCCGTTGTCGGAAACCGAGCGCGAGATCGAGGAAAAAAACTACCTAACGAAATTATGTTTTCAAAGAGACAATTTTCGGCGAAAAAGTTTAATTTGAAAATATAATTGCGAGGGTGTCGTTTGGAAAAAATTATCTCGTAATTTTTGCCAAATTAAATAGCATCCCTTTTTTTTTCGCATCGTCGTGTTATCGAGTTTCACCCAGATTAAAATGATACGGTCCAAAGGATGTTACCATCGTTGGTGTATTGTAAAAGTCGTCTAATGAAGATGCCTTCGGAATTCCGCTGCGTGAATATCACCAGCGGATTTTTTACGTGTTTCGTAGGAATTTTTCGTCGTCGTAGGAAAATTAATGGAATTTTGTGCGACGAAATCGCGGATAACGAAGATCGAATTTCAGACCACTTCGTCTCTCGCCGTCCGCAGTTCGTTATCTTTTTCTTCTCCAGCGTTTCCATCGTATTTGCCGAATAAGAAAAATTATCGTGTAACCAGTTAGTAGCGAAAAATCCGAGTCATTTTGGAGAATTTATTCGTATTTTGTTCATTTTCGGTTCATTCGAAGAATGTTCTTTAATCGAGTTGAATTTTGATTTCGAGCTAGTTCTCGAGCTTGGCATCTTTATGGCGACGATCAATTTTTTAAACGTAAATTAATTCACTAATTGAACTTCCAAGGAACCAGTTATTCTCCCGAATTAATAAGAAATAAAACGAAAATATGAAAAACCTTTCGTCCAGATTTTAGCAAAAGAAACTTCAATTTGTTTTTCAATTCTCATGGAAAACATTCAAGGTGTCTAACAAATTCTCGTAATTAGCAGGCAGAATTGTAGCAGGACTTTTCAAACGAATTTTGCAGAAATTTTCCCCAGAGCTTTGGAAAAACATATCCTCCACTCTACTCTCCAATATTTTTTCAACCAATAAATTTTAATTGTTTTCTAATTGCCTTCTCTTCCTCTTCTTCAAAAGGTTGTATTCTAATTCGCCTATGAATTTGGCCTCAACAAAACAGGGACAAAAATTTTAGAAAATGAAAATTTCAAATTTTTTTACCAATAACTATTACATTTTAGAGGAAAAAATTATCCAATATGAATGAAGAAATGGAGAAATTTTCAGAAAATATAAATTTTTATTTTTATCCATATAAATTCATCAAAATTCCGAACGTCAGAAGAAAAAATAATTTGACCCGAGCCCAATCAGAATATTCAAAAGAAAAGAGTCAGACATGAAAGTGACTATAGTGGTAATTTCAGGCAGAAAAATCAAAATTGTGAGTGAAAAATCATTTAAAGGCAATTCTTCGATTTAAAAATTCAAGAGGAATTTAAAATGTTTAAAATTCTTGCTTTTCGTAGAAAATTATCAAAATTCATACTATTTTCATGTTTTGAATGTTTTTCATGCCTGGTTTCCGTTTTTTGAAGTAGAGGAGAAAAAAAATGTTACAAATCAGTCCATAAGCGAACCCAGAAATTGTGTAATGGGGGGGGGGGGCTCAGATTTCGAGAAAAAATGGGGTGTCAAAATTGGATGAAAAAATGAAGTAACATGTTATTTCAGAGGGGTTGGAGTAGTTGGGGTATTTTTAGTAGGCAGATAATACACACCTACAGATTTGAGCGAAGAAAAATTGAAAAATGACGAGATTTTCTGATTTTTTTTTAGTTAAAATTACTGATTTTTTCTGATAAATTGAGCATTGAATGAGAAATTAGTAATTTTTTACCGAAAAATCACTAATTTTCAATGAAAATCATTTCACTGATGAAAAAAGACAGAATTCCTGCAAATTCAACTGATTCAAATTTAGAGAGTGTTATCGCGAGGGTGGAATTTAAAAAAAATCATACTCTTCTTCGACATTTTTATGATAAAAAAATCTCCTTACCAAGTTTGGGGGGAGGGCTCGAGCCCCCTGAGCCCTCCTTGGGTGCGCTTATGCAAATCACACATCTGAAATTCAACAAAATATTTCTCAAGATGACATACCTACCACAAAACTTATCAAATTATCTCCAAAAAGTATCATTTTTCCATCTAATTTACCACGTCTACAATCGATGAACATCTTCCCCCAAACTCCAGCCCCTGCGGTGATACCCTTTCGAGCAACTTGTATCGATGTTAAGTCTCCAAAGCAGGCCCAAAGTCGTTCGGCACGTTCGCTTAATGAAAACCATCGGCGATTATTCGTAATCGCTTTTTCCACTATACAAATGCCGCGTTACAAAAAGGTGCCAGGGATGAGGAGGGCAATGAAGAGATACGATGTAAAATTTCTTTTTTTAACCCGCACTCGGCTTAGATTAATTTGCTGTAACGGTTTTGGAAACCGAGCTAGAGGGAGTTTCGGTTTCGCAACGAACGTGCGCAAGTTTTAATAGCAAAAACAGAGTAAGACATCAATTTTCTTACTCACCCAGTTAAAGCCATTAAAATAAATCACCTCGCCGCAATTTACACAATATATATCGAACCTTTTCTATGAGACATCGGTAATAGGAAAATGGAAACGAAGCGAATTCTCGACGAACGCCGGATACCAACTCTCCTTTTTTTTACCCCTCTCTCTGCCCTCTCACGTACACTTCTGTATACGTAATGGATAAATCAATTGTGTTTTAATTCGCTAGGTGGCAAGACTCGAGCGAATGTAATCCGGCTGATTAAATTCAAAATGCCAGGACTTTTCATATTTGACATTAATGATTATTTCAGAAGAATAATATTTTTAAATCTCGACACTAAGGGAAGTTTTTGAATAAACGACGAATGGAAAGTTTTTCTCGTTTTTTTCCTTTTAATTAAAGTAATTGCTTTGGAAGGGAAAAAACCTCATTAAAGGTTGTTTCCTGCCGGAAAAGAAAAAATCCCTTATCGTATGAGATTTTTTCGCCAGGTACCTAAATTCAACAGTAGGTAAGCTAGTTACAGAACGGACGAAGATGTCGCGTAAATTTCACGACACCCGATTGCGACACAATTTCGCTCATTGCTGTCGCTATTACTGTCGAGGGTTAAAATGGAATATAAATTACGGCGATAAGTTGAAAACACCACTACCGAGCGACTCGTACTGGTGTAATGATGAACGCCCCGGTACCGTCGCACTACCCCAATGAAAGGAAATACACGTTTGGCCCGAAATCTTAACAATTTAATTAAGAGATATTGTTCGAATAAGTCGACGTTTTAGTTAAATCATAAGATTGCTTATCAGTCGCAGAACTGCCTTACGAAAACTTACCTAATCGGGAAGGGTTTTGTTTCGAGAATAGGGCGAATTGAAATTTTAGTCGATGAGATTTTGCTGTACGCTTTTTTGCCCTTATCGTATGTTTTCGTGAAATGATATTCTGAGAACACCCTTGCTCTACTCGAGGTCTAATGGACTTAAATTTTGACCTATTTACCCTTTGAGAAAATTCATTGATAAATGAAATTTTAGATAAAATTTTATGGGTTAGGGAAGTGTAAAGGAAGTTTGGGTTCCCTCAAATTTTTAAAAAATTTAAAAAATAGTTCATACGAAATTCAAAAATTTTTAAAACCTATTCCAAATCCTAGGAATCACGTTTAATTTTACCACTTTTACTCAGCAATATAATTACACCATGAAACAAAAATTTATTCAATTCCTGTACACCCTTGAAATAATTTCGAATATTATGGCAAAAAAATTCAAAATTTCATTTTGCCGAATTTGAGATCCCTATTGAGGTTATCTACTGGATTGGCTTTTCGAATTTTTAAAACGTTTTTTTCATGAAAATGATCAAACAATTTTCTGCAGTGTATGAATAAAAAAAAAAATTATCGAAGATTCTTTGAATTTTTCATATAAATTCCGATCTACGATTTTTTTTTATCAATTTCATGACTTTTATGACCATTAGACACTTAGTTATTTTTTCCAGGTAAAGTAGATTATATTAAGCAGATTAGATATAAACAATAAAAAGGTTTAAAATGTTCATTTTTTTATTTTCTAAAAATTCCAACCAATCTGAGGTCTTTTTCATTTTATATCCGACTTTTCAAGACTGCCAACGTTAAACGAATCTAAATTAAGAAAGAAGCCGATAAAGTAAAAATTTTTGAGAATTTTTAAATATTTCTGTTTCGTTGGAATTTGTGGTCTAAGGCGAAAAGAGCAAATAGAGCCTATTTTCCCATGAAAAACAAACTTCTTAAAAGGATAGGACATGAATCCTCAAGCTTAAAAATCAAGATTACACTAATGGCCAATCTTTTTCAAAGTTTGTAAGTAAAATTGACTTCATTTTAATTTTTCAATTCAATCATTTTCAACATGAACTTGTTACAGGTGGTAGGGATGGGGAGAGGGGGGGGGGGGGTTGAACCTGAATAATACTGCATCAAAAATATTACATTGTTTGATATACCTATTACCTACAACATTTTATAAAACTTTATGAAACGTTGAGAAATTTATTAGCTTTATCAATGTATCAAAATTCTGTAACTCTTCGATGTATTGGTCAGGCATTTAAAAATTGCCAAGTTTCTTTCAATGTCTGATATTTCAATAAAGAGCTATCAGTGAATAATACATTTTTATAAAAAATTCTATTGACATTGATTTATAATATTTCAATACCAGGGAAAAAACAAAAGAAAAATCATAAATTCCACTCTTAGTAAAGAAATGTTGAAAAATAAATTTTCAAATTTTTTTCAAATTTTTTTTTCACTTCTTCATACTGTACAAGAAATATTTTAATTTTTTAAATATAAAAACATATTCGTGAATTAGAAGATTTTCTTTTCAGAGGAAAATTTTATTAATTTTTTAGAAATGTTTCCTGCGAAGAAAGATTAATTCAACAATTTGAAATATCATTCATTTCAAAAGATGAATTCAATACCTAATACATATTTTAAAAATTAAAACATTTTGTTTCGATGAATTTAAGATTTGAGTTACCATTAATTTTACTGGGGGCAGGGGGCAGGGGCAGGCTACTGAGAAAGGAGCAGGCGAGTCAGTTTGCCCTGGGCCAGTATTTTTCAAAGAAGATTCCTCCAAAATATTTTGAAAATTCTGACGAAATTACAATTTCTTGCTAACTCTATGTAAAATGAAAGAAAAGGAAATGAAAAAATATCAAACTATTGTTTAACTGACACATAATTTCGTAAAAATTCAACAAATTATAAAAAAATAAAATTTATTTAAAAAATTATTGAAAACCCCTCCTCAAAAATCGATAGAAAAAATATTTGAAATGGGAGAATAATTCTCTAGGTTTTTTTTCTTTAATTTCGACGTCAAAACTGTATAAAATTTTAATATTCATCGAATTATGAAAGGATGGTTTTTGCATAAAAATTGAAAAAAATTACTACAGATCAATAAAACTGTTCGAAATACATAATAAGTAGTTAAGTACCTAGAGCAAAATGTTTTGAAAAGTGTTCACAATTCTGAAAAAAATTATTTTTCGCAAACTAAATAAAAGAATGATGAATAATAAAAAAAATCGTTGAAAATACTAAAAAATTGCTTCAAATATCTCTATGATTTTGAGTAAAAAGTATCTTATACCTCTTCAAAAAAAAATTAAAGTAAAACATATTGCAAAAAATATTGAAGGGGGAGGGAAATGACATTTGAAAATTTTTCAGGAGGCTCGTGCTTTTCAGTTTTTCTTGTCCCAAACTCGTATTGTCCGACAGCGACTCTGGGGGGGGGGGGGGGGGTGGAGGAGATCGCAAGCAGAAAGCAACAATTGCAAGAAGCTGGGATAACAATTGCCTTAAACTTGAAAACAAAGCTCATTCGAACCACCATATTTTTCAGAGATTGGAACGTAAAATTGATATGACTTTAATTTCTCGATATCCATAATGTTTCTCAGAATGTGAGTTTGGTTACCCCTCTTTTTCCTAGAATCTTGAGATAAGAAGGAGAAATGAATTCGAATTTCTCAATAAATAAAATTTTGCCTTCAAAATTTTTTTAAAAATCATATTCTGAAACCATTATTCAAAAATCAAAAGCAAAAAAAATTAAATCAATATCAATTGTGATCGATTTCATCGAAAATTTTATTTCCTCAACACTCTTTCAATTATCCTCCTAGGCAAATCATCAGCCACCAGAATAGCTCCGATTACTCCACGCCTCCATTCATATTTCAAACATTGTATAAATTTACAGCACACCCTGTATAAAGTCCACAATACAAATCCGACGAACGAATGTAAACAAACGAAGATGCCTCGACGACGTATCTCCTGTTTTTATTGTTTTCTCCTCTTCTGAATCGTTCCTGTCTTATGAATTTTTCAAAATACTAAATTCGTCGTAATTATAGTATACGACGATGAGAAAACGACCGAATATACAAAACGGTAGGTATACGTAGAGCAGACGCACACGAATGAAAAAACACAGTAAACACTCGACGTCGAGTCGGCAAACCGTACGCGAAATCTGCAGTCTGCCAACTCCGAGTCTTCGGTTCGCTCGAAACGTATAGATTTTCAACGAGCGTTTTTAAAGTACAAAAGATAAAAAGGAACGTTAAGTAGGTACAAAACAAAACCCGAGTTTTTTCTTACGCTTTATTCTTCGCCGAAGTGAGGGGCTGGACGGAGAGACGTCAACTACGACGAATACCGAAAGCAAATAACGAAAAGCGTGCAACGTTAAAACAAACAATCCAAGGTGCACGAAGGATGGGGTAGATCTCATGCAACCAGAGACCAGATAAAGTATATAGGTAAGGCGAAGTAAAAGAGTACAAAAAAAATACAATCCTTTATTGTACCATCGCTGAAGCGAACAAAAAGCCAGTCAACTTTTCCACAAACAATTTCTCGCCAGCTGGACTTTCGGCCAAGAAGTTGACGCAAAGAGAAAAACTTTATCGCAATAAGTTATTCAACTAGGTTTCCTCGAAAATTCACACTTGTCAGCCGAACGTGGTCATTAGGGTATAATTCCATCCTCTATTCCTGACGCTCTTCTCTGTACAATCCTTCAAAACCTAATTGACCTACCTCGAACTTTTACTCGGCGAAAAATTTCCATCTCTTTGAAAAACTCCTCCTCGGAGAACTTCGGTATCCCGAAAAATACACCATCTTTGCCGCGCGTGCCGTACGGTAGTTACATCGCTGCAAGTTTTCAATTACCGTATGGTTGTTTTTTCGTATAATACAACATTGCCAGATCGTATATATGGAAATAAGTTCGTGTCACGCAATGCTCGAGGTATTTCTATAACGTATACATAGGCTCACTTTACAAGGCTTTTTTTTCCTTATTCACGAATCAACACGAGAATTGCGGCCGAAAAGGTAAAAGAAAAATCTCACGGCAAATTGACTTCCTATTTCAAAGAAATACCGAATTTTTTTAACCCTCGGTTCAGTCAAACGTTAGCGAATTGGTCTGTTTCGATGTGAAAAAACATCCAGCATATCGAGGATGAGTTTCTCGATGGGGGGAAAAAAACACGAACGAAATCGGATTGTATCGAACGTCCTGCTTCGCGACCGAGCTGGGTGCGGTATTCGGCGAACTGAAATCTCGGCCGAACAGCCATACGGCGCGGAAACCGTCTATGTCTGCTGCTGCTAGCGAGCATATCTATTTTGTTCAATTTTTCTCCATTTCACAACGTATACGTAAAGCTACGTACTATATCAATAAGATATAGCGTCGTGTACAGCTTAAAACAGAAAAATATTAAAAGAATCCCGATTCTCTTTGATATATCTGTCATTAATTTCATTTTTCAATTTCCTGTTTCCTTCGAAACGATTTAGATAACTTCCTAGGTTTCCCCGGCCCTGCCATTGGTCGACCCCGCCAGTTCCATCTTTTCAACCGGAGCGTCTGCCAAGCCCTTCTGCCGTCTCGCGTTGTCTGTCATTTTTCTTATATTCTCGTTTTCCCAGCCCGGAAAACAGCCCCGGGGAGTTTTTCTTATACACCGACGACGACGATATGATACGAGAGCGAGGGTATTATCAAGATGTGCCAGATGCCATTTGCGCTGCTCGTTCAGCCGGCGTGACCTACAAATAATACATTAATTTCGACGACGGCCACCTTTTTTCCTTATGGCATAGGTCGAGGTGCAGAAATAATATATAATGCCGGCGGTATTCGGTGCCGGTACGAGGCAATAAAACGCCGGTAGCCCGAGAAACCGACACATTCGACACGGTGAGATGAAAATTGTCTCGAGAGGGATGCGTTTTCTTTATTCTCTTTTTCCATTTTCCTTCTCTTTTTTTTTTTGCATACAGCATGATTTTAAAGTAGTGCAGTTCCTTCGATAAAAGGATGCGAGCAATTTATTCGACATATGGTCGAAGCATTTGCAGGTCAATTTGAGTGAAGGGGCGATAACACGAATTCTAATTTTGTTTGATTTACCATCAGCTCTCTCAGGGTTATCTGCGCGTGTATGCAAATCTTCGATCAGATTTCAATGCGAGTTGTCTACACGTGTTTTCGAAGGAGCTAAATTTTCAACAGCAATAAAGAGAATTTTCTGATCGGGGGAAGAAATTGGCAACCGCTCTGATTGGAACAAAAGTCACCCAAAATGTTGGTATTTATGTAAAAGCACTCCAAGAAAATTTCACCCCCTCCTCCACCCCCACCTGTGTTGAAGAGCCGTGTTGATTTGCAATTTAATATTTTCCATCACTGGAAAAGGTGGTCCAAAAATTTTGAAATTTTACCTGTTTATGAACATCGTGTGAAAACGAATGTAAATATTCTCGAAAAAATTTGGCTGTATTTTTTGGGGTTTTCTGCGGGTTGAAAATTTCAAAAATTCGTCAAAAATAGGAGAAGGGAGAGCCAAGGATATTTTTTTCCTCGTAAAATCTTGTTACTTTTAGGTACAAAATATATCTTTTTCGGTGCCCAAAATGATAGCAACATGGTCAAAAAAATTGAAATCCATTCAAGAAACACATATTTTGTAGTTTTCATTTAATTGGAAATTTCAAGGTTGATATTTTCAACAAAATATACCTAACTTTCCGTAAATTACGCCAAAAGATACCTGAACAGCCATTTTCCACTGCCGAAAATACGTGTTTTTTGAAAAAGTTTTCACATAGGTACGCAATTTCAAGGTGTCCAATATCTGAAAAAATGTCAAGATTTTTTGATCCCTCCTCCCCTCCCTCATCATTGAATTTGGAACATACATGAGCCACTCAACTCAAGTTCAGGGAATGTCTAATTATTGTACCATCTTTACTCTCTCATTTTTGAATCAGTGAAATTCATCAAAAATCACTGAAAAATAGTCAGAATTGCAGCACAGTAATAAATCAGTGAAATTTTTATCACTGAAAGCAAGTCAGTGAAAGAAAATTACAGGAAACCAGTAAAAATTCATTGAAAACTCAGTGATATTTATGAAATTTACTAAAAAATCGATGAAATTCTTTGAATAATCAGTGAAAAATCGCTTATCACTGATTTTTCCTGTCCTACAAGTCTGACTCTTCAGCAGTGATTTTTCACTGATTCGAAATGAGAGAGTACCTCTGAAACATATCCAAAATTTAAAAACGCTTTTGCTGAAGAAATATCTCATCCTGAACCTGAACCTGAACCAAATTTCAGCATTTCCCACTCTATCATTCTGAATCAGTGAAAAGTCACTGATAAACAATCAGAATTGTAGCACAGGAGAAAATCAGCAAAATTCACTGACTTTCAGCGAATTTTCACTGATTTTTCTGCTAATTTTATAAATTTTACTGATTTTTCAGTGAATTTTCAGTGATTTTCCAGCGATTTTTCTCAATGATTTGTTTTCATTGAAAATTTTTTCACTGATTTTCTCCTGTGCTGCAATTCTGACTGTTTCTCAGTGATTTTCGATAATTTTCACTGATTTATAAATGAGAGAGCACCATTTCTGAGTCTCTAGCGCAATTTTCATTATCAATCGTAATTTTTGAATTTTTTCAGAAAGGCGCAGAAATTAATTTAGGCAGCAGAATCTCGAGTTCTAGCCTACTTTCAACTTGTATAGCAAGATTTTTCACATTTGCTACGATTTAAAGGTGCCCAGGGTGAGTTATTTTAAACCACATTTTTAAATCAGGAGAAAACGAACTATCGAAACGGTACTCTCTCAATTATAAATCAGTGAAAATTACCGAAAATCACTGAGAAACAGTCAGAATTGCAGCACAGGAGAAAATCAGTGAAATTTTTTTCACTGAAGACAAATCAGTGAACGAAAAACACTGGAAATCAGTGAAAATTCACTGAAAACTCAGTGATATTTATGAAATTCACTGAAAAATCTGTGAAATTCTTTGAATAATCAGTGAAAAATCACTGAAAATCAGTGAATTTCACTGATTTTTTCCTGTGCTGCAATTCTGACAGTTTATCAGTGATTTTTCACTGATTCGAAATGAGAGAGTAGAGACTTCAAAATGGCCTCGAATAGTGATACTCAGATGGGTGGAAGATCAATACTAAGTTGTGACCTTATTTTCATCATTTTACAAAAGAAGTATTTTGATTTGAAAAAAAATTAAACACTCAATTATAGAGAAATTTTTCGCAAAGGCTAAATTATAACTCGACACAAGTTTATTTAAAAATACACGAATCATTTTTTTAAATAATTTTGTTTTTAATTTTTTTACTCGACATATCTTATTCCAAATTGTTTTTCGTCCTATGTAAAAAAAAAAATCGCTAAAAAGTCGAAATTTTTAAACTTTCAAAAATTCTTCAAAAATTGAATAGTCAACTTGGGTAGTTGAAATTTTGGTCACGACCTTTTAAACCAGGTTCTTTCTAAAAATCGTACTCTCTTTCAAATCGACGGCGGTGGGTTCTTCGAATCGTTTCCTTGTGAGAATGGAAAAAACAAAGGCCAACCTAATCAGAGGGATTACACATGATATTAAAAATTTCCAATTCGGTGGAATTTTCTTATTTTTGGTTCAAATAAAATCCAATTTCCCTTGATTTTTTGCAAAAAACATATTTTCTAAATATTCTGAAAAAAGATACTTAATCATTCTCGACTCGAATACACTTTTTGAACTAAAAATAATATTTCGTCATTAAAATGAGAGAAAACAATAGTTTTCTTCTGTTGTGGTTCAGCTCTATTGATAAATCGAGCAATTAACAATGATCCATAGGTATAAAGCAAAAAAAAAACTAAGGTGGGACACGTGGTGGTACTTCAACTAATTTTTTCCTGATTCAGACATGAATGATGCATTGTTGCGAGTGAGTTGATAAAAATGAAAAAATCCCCCCCCCCCCTCATCTCATCAAGTTTCTTTGATTTTTTCAATTTTTTTACTCTATGTAATTTCAATTTTTAATCAAAAGTAGTTGGGAAGTATAAGAGGAAGTTTAGTAATAAATTTTAAAAAATATTGAAAAACTGAAAAACCATTCAAATATTGATATTTAAAACACATAAAAATTAATACCTCACCTTTTATCAACATTTTCATCGTCGAACCTTCCTTCCTCATCCCAAACTCAACCCACCACCGAAACTAACAAACATCCACCCCTTCCCCCATTCTATTCCTTGTATACCCCTCTCACTACTTCAAATTCACCAAAAAACCAACTTTTTTCGCATCCTTATCTCTTTCACAGCGACTTTTACCCTCGACGATGAAAAATTACCCACGAACAAATTAACGTCTCGTATCCTACGAAATTATAGCTCAGCTCAGCGATAAATAGACGACTCGCACATGTTATCCGAGTCGATTAACCCGTCTGCATTTTCACTACAGCGACGAAGCAACAGCGAAATAAAAAGATTTATGCTTTAATTTTTGCTGATTTTCCAATCGGTCGACGCGAAGTATCAGGGAAAAGAAAAGCTCATCGGTTTCGCTATACGAAGTTAAAATTTAAAACGACTTTCGATTCTTAGCATACACACGACTTTATTCTCAGCGTGGTTTAATACGCTGCTGCAAACGACGACAGCTTTTTAACCCCCTTGTAATAGAATCGAAAGATAATAAGGTACCTTATTCAGTATATATGGGGTGTTTTTCTCCATTTAACACGACATGTAATGTATCACACGATACATACGAAGCTAAAAATCATCATGGTAAATGTTATTCAACGTTCGGATTATCTGTTCAACGACGTGACTGCCAAATAGACAATATATATGGGCAATGGGATCCATTAATATTCGCCCAGTCGCCGTATGCATTTTCTACGTAGCATTAATTAACACCATTTAGGCACGAAATAAAATAATTTTTTTATCGTTATCGAGTCGTTTGTACGTAGGTGGTCTCGTGATATACGAGTACGTCAACTCGAAAAAAAAATCTACAAAAACGCAGCAAATCTCTATTTGCTACGTTAACACGTCCATTAAACTTGATATCGTAATCAACCTTGTATGTGGAAAAAAACACCCTATTTTCCTCTACTCGCTAATTCCTAACCAATTGTCCGAACGGCCATGAACGCCAAAAATACCATAATTTCAGCCATAATGTAAAATAAAATAGCTTCGATTTGGAATATTCGTCTACGCCCCCTCCTCTCTTAATAATCAATACAAATTATTTCGAAATCAGCGAACTGTACGAAAATCAAAGCCCACAGACGTCAAAACGTATACGTAAACAGAATTAAGTTATTCCTTTCAAATGCCTTTACAATATATAATGGCGGTAACACAGCGAGGTAAAAACACCTCCCGCCGCCCTCTAACACCAGCACACACGAGCCAAGATCTAGTAAGCTGGAACGCGAACGCGCCTTCATTAAATTAAATAGTTTAATCGTATCTGTAAACAATGACTGTTTGACAGCTAAGATGCGTATAGTACGAACGAGGAGAACCTTAATGTTTGTCAGAATACACTACACACGTCTCTATGTATATTTCATTATAGGATCACGCAAAACGAGCTGCTAATGTAGACGCAAATGAGTTTACACCGAGAATGCCTAATCAAAATCTAATTCCTACATTTGCGACGATATACCACCGCAACTACACTAACGTCGTCATTTCTCCTGCCCTCCTGCTCGATCTAATACTGTTTCGGCGCTTACCGTATGGTATAACGAATATTAAACGTGTACCTTGTACCGACATGTTTACTATGCTACAAAGTAAACTGGTATGCTACCATGATACGTGTATGTAGTAAATATATCGTCTTACGCGCATCTGCTGCGGTACGTCGACTTTTCATTATTTTAATTCGTTTAGAAGTCATTTTCGCGACATATTGAACGTTAGGTTTGATGGGAAAATAAATTACGAGGAAAATTTGATATTTAATATCGGAAGATACGAATTATAAACGAGGATAATTCTTACTTGGAGATTTTCAATTATGCGATGAAATTTATCGAAAATTTATGACCGAAATATGCACATGTTTTCAAACGCTACTTAAATAAAACTATAGGTTAGGGTGGAGTGAAAAAAAAACATATCTTGGATTTTAACCAAATTTGGCAGGATGGTTTACTTTGAGTGGGAGACCTCCCAAAAAAAATTTGAGGCTTCCAGGGACAAGTGAAGGGGGGAGGAGGTGCTCAGAGTGCACCTCCTTCTGAAAAAACGCTGTTTTTTGTGTTTTTCAGTCAATCAAAATTGTGTGAGAAGCCTTCTTAGCACTTAAAAGATGCAATTTGAGATTTATAACTGGCTGCACTGACATACCAAATTTTCCAAAAAAAATTCCGAAATATACTTACTTCTAGGGATTGAAAAAAAAATACATAATATTTTCAGGCGAAAAAATAATCAATTCAAATTCGATATAAATTCCGTATTTTGGAATTTTATAATTTCCTGTTGGCTGCACTGGTGTATAAAATTTTCAATTTTTTTTCATAATTTACGTTTAGCGATTGAAAATTTTTTTTTGCTCAATTACTCGATGAAAAAAAATCATTCCCGCTTTGTGAAAATTTCATATTATTGGGATATTGCAATCTGCAACTTTTCAATCCCCTGGTAGCAGTCTGAGTTTTGATCGGAGAAGGATGGCGATGGTTTAGGGAGATGTAGAAACTCAAATTGCATCTTTTAAGTGCTAAGAAAGCTTCTCACACAATTTTGATTGACTAAAAAACACAAAAAACAGCGTTTTTTTTTCAAAAGGAGGTGCACTTTGAGCACCTCCTGCTCCCCTCCCCTTGCCCATAGAGGGCTCAAAAAATTTTTGGGAGATCTCCCACTCAAAGT
The DNA here is from genome assembly GCA_033439095.1 of Pseudococcus viburni. Classification (NCBI taxonomy): domain Eukaryota; kingdom Metazoa; phylum Arthropoda; class Insecta; order Hemiptera; family Pseudococcidae; genus Pseudococcus; species Pseudococcus viburni. The sequence continues at coordinate 252,977 of JAVBJF010000256.1, forward strand.
AAACTATACCACCAAATCTGGTCAAAATCCAAGATTTTTTTTTTCACTCCACCCCACTACAGGTAAATATAGGTACAGAGACAGTTCGAGCCAATTTTTCTGAGGCGTAGAAAGCTACAAAACTGCCGAACACAAAACCGAAAAATACAAAGAATTTTTTTTAAACATATGAATATGAACCGAGAGCCTAATCGAAATGAGGACGAGAATTTCTCAAACAAAAGCCTATAAAAATCAAATTTTATCGTTTTTTTCAAAATTTCAGTTCAGAAAAGGAGATCGAGACACTGTACACTTCTTCCCTCCAATCATCCGCATAATGGTATAAATTAAGAAAATTAGGTCTATTCTGTCAAAAATATGTATCTTTGTCGCGAATCGCATTAATTACCTAATTTTAAATATTTTGGTTTAATAAATTTACTATTTCTGAAAATTTTTCCAATTTAAAAAAAAAGTTTGAATTCTCCAAATTCCAAAATTCTACTAAATACATAAAAAACGTTCTCAAGTTTCCGAAATTTTGCCGAATTTTCGAATGTGAAATCCTTTAAGCGATAATGCCCCCCCCCCTCATTCCTCCATCGGTATCGGTTCTGGTTAATTAAGAGCATGGTGGATAAACAAAAACGAATCTACTTCATTTTGAATGAAATAAAATGACGTATCGCAGGCTGTTTCGCATTAAAATGAGAAAATTTTAATCAAATTAATCATACATTTGATTCTAATTGGTTATCGAGAATACGTATTAGCGAAAAAGTGGGTAATTGCGGAAAATAAATTTGTAAATAAAGTCCATAATGAGATTTTGAAGAGGCAAATTAAAACGTCATTCACAACTAATACAGAAGGGACACTCGATTTTTTGTTCAAAATTTCCCATTTTTTTTATCATTATAATAGCATTATAATAACAAGATTTTCGAATTTTTTCGGTATTAAAATTTATTCAAGGCAGAAAACGATTATCGAGCAAAAAATTCACGAGTCATGAACTTTCTGGCTCATTCAATTGGGGGAATTTATTCGCAAAAAAGTTACTTTAAATTTTAAAAATCATAAAATCAACTGCTTCGAAGCAAATAAAAAATTCATCTACCTACTCAATTGATCCTTTTTTTTTCAAATAAAACGTTTAAAATGGCGGATGATGAAAAAAAATTTAGTAATTTCTTGAAAAATTTTCGCTAAAAAACTATAAAATATCTAAAATAACATTTGGCTTATAATCAAGGGAAGCTGATGAGTATTAGGGTGAGTCGTTTTACAATTTTTTCATTTGATTTTGAAGAATTCTAACAAAAAAATTATGGTGAAATGGCCTCAAAAAGATATGGTAAATATTTCAGGAAAAAATAAATAAGGTCACTAATCTTCCAACCCCCTCCTCACACTGGGCGTAAAAGTCTTGGTAATTATACACGCCCAGTATAATAGGTAAAATTTAATTTTAAAAAAAATCATTAGGAAGTTTATTTTCATTTTAGGTGGAGACAAGACAACTATCAACGCAATTTTTTTTTAGGGGCTCTCAAATTTTCTTGAATTAACGACATTAAGAGACAATATTTTTCAGAAATTTGAGGTCTTTTACAAAGAGAAAATGTTATGAGTAAAAATTAATTCCCCATCATCAATCAAATTTTATTTTTAAATTTTGAGTTTTTTTTGCCAATATCCATCAAAATACGAAAAACTTTGTAAAAAGATTCACCCTGATAAATACATTCTCGAAATTTTGGTGTTGAAAAAATTGCAATAGAGTAAAATTCGGTTTCGTAGACTTCAATTACGATATTTTTTCACCGAACGCGTGAAAAAATTACTTTTTGAAAATAACAAGAAAAAATGAACCTGCAAGAGTGGACATTTACATTTGAGTTATATGAATCCATAAAACATATGGATTATATTAAATTCAAATTTTACTTCTCTCTCGCCTTCTCTAGCCTACAGATTATTGGCAGGCCACTGAAAACAATAATATGAAATAATTTTAGGTAAAATATTTCATTGGTACAAAATATTCGGAATTCAAAAATTAATCCAAGTTTTTCAAGGATTTCTAAAGAAATAAAAAAGAAATGAAAATATTATTTTTTATACATGTAGGTAGCTAGGTAGGTACGTAGTGCTTACATAAACAAATCATTCTATTTTCGACACTTTCTTTCACCACAGCGCTTTAAAAAAATGCGCATGTTCTAAGAAATAAACATTTCATTCAATTTTTTTTAATTTCTACCCTTCACTTTCAGAGTTCGTAAAGAAATTTTAAGTAAAAAAATCGTAATTTTTTCGAGTTTTTTTTTGCGCTAATCCCCAAACGAATTTATCCACTGACCTCTCCATTACTCCTTTTTCACCCACCCATGAAAAGTAATATGTAAAATTTCAAATTTGATGCAACAAATTTTTCTTGAAGGAGGGTAAAAATTTTTTTATTTTTTCCAAAAATGTTGTGCAAAGCTACGTCCGCACTTCAGTGAACATTTAAAAATGTCACATCAAGCAATTCTTCCCTTCCAAGTACTTGGCAAAAATAATAAAAAGATTCCGTTTCTTCAAAGAAATCAAGCAGATATCGCATTCGAATAAAAAAGACAACACAATGACGAAAAAATTCAAATTATTATCTATACATCAACACGAACAAATACTGACATCGTGCAATTCGAGGGGGAAAAAGCAAAAACCGAGAAGCCGAGAAGCTGATAATGTTCTCCACAGTTTAAAAATACCAGACAATGAACAATTATTATCAATAATTAAACGGTAAGCAACGCCAGAAACCATAATTTATAGCATCGAATACAAGGAGTTCACATAAATTGGTAACTTTCCAGTTTTAATTTCCAGTACGAAGCAACGTTGTATAAACCACTGTTGAAAATTTCCTCTTTTTTTATCATACACTAAACAGATACGTATAAAAAAAAGTATCAATGATACAAAATTATTTCGACTTGAGGTAAAATGAAAATCAGAACGATTCATTCGAGCGAATAATTTTGAGTGGAGCAGCTCAGGCTTTTAATACCCCAAAATTGTATTTTTTCCCCACCTCTAATAAAACATCGCCAAAAATATCAAATACTTACTCTTCAACGAATTATAAAAAATATTACCTAATAATATATCTTGTCAGCGAAATGGAATTGAACGTCCAATTAAACAACCAGTTGAATTCGCCTTCCAAACCGACCCCGATCATTACACTCTTAACTGTCGCATAAGTTGCATACTCAGTTCGCCGGAAATACAGCATATCAAACGATGCACTGTCGAGTCGCGTCGAGCACACGAACCCCGCTACTTCTTCTCTTCCAAATCATTAATTACGAACACGAGTCACCGAACGACGCAATAACACGAAACAGTTTAACATTCGCGAAAAAAGAATAAGTATCTCGTAGTCGATGTCAGCAATGCTATCCATCGCAGGAGGGGTGAATCTCCCAGCGAATAAAAAACCACCAAAAGGGTACGAAAAAAACGTTCATTCGACGATAACACTGTCAACGGTCGTCGTTGGTAAGTACGAAGTACTTACGTATACAATTTACAATACCGTACAGTAAATTTCAATTAAAGCTGACAAGACGATGCGTATCGCAATATTCGCAACATCGCGATGATTATTTCCATTCGGCGATATTAAATTAACGTCATTTCGATTCTACTAATTAAACGTTCGCTTTTTTCCCCGGCTGACTAGCTCTTAATTATTATTGCCAAAAATGGGATTTCGACAATGAAGTTGAAAGTTATTCGAAGTTCAATTTTTTTAATTTCTTAAATTCTAATTTTTTTTCAAAATCGTATCCAATGTAAAAATTTTTAGCTGTAAAATTTTTTCAACTTTCATTTTCTCAAATTTTTTAATTTAAATTTTCTCAATTTTTTTTTATTTTAAGTATATTTTTAAAAATGTTTTCAGTTATTGAGTTGAAAGAAATCAGAAGAAATTTTAAAAAACATACAGATGAAAAAATTTATTGTTTAAAAAATCCGAAGTTGATAAAAAATCTGAAGAAATATGTAAGCTCGGATGCTAAAACCACCCTTAGGGCCCAAAAATTGATTTTTGAGTTGACGCTAATTTTAGGCCTTTCAAAGGGAGTAGAATCAAGGGAGAATTTCAACTCAAAAACCAATTGTTGGCTCCTAAAGATGGTTTAAAACCCAAGCTCGCATATTTTAAAATATTATTGCAAAAAATTTTCAAATAGGAAATCTTTTTTTAAATATGAAGGAAAAAAATTTTAAAAAAATCAAAGTTGGACTTGGGAAAATTTACAGTTGAAAAAAATTTTAGTATCAAAATTTTTTCCATCGATTTCTTCAAATTTTTATCACTATACATTTTTTTAAATTTCTGCCTACTCGAAAATTGTTTCCAATCATTTTAAAATTTTTCCTCAAATGTTTTTCAACTTTGAAATTTTTTCAATTAAAAATGTCTTAAAATATTTTTTCTAGCTTTGAATTTTTCAAAAAAATGTCAACTCTGGTTTGAAAATGTCATCTAACTTGATCAGAAATAAGAAGAAAATTTTAAAAATAATAAAAGCATAAAATTGAAAAACTTGAAATATCAAACCTGAAAAAAAATTTTTGAGGAAATTTAAATTTAATAAAATTTACTGTTGGAAAAATTTTAAAATTGGATACAATTTTGAAAAAAACTAGAATTAAAAATGTTAAAAAAATTTAGAGTGGAAAAAATTTGAACTCCGAATAAATTTGAACTTCCATAGTTAAAATCCCATTTCTGGCAAAAATAATCAGGAGCCATTCTCGGCTGCTCCGTGCGCCTCATCTCTATTGTTTTTTATCCAGAAATTTTCATTTTGTCGCGATTTAGTCGAAAGTAAACAGCTTATTTTCGCCATTCATCTCGCAAACTCGCGCCGTCGTACCAAATTAACGAAGTCAATAAATACGTCACTGGCAAAAGTACCAACGTTCGCGAGGTATTCGCGAGTTGGAAATAACTCGTCTTTTAATGGTTTCCGAAACGTCGAAGTCGAATATTTTTTCTATACGGTGTTTCTCCTCCGATAATAATCTGATTATAAAAGTCTGCTTCGAAGGAGAAAAAAACGAGCCTTTTGATGAAAATTTTTACAACTCGTTCGAAAATTTCCGCGCCACGAAACTCTCGAGTTCGGAAAAAACTCGGCTCTATTTTCTATAGGTACGTATGTGCTTGAAAAAAAAATTCTCCAACGATCAATTAATTTATATCATGGAAACGTTTCGTAGGAATTGCGAATGTGTACTGTAAGTACAAACAATGTCGAACAGCTTCGCTCTAAATACCGCGGCCAACGTTTCGACCGAGGGTCAAGCGTGATACGAAGGAGAGAAAAAAGTTATAGAAAAATGCATCCGAACGTTTAGGCTACCTCTTGCCTTGGCGTTTACGACGCGTGCCATTACTCCGCTCGAACCCGAAGACCGAAGAGTAGACTGAATTACTCGGCTGAAACCACCGCACCGTACAGTGGGTAAAGTTTGAGACGCGATTCGACAGAAGGTTCGGTTCTGCGGCTTAATATTCTATTTTGGCGTCGTCGTCGATCTATGCGCCATACAAAGGTATTCCGCTCTAATGTTAATGTCACCGCTCTCTGATGCGGTGTTGGTAATTAGTTTGACATCCGTTCGTCTCTCTCTCGTTCGCTCTGCAATTCTGCACGTCTATGTCATGTCGTGTGGTTATTTCCGGTATAATTTCGAATCCTTAAATTCGACATTCTTCCTAGGTATTTCATTTTAGCATCTCGTCACCGTAGATGTTGAAGTCGGACACGAGAAACGTCGCACCTGTGATACCGATAACGAGACTTTGCTAATTTTTATCATTTCCGTGCACAAGATCGTCGACCGTGACCGAAAATTACTCATGTCGCGCGTACGAACTGTAAACGTAGTTCATATCGATTAAAAATATAGTCGACGCTATTACTTAAATCGTACATACACGTGAAGGATAATGACACTTGTGTTTCTGCCCAGATTACCGTTAATGCATCGGTTACGTTATCAGAGCGTTACGAAGGTGGATTTTTTGCCAAATGCCAATTTGACGTGCGTATACCTCTAGATTTCTACCTACTCTAACCTATGTACCTGTGAAATATTAATTACTTAAATTATGCATTTTGGTCTTTAGGTCTTCCAAATACCACACGGTTATAGAAAGATTCTTAATAATTTCGCAGTCTCTACGTATACATGAGGGAAAACACGAGTCGAAAAGTTATCTGCTCCGAACAAAAATTAATTATTCCGACCGTGTTTTTCACCACACCGAGCATTACAATAGGTATACTCAATTTGCAGTATGGTATTTCCATATCCATTCCATAGGTATCTGCTCGTGCAGCAGAGAGTGATGTACCTAGACCTACGACCAGTACCTCTGCTGGCCCTAGCACCGGATGTTAAAGTATAGTTGAATCTCAACTCAACAAACCGTATCCGTGAATTATTCTGTACTTTTCAAGGTTGAGCGATGTCCGAATAATTATTCGATTTTCAGCCTCAGCCTGCGTGGATATATGAGTTGAATACCGCAGCAGTTTTTGAATGGGATGACTTGGCTGTGTGCGGAAGAGTAGTTAGATTGGCCATTCAATGAAGGTATTTCACGTTCGTTAATGTTGTTAATAGGAATAAGTGTTCGAATGGAAGATAATTTTCCATCTCGAAGATCAAAAAGATTTGCCAAGAGTTCAGCATGCAGGATGTTGAATGAGGATTTCAAGATTTTGAGATCGATAGATGAAATAATCAGGAAATTAATTAACCACAAAAATAATAAGGTATAACAAGATTGAAACGTCATTTTCAGCAGTAAAAAATCTCAAACAATTTACATAATTACACGTCTCAAAAAAAAAAAAAAGACAAAGAAACTTAGTAAAAAACAGGAGGATCCACGTTTTTCATTTCTAGGAACGTGAATTTTTTTGACGAATTTCCAACACTTCAAAATTTCCAAAAAGTTTGTGGTGTACTTTCGCAAAAAATTGTCCAAAAATTTCGAATAAAAATTTCCTGGGGTTCCTTTTACCCTCTAGAGGATATTTTAAAAAACACGAAATTTTTATCTACATTTGGCGAAAAACGAAAAAATCAAGTTTAGAAAACATATTTTGGCCCCTCCCCCCGAAAATACTTGCTCCGGGAGTCCAAAATTTTTGTCAGAATTTTTTCTCATCATGACTCAACTTTTGGGATAGATTTCATCAAAATCCCTTTCCAGGGCCATAACACCATGCTTATCCCGCTATACCCTTATAAAAGAAAACACATATCCCCCAACCAAAAAATACTTGAGCCAGGGGTTCAAAATTGTTGTAAAATTATTTTCCAGAGGTACAGGAGCGGTCGAAATCAACTTCCAAGGCCGAATCACCTCAGTTAACCGGCTATGCCTTTTTATAGGAAAAACAATGGAGTCCCAAGAACATTTCTGGATGGAAGAAATTTAATAAAATGTGACATTGCACTAAAAAATTGGAATTTTTCTCATTTTTTCAGATTTATTGACAAAGAAATCACTGACTTTATCAATTCAGCAAACGCAAATATGAAAAAGAGAAACATGATTATTCAATTTTGAGGAACTACCCCCTCCCCCTTCCAATAAAAAATTGAACTATTTCAGAAAAAAATTTAAAAAATTCTGAATTTAGATCATTTTTGTCACTGAATGGCCAACAATATCTAAAATAGGTAATTAAAAAATTGTTGCTGTTTTTCAAATGAGTTGTAAGGAGAAGAGAAGTTGCCCTGACAAGATTAGACAATTTCTAAAAAATTAGGTTAATATAATCTTTAAAAAATTTATGAAAGGCCATTAAGAAATAGAGAAACAAAATGATCTATTTTTTTTTTAAAGCACAAAAATGTTAAAAAATTTTTTAAACATCAAAAAAAGTTATTTTAGATAATTTTTTAATAATTTATCGTGTGATGATATTTAATGAAATCTTTAAAAACATCTGGATTTTTTTTTTCAGTTCAGGAAATCTGATGCTAGATATGAACTAATTTCTCAAATTTTTAGGTTTTTCATTCATAAAAAACATGCATAAGTACGATTTGTAATTCGATTTTTGTAAAATTACTGCAGAAAAATTTTCAACTTTTCAAAATTAATAAATGCAAAAATTTATAAAATTTTAGAAATCCTAAAAGTACGAGTTTAATACCTCCATAGAGGAGGGGAAGAATAAATATATCATTGACCAAAAATTAACAAACGCGGAGAAAATAAATTCAAATTGAAGATGTGCTTTCCAAAGTGGCCTAAGTTGAAATAATAGAAATTTTTTTAGAAAACGAAAAATACGTTTGTACTGTATACCCTTTTGAAGCATTTTTTCTGCTACCAAACTAAATGTATTGTACAGTGGTATACCAAAAATGTGGCGAAAGTCTCGATCTCCAAAAATTTGATCTTTACGAGCTATGACCCTTCAAAATTGACTAAGTAATTTTTTACAGAAATGTGCTTAGGCCACTTTGGACAACACATCTTCAATTATACTATTACAAAAATTATCACTCGTTAGAAAATTCGAACGTCAAAACCAATAAAAAACATAAATAATAAAAAAATGTCTAAAAACTACATTTTTTTGCATAAATATCGAGTGTGTAAAATTTAAAAAATGGCTCCCTTTTAAAGTTCTCGTTTCAAGATTCCTATATTTAATTCAATCACTCCACTTTTCATTAACCATCATTTTTTTAAAAATCTTCCTAGTTTGGCAACCTTAATTTTTCCAGACACCCCCCCCCCTCAGCACGATTACTTCTGATTGAATCATCTTATTCAAAAAAAAAATCTAGCTTTGCTCACATTCAAAGGTATAAAAATTCATTTTGATATGAACAGGGAATAATTAGAGAGGGCACTGGAAATTTTTTACAATAAAAAAGACACCAAGAACCATAATATAAAATTTGGAATTTTCAATACAAAATATACAAAACAAAATTGAGTAGGTACAGCTATTCAAAGGGAATTTTTCATTTTTAAAATTTTCAGATGAGATACTTACCTATCAGAGAAACTTACAAAAGTTATACATTGATTAAATTTGCTGACGATTTCCGCAAAGAAAATGTTTGAGGGACAATCATTTCACAGCAGCTTACCTGTGAACAAAGAACAAATAGGTACATCAAAATTAAAATATGATTAATAAACATGTACTATCAGAAATTTTATTGATGATTAGAAAGTAGAAATATTTCTTTCTCATTTTTTTCTTCATAATATCATTCTTTTTTTTTTGATAAAAAACATGACTTTTTATGGTATCTGACTTCTTCTATCACACAGTTAACTTGAAACACACATGAACCAAAACTCTTTCAAAATTTTGAAAATTCGAAAAAATAATAGAAAAATCAATTGCTTTTTTTGGTAGGAAAATCACCGCCAATTTCCACTATTTCACAGAAAAATTTCGAAATACCCCTCTAGGTTCCTTCATAAAATTGAATCCAAATCAATTATGAAATATTTTCAAATAGAAAAACTGAAAGTAAATGGAGATTTTCCTTCCTCTCAGAAAAAAATTACAAAAATTTCAAATGTAGCTATACTTAAAAAAAAAGTTTTGGTCAATTGGAACTTCGATATTTTTAAAATGGAATATGTCTTTAATTTTTAATCAAATTTGGACTTACATTTTCCCTTAGATATCATCAAATGATATTATAAGGTTATTTTAATAAAATTTATTTAAAATTTCACAATTTTTTGTCCATTTCCGAAATTAAGTCCACAGACCAATCGACCTTGATAACTTCCACCCTTTCAAGCAATTATCACTCAACTCCAAAATTTTTTCTCATCCACCCCAAAAAAGAAACAAAACGCCAACTTTTCCAACTCCATCGACCGCCATTACTTCTCACCCTCGGACAAAAATTCTTCTTTCGTAACCGATCCCTCTTAATTCCTTTTTAAAAAGCTTTCAGCAGAAAACTCGATGCAGACTCTGCAAAGTCCAATTAATACCATTCGAGCCGCACTCGATCGATAATTGAATTAGCACAATTTTTAATTCATACTCGCGTAAAAGCTCCTCGCGTTGTAAAAAGTTTCATCCACACAGCCCCCAGCACGATCTACTCTACACTCGCAAGTTACCATAAAACGACGACACAGGGCACAATGAAAAAGGCGTCAGCCCGGTAAAAGTATAAGTATATACAGTACAGGTATTAAGAGAGGAAAATGTAGCTATAGCTATGGCTAATTTCCATCAACTCCGGAGCACCACTATCACGACGAAGTTGACTTACCACGACGCCACGGCTTCTATTCGTTTTCTCCGCAGCCCGGCTACCGGGTTAGGTACTTTATTCAATTAAAACTTCTCGAGCCTCGAACATATGCCGTCCATTTAAATTTTTACTCGACCGTTTAAGAAAATTACTCGAGGATCTGGACTGCCCTGCCTTACGTCACCGCTTTGGTCAATGGGACGCGCGGACCCGCGTTTTAAACTAAGTATTGAAAAACCTACCCGGTACCTAAACGTGCTATATAGTATAAAAGTTAAATACCTACTAACGCGCTCGCTAAGGTTTAAAGTGAATTTTAAAAGAGGCGGGATCCGCTTTATAGACATTTTCTCTCTACCCGACCGACTATACGTAAGTACGTATAGTTTCACTCTAAATTGTATTATTTTGAATAATAATCAGCTTTTCATCGTTGCTGGCTGGTTCGAAAATCGAATAGACTAAACTTCCTCGTGCCATAGCATGGATACGTATAGTATAGATGTATATGCGAAGTATACGATAGCAGTGGATATACTGTATACCTAGACCTACGTATACTCGGTTACTCACTTCCACTGCTTGCTAAACTTTAGTTTATACGTCGCCGTATATCTACGAGTAAGTTTCGTTCGTCATATCTTATTACATATTATGCAGGATTCGTCGAATATAAAGGTACGTAGACGTAAGTACCTCTCCTTTTCAAAAACTTATAAGCTTACGTTGTCGAAGGCAAGTATATTGTATAAATATACAGGGTGTCCTACTGTTCTATGTCCTGCAGGTGTCCATAGTCAGGCTGAAATTCAATGTAGGTAAACAGTAGAGTGGATCGAAAAAAATCATAGGTACTGTATTTTGACAAAAATTGGCAAAGTGGTTAACAATTTTTTTTGTGGGGAGGCCGGAGGGGGGAGATTCCCAAAAAAAATCTGAAAATTTTTGTAGACTTTTATGACATTGCTGCCAGCTGCATTTCAATTAACAAAATTTTTAGTTGGCAGCACTAAATACTACAAGAAATTCTCAAAAAAAATTATTGAAATTTATTACTAAAAATATTCAAAATCAAAAATAACTTGGAATGCTACAAATTTTACGAATCGCAAAAGGTCAAACGAAGTTGGTTTATTAATTTTTTTAAAATAAAGACAACCTCCCCCCCCCACGTGAACAGACCTTCACTTTGATGGTAACATTGCCATAAATTTTTATTACTGAAAAAATGTCATCGAAAATTATCAAAAAACATGTTGGCTCGATGTTGAGAAATTTAAATGACCGATATTTGAACTTGGGAAAAATAAACAATTCATCAAATTCAAAATCTGCAACTTTTCAACCTCCTGTAGAAGGCAAAACAAGGCGTCCAATTCTGTGGTCAGGGGTTCAGACGGTGTAGAAACTCAAATCGCACTTTTTATTGGTGACTGAGGTTTCCAGCAAGTGGTACAATCCAAAAGTGGCAAGAATACTTTTTCTCGAAAATGACTTTACTTCGAGGTCTCCTAACTCCGGCTACTTTGGGTTGGAGGGGGAGACTTAGAATTTTTTGGGGAAATCTCCTTCTAAAGATAAACTACCTCACTAATTTTCGTCAAAATTCAAAACGTACAATTTTTTCGATTCACTCCAACTAACAGGTACAAAAATTTGACCAGCCGAACGCAGAAAACATTATCATCATACAGAGGCGTGACTAACGGGGGGGGGGGGGGTGTGGGGGGGTGCGTCACCCCCCCAGACGGTTCCAAAGTTGAGAAAAGTTGGGAAAATCAGGAAAAGTTGGGACTTGTCCCAACTTTTCCGCAGTTTGAATTTTGGAAAGTCGAAAAAATTTAAGAAAATCACAATCCCTAATCAAATTTTAGGAAAACTGGGTACAATTGAGATTTTCAACTTTTCTCCAAATTGTCCCAACTTTTTTGAAGTTTGGATTTGGGAAAGCTGAAAAAATTGAGAATATCACAATCCCTAATTTGGACTTGGAAAATTGTGTGAATTTGGGATCCCCAACTTTTTCCCAACTTATTCCAAATCTCTCAAGTTTAGATTCAAAAAAGTTAAAATTCCCAAGTTTTTGAAAAGTTGTACTTACTTGGGAACGTTGAAAAAACTTGAGAATATCGAAAAAGTTGATTGCAAATTGTGTAAAATAGCTAAAATTTCGTTTAAAAAAACATTTAAAATCACAAATTTTTTATATGGAAGTAATAGAAATTTTTCAAAGAATAATCTATTGAAAAAATAATTATTTTTGTTTTAAAAATCACTAACTTTTCAAATTTTAGCCCTCGCTTCGCTCGGGCATATACCAACACCTAAGCAAACCAATGTAATTACTTAAGAAGTATGAGTTGAGGACTTCACCTATTAATTTGAAAAATGAAAAAATTTCAGCTTTTGTATATACTTTTTCTTCAAAAATTTTCGCCCTCGCTACTTACAATGATATGAACACTCTCATCTTCTATCTCAGACAATACTTTTTGAAGGGGGAAAAAAATTTCCTTCTCATTTATTATTGGTTTTACAGGCCTCAGACAGAAACCAGCTTTTAAATGGCTGTCCCCTATTTTCACGCTTAGTCACTAAAGCCACCCTTTTTCGCCAAATGATCACTATTGAACCCCTATGTTTTTTTTCAAGACACGCTTTTCAAAAATCTTTAAGAAGGAATTCAGAATAGTGGTTCTTTTGCTTATTTTATCATACATTTTTCAAAAAAAAATAATTGCCCTCGCTTCGCTCGGGTTAAATATTACGTTCCATATCTTGCAAATTGTTTTTCTATTTGTTATGATGTCAGTGACCACGATGTTGAAAACAGAAAGCAGGAATAGAGAAGAATTCGAAAGTATTGGTCACATTTTGGAAAATCTCAATGAGAGAAGTGTGTTGAATTTTCAATTTTTGAAAGTATATTTTCGCTAAAAAATTTTGCCCTCGCTTCGCTCGGGCTCAACACATTATTACATCTGGATAAATCTTAACAAAATAATTATCAATACATATGTTACCTAGTCTAACCTAGATTTTTTTATTTACTGAAACAAGGTAAAAATTGCAATGGCTTGCGTGCAATTTATGAAAAGTTCCCTTTTTTTGAAAATGTAACTAGCAAATCTTTTATTTTCATCCCTTCAGACTTTTGCCTAAGTTTCGTCTCTGTCCATATCACTGCCTTTCAAGGCTGCATTCAAGTTGAAATTTGAAATTTTGTCAAGTGTGTTTATTTGTTTTTTTTTCACAACACCTGGGCATCCACGATAAAAATTACCTAGTTGGGAATTTTTTTTGGGAAGTAGGAAAAATAGTTGGGAATTTCTCGGAAAATAGTTGGGAAAATTTGAGCTTCACCCCCCCAGAAATATTGCTTCGTCACGCCTCTGTCATCATACAAAAAAAAGCAGGGGTTCCAAATTTTTTTGCGTAGTAACAAAAATAATCGAAATTCGAATGACGAATTTGAATTACGTATTAATCTACGAGATGACGTTAAGAAAAACTTATCACGTTCATTCTCCCAATTTTTCCATTGTAAGGCTGCAATTATAATTAAAAATGGTCACAATACGATGATACCAGAAGCTTCGAGTGCTCAGGTACGAGTATTTCATAATTCAAGGTGCGCGAAATAAAATTTTATGACTTTTCTTTACTTTTTTCATGACTTCATTTTTTTTAAAGAGAAGAAAATTTTGGAAAATTCGAGTCATTTTCGGATTTATGAACCGAAATGTGATGAAAAATGGATTCAAAAAGTTGGGAAAACATCAATTTTGATGGCAGGCTGTTACATTCATGATTTTCTAATTTTCAAATTTCCTCACCCGCTGTATTCACCTTTATTGTTGAAAATTTGATGTTTTTTCGACTTTTAAATCAATTCTGCCGAGAATCATTTTTTCCTCCAAATGGATATTATATTTGCCATCAGTATTATTCTGAAAAATTTTCAAATTTTGGTGTTTATGTACATTGTAATGTGTAATGCCATAAATGGCAAAGCTCCAGAGTTTTAAAGTTACGCTACGTACAATGACTTCAAAAGAGCATTGACGTAATAAATTGTCTCATGGTCCATTAAGTGAAATTTAAATCAGAGTTTACCAATGGAGAGGCGCAAAGAGGGCAATTGCTTCACACGAAGACGAAAATATCTCGTTAGATGCTTAATAATTAGCAATTTTTTTGTAGGTAGGTATTTTTAATATGATTTTTTGTAAAAATTTTCATGTCTTCTTTTACGTAAAATACTCCAACATTTTGGAAATTTTTGAAAAAATCGTGTCATTAAAATTTTTTTTTTAAATTTGAACCTCGTTTTTTTTATTTTTTGTCATGGGCACAGCAGTTACCTACATGTCTTGTCCCTACCTCCCCCCCCCCCCTCCATAAAAAAATCCTGGGTACACCGTTGATTGAAATCGATGATTTAAAAAAATTTTATCTTACTAAAATTACATCAAATTGATTCAGTCATAAAAAATGAATGGAACACCGAAGAGAAGTTATTTTGAGTTGAAGAATAACAATTCTCATTCGTTGAATTCAAAATAGAACGTTTCAAACTTCTCGGATTCGATTCCAATAAAGCTTAAATTTTTGGAAACAGAATGTAAAAAAAGCCTCAAAGTCAGTTTTTCAGAAGCCAAAATTAGTTACGAATTTTTTGACAATTTTTAGAAATTTGTCCTTACAAGTTACATCACTTGAAAGTAACAAACATATGCAAAAATTTTCTAAAATATTATGTCTTCTGCACTTGGATCAAAATGTTGAAATATTGATTTTCGTATGGCAATATAATAATAATAACGGTTCGAAAGTTACATTTTATATTTTCTGGTCGTTTTTTAGCATAAAACAAGACATCGATCTTTTTCCATTTTATTAATCTATTCTTGAAGCTCTCTAAAATTCCAGCGAATTTTCAGTCTGAGGGTACCAGTGATTGAACGCCTTCTTCTTTTTTCCTCAAAAAATTCGAAATTTGGAAAATCGCAAATACTAAATGAGAGAGGCCAAAATGGAATTGAAGGGTGTCTAACAAAATTTGTTGAGCAAAAAGCTTGACTTAGCTTGGACCTTTTGGAATGACTTTTTGCATGACTTCTCCGAGCAACCCCCACCCCTAAAGTTATGAGCGAACCAGAACCCCCCTCCCCCCAAAAATCCATACATTTGTATGCTTGTAGCTATCTATAGAAAATTAAAATCTTAACAAACACATTAAATTCAGAAAAACGTAACTTTTAATAGCTATATTTTTGAAAAAATCTTGACCTTTTGAGTAAATCAGAGTAAATTTGTCAAAAAATTTGACTTTTCAGGACTGGCATGACCTTTTTGAAAAAGTCTTGACTTATCAGGACATCTTGACCTGTTAGACACCCTGAATTGGAAACCTTATTTAGAAAATTTCATTTCGATTCGACGATTTTTAAAGTTCAATTTTTTTTCAATGGTGGCTATAGAAATCTTTTATGAACTCTTCTCTGGGTAAAACTAACAGATATCGTTGATTATTCGACTGAACTACTCGAAAATAGACGCTAACTGAACTTTCAGCAACCGAAGTTAATTTTTAAGTTCGTAGCGTATTGATTTGAAACAATATAATTTTTAAAAATTTGCCAAAAATTGAAAAATTCACATTGAGGGTTGAAAATTTGGTCGACGGAATTTGCATGATCACGATCGTTTCAAAAATCGAAGCGAGAAATTTGCCTGTATTTCCTAGACAGTTACTCAATATAAAAATTCAATTTTCCTCAATTTCACCCAATTTTACGAGTAATTTTTCTTACACGGAAGGGGAATGAAGGGAGTGCCATTTTATCTCGTTGAAAACCTAAGCCTATGCTCATATATCTTCCATCCACAGATACGCTAACGTACACAAACAATTCTTTTCCACGGCTGCGAAGGTGGACAAATCAAACAAAACTGAATCCTCGAGTCGTTGCCTCGTTGCGTAGGCTCCTCAACGCAGCATTTCGAGCCTTATATGTGGGAAATTTCACACCCAAGCCGCCGAAAATGAACCGAAAAAGGAAATAAAAAATTCACGTCGCAAAGTACGAGACAGCGGGGCAGCGCGGGCTTAGGCATCGGAGCAGCAAAAAGAGAAAAACTTGGTAAAATTGAGTTTTCGCCGGCGAATGATAAATGAGCGAAGTTTAAATGGAATGAACTCGTTGATTGATAACCGCGAAACGATGCGCAAAAGTGGAAAATACGCGCGCTATCAAGGGTGGAAACATTTTTACAAACCTTTAATTTCGATTAATCAGCACGCCACAGTTGACGTGCCCCATTGTGTAACAATTTGGTAGCTCGAGATAAGGCGTTTAAAAGTTCGGCTGTGCGGTTCGTATTCGTACATTTTTTCCCTCCGCTCGATCTCGATGAAGTTGCGGACGAGAGATGAGCCCCCCACGCTCCGGCGAATCCGAAAAAACAAACTAGGAAAAATCTCAAGGTTATGGTTGACAATTTCCTCGACGTAGATGGACACAGCATAATGGCAGCTGCGTTCTAAGTAGTTTTTTTTCCACTTGAATTATATTCCGTCGAGATATGGGCTCGGGCAGTTTACCTTCTTCGAGTCGCTGGAACATGGTGCCCAAGAATTTAGGAAACCAGGCTCAGCGGGGATGCTCGATATTGGTGTCGTTCGTCCGCCATGTTCCATGTTAACGTGTATTACGTTACTTTTGCCCCCATATACCCCCTTGCCCTTCGAAGATTCATTTTTTCCTCATCTTACCACGAGGTATTTTAAATATAAATATTTTGTGTGATATTTTAGAGACATCAGCGGCGCGTTGACGTTGAGTAGGACATTTTTTTCGAACCATTTTTCTCCACCGATTATGCTGCGTAGTTCGTACGTAGTTTTTTTTTTTATCTGGTAACAAACACGTTTGATCTCGCTTCTGTAACAGTGGTACTCTACGTGTATACACAGTTTCGAGAGAAAAGCTACATCACGCTCCACATATTACGATAAGTTGATTATAAGCGGCCACGATGCCGCCTGCGCCACTGTTGCTATATTCTTTGTACATTTTTTTTTTCGTTCGTTTGTTCGCTTGCTTTCGGTCGTTAATATTCGAAAAATATATTAGGAAAGATCGTGAATACGATTTGAATCTTTGTCTGTGTACTTTGAAACGAACCGCGCGCGGTGTCCCGCGCCTGAAAACTTTTCGTTCGCGAATACCCATAATTTTTTTCCCAAGTCGAGAATACACATTTAAATCACATTGTCGTCGTTTCGACTAATTGCGAAACGGTTTGGCTTTTAGTGCGTTTCGCAGACGGAATCGGAGTGCTAACGTTGGAAAAAGCTTCGCTTTGGAAGTTTTTTTCTTCTCCCAAGTCCCGATGCTGTACGCTTTGTCGTATTGATAAATCCTTTCCGGTTTTATATCGATGGCGAAACTTATGGGGGCGAGTTGGAAAAAAGCATTTCTTGATTTAAACCGACTAATGTTACTTGAAAGTGTGCCACTGTAAGCCGGTAATGACGTTATAAGTCATCCTTGATTATATAGCTTTTCATTAATTTTTTCTCTATTCTTTACGCTGCGAATGAATTTTTTACTCGAGGTTACCATTGTCGTGCTAACGTCGAGAAGCGTCCGATGAATTAATATTTCCACGAATTGAAATATGGTACACGACGAGTGTAATTAATACTTTCCAACTTCGGCATTTTTATCCTTTGTGAAAATGGCGATGGGGAAATGGAATCAATTTTCATGTTATCGAAGGAGTGAAATTTTAGAAAAAAGATTGGTTTGAAAAGTCAAGATATAAGGGGCAGATCTGAGTCAAAAAAAAGGGTTATAGGTGAATAAATTTCTAGGGAAAAAGCGTTCGAATTTTGGCCGAATAATCGCCATGTTTTATACGCAGTCTAGAGAATCTGGTTTTTGGATATCTAAATATCTCTATAATCTTGAGTGATTTTCACGGACTGTTCCATTTTTTTTTTGTTTTTTCGTAATAATGGATCATTTATTCATCAAAAGAGTGCAGTAGGTAAAGAAATATTCTTTTTAAATTTAGTCCTTCCAAGGTGATTTTTGGACAAGTGTTGAACTTCCAACTAAAAACGTACCTGGAAGAGATCAATTACCACAAAGGCTCTGGTGTGGTAAGAGGGTCATTTGGCCTCTGTTGGAACTTTGTCAAAATGTTTCTGCCATTCGATTTGCTTTGGTAGAAAATGATTTTAGAGAGTCTGAGCGAATTTTTTTCATCTCTGAGGGGCTGGAGTCTCAAAATACGAGATTTCCAAGCTAAAAATTCTATCTTCGCAAGTTTTCAACCCATTTTTTCAAACTTGGCCCGTAGGTAGAAGTACTAGAGGGAAGGACCCTGATATTTTTTCAGATTTTTCTGACCACTTTAATGACCTTAAATTTGACTTTGAAAATTTCGAATCGCTTTGGAGGACACAATTTTGAGATGGGCAGAAACATAATTTTTTTCGAAGTTTTTCAACAGGGTTTCCACAAAATTTCAGAGATGATTTTCCCTGACTTTTCCAGGTTTCCGGCCAATTTTTCGAAATTTTCCAAACCTTTCAAATATAACATTCGTGAGCTAGTGTGGGGTAGGAGGGGGGTGGATTTTTTGCGTGACGTATTTCCATCCCGAAATTTTGCAGAGAAATGATAAAAAATGCATGAGGTAAACGAATTCTTTTTTTTTCAAAATCACTACTTTTTACAAGATTTTTAGATGTCAAATTCAATTTTGAGAATTTTTAAACCCACCCAACTCCCCCTTACCACAAAAATTTTAAAATTTGAATTTATTACAGAAAAAATTTCAAATAAAAAAGAAAAACCAGGTATTTCAAAGCAAAATTAAAAAGTTGGGGGAAATGAAATAAATTATGCCAAGAAGTCTACCAAATCAAACGAATAAAAATTCAGATTTTTCCGGGCTGAAAATTGAAATATTTCTTTACATTTTATTCCCCCTCCCCCAAAATGAAGCACATACCTCAAAATTATAAATACTGGCAATTCCGTGCAATCTTTTCAGCTTGTACCAATAAATAAAAAAAATCAATGAGGAGGTAAAATATATGTAAGTTAATTTGTTGAAGCATATAAATGTGTTGAGCCCGAGCGAAGCAGGGGCGAAAATTTTTGCGAAAAAAGATTCACCACTTTTCCCTTATTTAGGTTTTCCAAAACATATCCAATAATTTCGAATTTTGTTCCATTTTGTTCCATTCCCTCCCCATTTTTATCAACATCTGTTCAAGGGCATAATGGTTTTTCTTTCTCATTACAGTTCATTAAAAAGTAAATTTCCAAAAAACTTGGATTTTAAATGAATTTTGTGATTCTGTGAAAAGAAAGTGCAAACTTTTTTGAAAAATGTATAATAACATTAGCCAATAAGTAAACACTTTTCTAAGTTCAATGAAAAGAAACGCACTTTCATTTTCTAATTTATTTCCATCCTTTTTTTTAGGGATTTTCTAAAAATTGATGAGAAAATTCCAAAATTTCCTGACTTTTCCAGGTTTTCCAGAAAATGGACGCCCTGTTCAATGTATTTCACATCTCGCAGAATTTTTTTAGACTTTTTCGAGTGGTGGAAGTTGGTCAAATATTCAAAAAACCGGTGTTATTAGTAATTTAGCCCAAGGAGAAATAGCATCAAAAAATTGCTTTAAAAAGACATAAATGTTAATCGCAATTTTATCACTTGAAAAAAGCTTCTATGTGATGTCCAAAGTATATGATAAAGTCTCATCGTCCTAGCCCATATTGTTTTTTTGGGGGTGGGGGGGAGCTATATGGGGTACAAAAATTTTTGCATCGATTTCGCTCAAATTCACGTAGAGGGTTATTTAGGTGTAGAAGTACACCCCAAAAAAATTTCAGCCCCCCTCGGCCTCAGGGGGCTGAACCATCGTTTCCAAAATTTGAACATTTTTGACTAAAATAATGAAAAACCCGCATCAAAATTTTAATTTTGAAATTTTTTTATATTTTTATATACCTACATTTTGAAATGACAGGTTATAGTTTTTACCGTAGAATCTAGAACCTCCTTGCCTTCCTCTGCCTCCACCAAAAATTTCAGCCTAATCGGTCCAAGGATTATCAAAAAATCATTACAAATTGCTCTCGGCAGCATCTCATTAAAAAATCCAGATCGAAAGTGCGATATGAGTTCTACACCCATTCATATCGTACAAGGATATCACTACTTCGAACAGCTTGAATTCATTTCTCAATAGCAATCGTACCTACTCGTATAGCGAAAGATAAAGATAAGGGTAACGCCAGACAGATGACGGAAATTGCAGAAAAAATTTCAACGTGAAATTTTTTCGTTAAAAATTACAGTACCTACATCTAAATATGCACCGACCAAGTACCAAGAACATAAAAGCGCAAAATACAACAGTCTACGTATGTAGTATAACACAAAATACACCACACAAGAAAACGTTTCCTACATGTTCGTTCAATTTTCTCGCATCCATGACACTTACTCCAATTACCTGTATACTCGAACGTGTTAGCTAGTTGACTTTTCCACTATCTGCGAATTCGTCAACCGCCATGCTACCCCGAATCCGTCAGATATACTTGTCACGTGCTCTGTGTCGTGTGAAGACATTATAAGATTTCACAATTTCGCCACCATACCATTCAACATACACTTATACGCAGACACCACTAAAAAAATACATACATAAACAAGCAGTCAGCGTATAACGAATACAGATACTTGCACCTGTATTTCGAATTTCATCTCCAGTCTTCTCTCCTTCACTGATCGCTTTACCCGAACGAATATTTTTCCTAACCTATTTACACGTACATGCTACCAATACAAATCTCTCGAAATGTCATCGAAGACGTTTTCGACGAGCTTTTTAGTGATGCTTTTGCAAATCGTATATATCCCAACTACATAGTACATACGTAGGTACAGATACTATACGTAGGTTTAATACCTACGAACAGACAGAGATATACCGCAGACATGTAATATGATTTACACGAATCATACGTTCATCTTATAATCTTTTATGTGCGCTAATGAAGCTAATAATGGTGTTGAATCGAATTGCGGGAGTAGATGTACGTCTACGTACGTAGAATACTATGTCACTCATTTATTGTGAATCTCATCGGTTCGAAGTACGAATCATAAAAATAATCACTCGTGTGATCCACAAATCTTTTATTATTTTTTTCACTCGAGTTTCTTATTGCATTACTGAGGCAATGAAATTTGTTGAATGAACAATCGATAAAAAATAATTGCTTCGTTGCTTCGTGCATTGAGGAACAGAGCTCGAAACTGAAGACTTGAAAATGAAAAAAAAATTGGAAAACATCAAATCGTAAAAAAATATTCAATTTTTTGAAAAAATAAAAGAGACCAATTTTTTGATTTTACTATTATTATAAGTGGGTGAGGAGGGGGATGTCTACAAAACTCGAATCAATCAAATTCTGTGAAATTCTACTCTTTCGAAGCAGCAAAATAAATTTTACTGAAAACAGTATAATTTTTCATTGATTTTTCAGAATTCACCATTTGTCAGAAAAAAATCATTACCAAAGGGTATGGCCGTATAAAGGGCGAATTTGGCTCCAGGCGCGTTTGGGCTCCTAAACACCTCAAGTGGTGTATATTGACTAAAATTTTTTTCACAAAATTTTCATTTTATTGCATTATTTTCAAACATTTTTAGTTTCAACGGAAGTGAAGGAAATGTTTTGTTCTTTGGCACAAAATTACATCTCGCAGAGGTGTATTTAACCTCATGATAATTTTTTCAACAATTTTGGTGCACTCCTTCAAGTTTTTTCGGCTACTTGAAGTTTTCAATCGTAAAAAACACCGCATAAGCGAAAAGCGACCACCCTGGAAAAATTACTGAAATATATGTTTTTTAATGTAGAATTTTTCTGTGTATTTGGTTTTGGGCATTTCTTCGAACTAAAGGTCGAAAATTGAGAAAAATCGGGCAAAAATGTTATCATTTTAGGAGATTTTCCAAATTTTGAGCAGTTTAAGCAGAAAGAAATGACTACATAAATTAAAAAATCAATCCCAATTTCGTGTTCAGCAGGTCAAAATATCCCGATAAACATCCTATTCGCGATAGTTTTGCTTAAAGTTTCAAAATTCACTTTTTTCACTGATTTTTCATGACGAAAAAAGTGAATTTCCAAGCTTCAAGTTAAACAATCGCGAAAAGCATGTTTGTCAAGGTATTTTAACTTGCTGAACACGAATATGGGATTGGTTTTTTCATTTGGTGATTTTTTCCCGGAAAATTCGCCATTTTCAAGTTTGGATAAGGTCTCAACGGCAAGAAAATTACAATAGACAATAATTAATGCCATATTCGTGTTCTACGACCTAAAATCAGTCAAAAATCTGAATTTTTTCCGATTTCAATCTTTTGAGTCACATTTTGTAGATATGCATGCATAAGTAGTACTCTAGTATTCCTCTTTGAGCTGCTACAGAACCCGTCCAAGAGGAGTGATAGTGAAATTTTTTCTCCGCGTATCCTCCACCATTAAATCATTCCAAAGAGTTACCATATTGCATGACCACAACTCGAATAGAAATTTTTTGAAATTTTTTCACAGAGACCCTAGTAATGGAGAAAAGTTATGGATTGTAAAAGAAAAAATTATACTCCAACCTTTTGTGCGACAACTTCTTTCCATTACAAGATGGGAAAAAAGTTATGGAACAAAAAATTATTGTTTTTTAATTCTCTACAACTTTTGTTTCAAACTTTTATTCATATCTCCACTTTTTTCGATATTATTGACAACTGGTTCAAACCGGCTGAACTGGTTTCAAAAAAACATAGCACATTTTGATCGCGCCAGTGTGTAGACTTCATTTCAATAAAAAGGCGGACCCCCATTTTTTGACCCAAACCGGTTTCTCAATTTGCGGACACCCAATAGGTAGAACTAGAAGTTTGATTATCGATCTTCAATGTCCTCGCCGCCAGGAACACGTTGCCGTTTAAACCGTCTCGGTATCTCTTTTCAGTTCTCAGATATTGAGAATTTTTTCAAGTTGACAAGACTTCTGTGTCACACTGTAGTATTCGATGCTTCAAAAAGTTTAATAATTTATTTTTATTAATCAAATTCAGCAGAAAATTCAGAAGATTTTTTTGGAAGAGGAGACATAAAATTTTTTACGCCGAATTTTTTTTTTTTTTTTAAAGAATGGACCAAATAAGTAAGTGGAAAGATGGTAAAAATGCTCATGTCAAAAAGTAAAAAAAGAATTTGTGCGATAAAAAATCATACTAGTAAAATTACATGATTTTTGAAATAATTTTTTGAAATAATTTTCCAAAATAAAAATAAAAATAATGTGGGTAATGTATAAGTATAAATACCTAAAAGAAAACAAAAATTGAAATATGAAGTTCACAGTTCAAACAATAAAGAATATGAATTTTCTTAACATTTTATAAGTCATTTTCTGCGATTGTTTGAATTTGCACTTATTAAATCTTATATTTTTATAATCTTTCTGCCAATTCTGCAGTAGTTATTTCAAAAAATCTAAGTTTTGAATGCCAGGCAACCTTTTTTCCTAAAAAGTTTTACGTAGGTACCTAATTCAAACATACATATATCTGACCATGTTGAATGATATAAAAAGTTTGAGAAAAACCGTACTCTTCCTCTCCCCCTTCCCCCCCCCCAAAAAAAACACTTACCTACAAATAGATTTGTTATTTTGAAACATGCTGTACTCTCTCATTTTGAATCAGTGAAAAGTTACTAATACAGTGATAACTAGTCAGAATTGCAGCACAAAAAAATCAGTGAAATTCTTTGATTTTTCAGCAAATTTCAATGATCTTTCAGAGAATTTCACTGATTTTTCAGCGAATTTCAGAAATTTTACTGGGTTTTCAGTAAATTTTCAGCGATTTTCCAACCATTTTTTTCACTGTTTTCTTTCAGTGACATTTTTTTTACTAAATTATTACTGTGCTGCAATTCCGACTGTTTTCCAGTGATTTTCGATAATTTTCAATGATTTATAAATAAGAGAGTAGGTATGTACTTGAATAAAATTTTGATATTATTGAATGGATACTCTCTCATTTCGAATCAGTGAAAAATCACTGATAAACAGTCTGATTTTCAGCGATTTTCCACTGATTATTCAAAGAATTTCTCAGATTTTTCAGTGAATCTCTTAAATATCACTGAGTTTTCAGTGAATTTTCACTGATTTCCAGTGAATTTCTTTCACTGACTTCCTTTCAGTGAAAAAATTTCCACTGATTTATTCCTGTGCTGCAATTTTGACTGTTTTTCACTGATTATTAATAAATTTCACTGATTCAGAAATGAGAGAGTATAGATACCAATGCCATTTTCTACTTGTATTTCAATTATTACATGACAATATTTTTATACATAAGCTCTCTTCGTTACCTCAACATCTAAACCCGAAAAAAACCCGAGCCAGTATTTGAAAAAATCCTCCATACACCTTCGATAAAAATCTCTTATCACACACAATCAATCAAATCGTCTACAAAACCCAGAAGGATAAAAATCCTAATCCCAATAGAATACAAATATATTCGAGGGCATTCAATCCAAGTCGACTTTCTCCGCCACACTCATACCCTGGCTCCGGGCACGATCATCTTCAACTTGGGAACTGGCTGGAAGAAATTTTTGAAAATTGCCCCTATCCAAGTATACTCGAACGTGTGGTAAACAGATTTAAATTCATTACGGCGCGGCTCGCAGTGCATCCGAACGACCACCCACATCAACGTCAATGAGTATATTTACGATCTTACTCAATACCATGTATCGCAGCATCGGCATCTAGCTCGTAGTATGTATCAAACCAGCATTAGCAACCAAATACATACGTGTCAATATACCGAAAGGTATAAAATACCATAGAGGTTGTTAAAAATATAATTGTTTAATTTCTTCAACATTATTATACCGATACTTGGAAACCATCGAACGAATCATCGCTGCTGCGTGCGAAATTCTCCACACACGTATTTTTTTCTTATTCAGATGATCGAACCATTTGTTTGGGCTTGAATGTATAAATGGAAGAGGGAGGGAAGATTAACCCGGGTATTCTCGATTTAACCGAGATAATTTCTCATTCACAATACATAGAATATGCCTAAATTATACCCAGCTCGAGTCTCCAGATCGAGGTATGCAAACGCGTCTGGTATACCGAACGATGGATCGTAGGTGGGGGCCAAATAATACGTTACGATATTGGCCGCGAGCTCGGAATCAATATCGGTAATGCATTTGCATTATTCAGGTACCGAGAGACGAAGAACCGAAGAGGTAAATGCAATCACGCGACCTGGGTCTGATCGTATAGCTCAAGGCCAATACCAAATTTTCTTCGACTATTGCACCCGCGGACAAATCTATTTTGTGGCCTGACATAGACACATGCGTCGTGTTAACCTCTCTTAACCGCTACCATTGAGAAGGCTTGGGTCCAGCTACGTACGCACATAAGCTACCTAGGTACATCGGTCATACATCGTTATTGTTCGCGGTACAGTCACGTATCCGGGAAATACGGTCACGGAACTGAGCATACTAACTCCGGCGTCGTTCTGCAATTCTACCATAACGCCCGGAGCCTCCCTCTGGCCCTCCGTCATCGTGATATTGTTTCCTGCGCTACTCCGCCGCACCGTATAAAAACAAATTAAAATAATATCATAAAGATAAACTCATCCGAGAGACAAAAGGGGTAAATGCAACGCTTTTTGATTTCCCATTTACATTGGTAAATTTTAAAGCACCTCTGGTACCTGCTGAGGATAAAAAAAAACCACCACCGATTTCCGGACAGGAACTGGAAGGTGCAGACATGTACGGTTGATATAGATTTTAGTGCGCCAATTTCCCCATATAGTTTCGTTCTCGTATCCATATTAACGTTTAATAAGTTTAATAAATATGCGTGTTTTGGTAATTTACATTTTCCGTTAGTCGCGTCAGCTAAGAGCCGAGTACGATGTGGGAATTATGGAAATATCAATATTACCCTATGGTTTTACACACCGAAGGTATCTCGATGTACTTTACCCAGCGAAGCCGATGGGAAGAGAAATGAATTCGATAGACGCAGCCCCCGCAGAATGCCAAGCCTCCATCGTACGAGTACTTTTCACGTACGTAGCTTGGATATTTGATACGTAAACGGCGGGTAAACAATGTGTAAGTCACCTTTTGTCAGATATGTTTTCTAAGTTATCTGAATCGCGTATTTTTCAACCTCAAAAGCCTCTATGAATAAAGTCTTCAAACCGACGAACGAGCCGTGTGTAGGCAAAAGCAAAACCACGTCGCGTCGAGATATCTCTTCTACGTATCTCTACACCGCCGAGACGTGTACGTATACGATAGAAAAGAAAAATACGTACATATAAGGATACAGCGTATAAAATTTATCGTATATTCATCTCCGGCAGTATTTTCAAATACCCAGCCAACGTACGGTATCAACGTATGCGAGTACACGGCGGCGACGCGTTCGTTCGCAGGTTTCTGTAGAGGTTTCGTGTACATACGTAAGTACGTAGGTATAAATCTCTATATGCCGAGTCGAACCGTCGAGTCGCTGCTCGAGCTCGAGAGTCAATCAAGATGAAATATGAATGAATGTCGAGATAACAATGTTCGTCGCTCGATTACCTCGACGAAGCTTTGATTCTCCACTGCACTTTACGCAGCCGAATTCGGGGTTTGAAAAGTACCTCGAAGGTGGCGTAATCGTATTTTTACGATGGGAGGGGGAAGAGAAGGGGAAGTGAAGATGTGGAAGTTGGGTGAGTTGGCGAATTCGGATCGTCATTTGGGTTATTTCCACGCGTGTCTGGTGTAAATTAATTATTTAATTGTGGTATTTTAAATTGGAAATTTTGTCGAGTTTTTATGCGAATTTTCCATTCATTTTGGTATAGGAAATTTTACGTTGCGGGTGCCTGCATTAAAAGGATTTTGAAATGATGGTCTATTTATAATTGAAAGAATGGGAGGGAGGGAGGGAGGGAGGGAGGGAGGTGTTACAATAAGGCATGGCATGGTCAACACTTTTTCATTTTTGCAACAGGTGTCAACTCCATGCCGGTCAGGAAACTACTCTCTCAATTATAAATCAGTGAAAATTATCGAAAATCACTGAGAAACAGTCAGAATTGCAGCAGAGGAGAAAATCAGTGAAATTTTTTTACTGAAAACAAAACAGAGAGAAAAATCACTGAAAAATCAGTAAAATTTATTAAATTTGTTGAAAAATCAGTGAAAATCAGCGAAAAATCAGCGTTTTGCTGATTTTTCCTGTAGTGACTTTTCACCGATTCAGAATTTCGAATCAGTGAAAAATCACTGATAAATAGTCAGAATGGCAGCACAGGAAAAATCAAAGAAATTCACTGATTTTTAGCGATTTTTCACTGATTATTCAAAGAATTTCACAGATTTTTCAATAAATTTCAAAAATATTGAGTTTTCAGCGAATTTTTACTGATTTTCAGCAATTTTTTTCACTGATTTGATTTCAGTGAAAAAAATTTACTGATTTATTACTGTGCTGCAATTCTGACTATTTTTTAGTGCTTTTTGATAAATTTCATTGATTCGGAAATGAGAGAGTAGGGGATCCAAAGATAGGCAGTGAATAGGATTTTTTTTAGGACAAAAAATCGTGGATTCTTAATTTTGAAAATTGTTGAAAAATAAGTAGGTACGTTCAGTAAGTATTTCAGGAGCATAAATACCTTCCAGAAGCCCTTCAAAAATGATTGGTGATCTTAAAACCACATTTTTTCGACAGCAAAAACGTATATTCTGCAAAAAAATTTGCCCTCGCTTCGCTTGGGCTGAGTTTACTTCTTATCTTATTTTTTGAAAATCAAGACTTTATCAAAAATCAATCACCTCAATTTATCTACTTTTGAAAGATTTTCTCACAACAATTTTTCTAATTCTACGTGAGTATACTTGACATGTTAGTTTTACCGTTGTAAAATATACCTACCTCCTTTGTATTCTATCAGTGGCGTCGGAAAATGAGGTTCAAGGAGTACATTGTATCCCGAAATCAGTGGCCAGGGTCAAAATATCAAATGTACCCTCCCCCTCCTCCTCCCAATTACATGAGACAGAGATTTTCAAAGCATTAAAACAAGAAAAAAATTATTTTTTGGACATTAAAAATCCAATTTTTTCAAAGCTTGGCCGTCGCTTCACTCGGGCATGGTCAAAATCACAGTTCCATCGTCTATTTGAGACGACAGTGCGAAAGAGGGCTTCTTTTTACCCCTTCCCTGTATAATCCTTCTGGTATTCCAAGTGTTCATACCCAATTTGTACACTCCCAAAAACAGCTTCCGACGCTACTGAATTTCTGCCACACCCCCCCCCCCCCAGAAAATATGTCCGGTTACGCTACTGAAGTATTTCGTAAGAATTAATTAATTTAGCCGGTTTTAGCGAAGAGAGTGCGGAAATTATTTTTAAAAAAAGATTTTGAAATCTACCTACATAAAATTTTATGATTTTTTTCAACAATTCTGTCGCCAGGGAAGTCTTTAGTCTAAACCTTCAACCCCTCTCAAGGGAAGGGGGCCATTTTTATAGTGCTGGTAGTGCTGGAAGCAGGGGGGGGGGCTGATAAACATCTCGCTGGAAATCCAAAATTTGCAAGACGAAGAGACGTGACTTCTCTTTGTGGTATCCAAGATTTACTAATTTCGTTGAAACAGTACCTACAATTTTTTCAAACCCTATTTTCTTTCCTTCTTTTTTTAAAAATTCCAGTTATTTCTCTACATCATTTTAAAATTAAACCCTATTCTCACTCTTTTAATTTGCTTCATGATGAAAATTGCATTCCTATACTTCCTGCTCAAAAAGTGTTTTGCTGGTCATAAATTTTTTGAAATTTCTGGATTTTAATGTTGAACCATCAAGGCATTTCTTTCTAAAATTTTTTACAAAAATATACTTAAGAAAATTTTAATTGAGATTCTACTGCAGCTACTTTATTGATTCTTCGACTCCCCCGCCCCTCCCATATTCTCTTTTTCTCTCAAAGAATTCGTTTGCTGGTCCGCTTGACCCCCCACCCCCTCACATACACAAAATTCAGTAATAATTCAAATCTGATGTAATAAAAAATGAAGTAAGTATACCTTCCATTCTTTTTGCTGAAAAAAATTCAGATTTTTATACTTTATCCGAAGTACGAAACTTTATAAATCGATAAAAATACAGGGTGTTTCAGGGTAGAAGTAAGGGATTCCAGGCAGTGACTAAGCGACACATACTGAGTCTATGTAGGTATGTTTGCCTAGCCTCCGAACCGCAGGGGCTGATTTGCAACAATTGAAAAAAAAAATTTTTTCAATTTATAATTTTTTTTTTGAATGAGCATAGCTTGCAAACCAAAATAGGTAGAGATTCGAAATTTGTTCGAGAGAAAAGAGAATTTTATCTAGATCACGATGGTCTGGTTGTTTTTTGTCTTAACAGATCAGGGAAGCAAGCAGCTGATAAAATAAACAGAAAAACGCTTGAAAAATGTGTGTCAAAACCTTCAATTTCCATCATTTTTGTTGAATTATTCAAAAATTTGTTCTCTTGACCGATCGATTAAATTAATGTTCCTAGAAGAAAAATGTTTGCTCTTTTTAATGCCGCAATCCCCGCCTCTCCATCTTACTTAGATGAAAAGTTATGCCCATTTAAATTCTTGAAAATGATTATGGAATTTCAAAAAAATACTTCATTCTCATTATTTTTGAGAATTTAAATGGGCATAACTTTTCATCTAAATAAGATAGAAAGACGGGGTTTGTGGCGTTGAAAAGAGAATACATTTCTTTTTCAATAATATCCACTTCATTGATGGGCAATCAGAACAAGTTTTTGAATAACTTAACAAAAATGTAAAAATTCCAAAAAATTATTTTATTGAAAAAATTTGAATTAGGTACTAAAGAAAAGCTTCGAATCGGTCACCATTTAGTTCGATACAAAGAGAAGCTCGGCTGATAATATTGAGCGTCTCTGCTTCCAGACCTTCTCGATTATTTCTCATTTCAGATCAGTTCTAAAAAAAATTAATAGGTATGTGTAGATTTTTATGATAAGCAGTTGATGAGATACCTATTCAGCGAAACCAAGAACGTGTGGTGGCAGAATCGAAAGAGTATTGAAACATTGAAAGAGAAATGCTCGCTCTTTTTAACGCCGCAAACCCCGTCTCTCTTTCTTACTTAGATGAAAAGTTATGCCCATTTAAATTCTCAAAAATAATGAGAATGAAGTATTTTTTTGAAATTCCATAATCATTTTCAAGGATTTAAATGGGCATAACTTTTCATCTAAGTAAGATGGAGAGGCGGGGATTGCGGCATTAAAAAGAGCAAACATTTTTCTTCTAGAAACATTAATTTAATCGATCGGTCAAGAGAACAAATTTTTGAATAATTCAACAAAAATGATGGAAATTGAAGGTTTTGACACACATTTTTCAAGCGTTTTTCTGTTTATTTTATCAGCTGCTTGCTTCCCTGATCTGTTAAGACAAAAAACAACCAGACCATCGTGATCTAGATAAAATTCTCTTTTCTCTCGAACAAATTTCGAATCTCTACCTATTTTGGTTTGCAAGCTATGCTCATTCAAAAAAAAAATTATAAATTGAAAAAAATTTTTTTTTCAATTGTTGCAAATCAGCCCCTGCGGTTCGGAGGCTAGGCAAACATACCTACAAAGACTCAGTATGTGTCGCTTAGTCACTGGCTGGAATCCCTTACTTCTACCCTGAAACACCCTGTATTTATTTTTTGTACTATCCCTCAAAATTTATAATTTCTTCAAAAAAAAATCAGTAATTACATTTCTTTCTCTCATTTTTTGAGTACCTACACTACCTAGATACATAAATTTTCAGTAAAAAAAAAGTAACATAATGTATTTACATCATGATTTTAAAAATTTTCCCAGTACAAAATCTTGAAATTTTCAGAAAATTTTCATTTCGTAAACACTTATGTGCGTACATGAGTAGGTTCTATGTAATTTTTCTTACATTTTTGGCAAACTTTTTTTTTCAATTTTCTCATTTTTTATTTGTAGATTTTCGACTTATATTCGATGAATGAAGTTTCACAACATTTTTTTCATTTTTTCATTCATCTTTTTTTGCGAAATTTTTGGCTTGATTTTATTTTGCCATTGACCTATATTTCATTACCTAGTTTATTCAAAAGACCCTTCTTATCTCGTTACCGACCTAAAATTTTAAAATGAGAATTCCGTATGAAAGAATTAGATATCCAAAAATAAATTCCAAATTCTGGTCAAACCAAGTTAATGTGAGCATTTTTAAAAAAAAAAACAAAAAAAACGAAACAAAAACGGAAAAAAACAGAAAATTTTTAATTTTGAGCTATGCGTTCCAAGGCGACTAAAAAAGATCAAAAATAATTTACAAACAATTTTCAAATTTGATGCAATTCTAGAAACCGTGCCATTGGAAAATCAAAATGTGTTTTTCTTAGATTTATCAGAAATGAAAGTGTTTTGAAACAATTTGAAGGATTGTTTGTACTTTTCTAATCGAACCTAACCCCTGGATTGCTTTTACATGCATCTTAGAGTTCGAAAAATAGCTTAACGCCAAAGAGACGAATTTTCCATTGACTTATGATAGAATTCCTCTTTGGAAACCTTTTCTGTTTATAATTTTTTTTTTTATACGTCGAAGTTCTCCTTCAAATTCAAATTTATGAAATGGAAAGATCCAAATTTTCATCCGTTAACTTTCAAGTTACCTGAATTTACATTTATTGAATTGATTCTAATCTTCAATTATTTCTAATGCAATGTATTCTATTTCTATTGATTTTTCAAAACTTTTTCAATTCTTCAGCTTTTTCAATCCTTCCCCTTCCACCCGATTAAACGCGAGTCTTTTCCCCCACAATGTCCAAATTTTCCGAATCCGTTTTACAATCTCTTTATCATCCAGCAAGACTCTTTCAGGAAAAATAGGGCCATCGGTGCGACAATTTACAATTTTCCCGCACTTCTCACACGAGAATACACCTTAATAAACTTTAACGGTATCCAGTTTATTTCCTCTAAATCCAAATAATCAATCGGGTTAGCGGGTTTAAAACAGGTTAATATACCTATTTGTAGCATTTCCATTTTACAAATTGACAACTGCTGCTTTAGAGCGTTGCCTTTTACACTATTGGCCAAATTATAACGATAATCGTTTCCGTTTATGGAAAAAATTCGCCATCTCTGTGATTCGCTTTTAGTTCGCGTGTAACAGCCTGTGACCAACCGATAGGAAAACATCGCGGCGTACGTTTCGCACAAAACGTCGTCGTCGTTGCTCCGGAAAAACAAAGGAAACGCGAACTCATTACATGCAAAAGACATTAGGCCAGCGGCAGTGGCGTGAAAAATATCATAACAAGAAATACCGCGTAACATAGTAAATCTACATACTGCAATAATGCTAACCCAACGTATTAGCGAACATTATAAACGAAAGCTTTGAAAATACGACACGCGCGTGCCATCGGATCCACGGACGAGGTGGACATCGAATAGTGGACTGGACACCTTCTACACACACGATACCATCCGGGTTACGTTTTAGTACCGATATTGCCGCCGTCACTCGTCCACTCTCGTATAGCTTTATCAACGTTTAATTTAATTTCGTGCCCGATGAATCACAGAAAATTGTAATTTTTGAAAAAAAAAATGAAAAAAATGCACAATTATAATACTGCTTTGACCTTTTTTTTGCCCATTCAACGTAACGAACTCGGGTGAAAAAATTCAATTAACGAACCTTTTTCATTCGATGACAAAATTTATTACGTATAACAAACGAGCTCTATAGATGGATGATACCGCCATCGTCAGGATACTTTTCTGCAGCATTCGGAACTTGGGGAAAATACATCGTCTGTATATCCACGAATACGGTATACTCGAGAACCCGTTAATCTACTAGCATCTCGCAACACGGTCTATTAGCATAATCGACGCGATATTGAAATGATCGCATTGTCACGCTTATTTACGTATTTATATTTTTCAGACGACACTTTCACCTCGTTCGGCTCATTAAACAAATCGGTTTTTTATAATGGTCGAGATTGCGCCGATGGAGAAACGACGACCAAACGAGCGTCGCTGCTCGGCCCTGCTTCGGCCGTGCAAAAAATTATTATGACAAATGTTGGTCAATTTGTTTTTCTTAACGTCGTCGCCGAGTATTCGTAACGGTTGCTTAATTCGAAAAGGGTTAAGTATTCGTCCAAAACGACCGTTCGCATTATATTGTCATCAAGATCCACTCCAAGACGTAGGTAGGTATATTCGAGTATTCAACAACCGTTCTTATAAGCCTTGAATATTGCGAGGGAGGATAGAAAAACAGGTATCGGGTAATGATCTATGGATGGATCGAAGCGTTAGCTCGCTTTTTTTCATTATGTTTTTGCATAATTTATAATCGTCGGAGTCGACGAGGTATTATGAGAGGTTTATCCTCGACTCGATACTAAGTAATTTTACTATATTTTGGGTACAATTAAGATAAATGAGCGTCGACGTATCGGTGTCGAGTACCAAAAAAAAACATTTTTTTTCAATAGGTAATAAGTATTTTAACACAATTGAAATATGGTCCCTTAATCACAGAATTGTTGCTGAAAAATGACGTTAGGAACCTAATATTTTATTTCTACCAAAAAAAATTAGAGGTTTTTAAAAAACACAATTCAGAATAGGTTAGTTTTGAAAAATTCAAAAATTATTATTTGAAATAATTTCGATCAAATTCAATGAATATGGAAAACTACATTCGATAAATTTTGAAAAAAAAATGACTCAATATAGATTTCCTTAACAAGCCTCGTGAGTATTTTGAATTCAAAAATTTGTAAAATTTATTCCATTTTGAAAAAAATTCAAAATAGTTTAGAGGATTTCAAACTTGAATTTTAAAATAATGCATAATAGGAATGATGGATATGTAATAACTTTAATCGACATTAGATAACTAGGACACAATGTGAAAGAAGATTCAATTTTTTAATTGCTAGTGTTTGAAAAAAAAGTTTTCTTTTGAAAAAGTACATCGACTTGGGTGTTTTCAACTAATTAATTTATTCATTTTTAATAATTCTTTGAATTTTTCAGATTTCATTATTTAAAAACTGAAGGAAATAATCAACAGGTGGGGGGCGGCGTGTATCCTCAAATGCAAAAATTGTACTTGAAATTATAAAGTTAATTTTGATCTAAAATTTTCAGATTGCAATAAATTTTATTTTTTAGAGAAAACCTTGGAAAAATTTGCATTTTATATCGTTAAGCTCTGAAAAAATTCATTCAAGTCGAGCAATTTTAAATTTTTCTTCTGCTCCCTCTGCCCTAAACACCGATATTGATTTTTCCTTATTTCTTATTTCATGATGTCAAAACCATGGAGCACAGAGAACAGAAAATCATTTACTTACTTAGTAAAAATTATCATTTTTGAAAAAAATTAACATTTTTGGCAAAAATTACTTATTTGGTTCCGAATAAAAATTGATTTTTTTCCATTTTACCAACTCACAAATACGATTTTTGCCATTTTTTCAATTTAAAATGAAATTTTTCTGAAAAAGTCAGCACTTGTGTAAATTTTTCCATTTAAACCTAATTTTTCCAAATACGTAAAAGTGAAATTATTTTTCTATTATTGGAGAGCAAGTTGTCCCTTTTGCCCCTCTTCCAATCCAACCACTCCGATTCTAGTCTCACATAACTTTTTTTTAAATATATAATTTGAAAACTTTGGAAAATCCAACTGATTTGATACTGCATTGTTTAAGTTTATGTTTTCTTTTTTTCTTTAATTCTGGTTTATTTGAAGTTCTGAATTTTAAAATTCAAAAAAATTACATATTTGAATTTAAAACCCCCAAAAAAATTCTACATGGAATTATTGGAATTATGAATCGGAATCATGGAAATAATCCTATTATTCATACTATGGTAATTTGACAAAAGCGATGACTTGAAAAAAATTAGTATTTTGAGTCGTAAAGAATCAAAAACTTTCCATCGAGTTGAAATATTTCAATTTTTATCTGCCCTTCCCCCTCTATCAAAACTACTTAAAGTTTTCTCATTCTTAATCTTTGAAATATCAGTCTCATTTTTTCATTCCAACAAAATTTTCCTCATTTCATGTCCAAAAAATTTCTTAACCCGTTTTAAAAAAAGAAGAAAGTGATTGATTTGATAGGCTGCATCATTCGACCTCCCCCCCCCCAATTCTTTTTTCCTTCCATATTTATGTATTTGTTAGAAGTAGAAATATTACAAAATTTACTGAAATTAATTCAATTATACAAGTATTTTGAACAATCTTTTGAGAGGAAATTTCTGTATGGATCTGCCAAAGTAACCAAAAATAGTTTTGCAAAAATTTTAATTGATTTCCGAGGTACCCATCTTAACTCGGAAGTGAAATTTTGAGCCGAAACAAAAATAAATGAAAAGTACATCATAAAAGAACCATATCCAAAATTTAAAGTGCTGGAGTTCATTTCTCGAATTTTGGCGAATTTTTGGAAATTTAAAAATTACATCGTCTTGCAAAATACGAAAATTTGGTCTAATCAACGAAGAAAGCTAAAATTTAGTACATAGGTAGGTACCCACTTTATTTTCGACCTCCGAATCGATTGGAAGTAGTTTCGAGACGTTTCAGAACCCCAGAAAATTTTGTAATTTTCCATCACTAGAGAAAAGCCCATAAAAAAGATCCATATCAACTTCTGCACCTACATAAGCGCACCTAAGGAGAGGCTCAGAGGGCTCGAGCCCCCTCCCCCCAAGCTCGAAAAGGAGATTTTTTGATCATAAAAATGTCAAAGAAAAGTATGATTTTTCAAAAAAAATTCGCCCTTGCTTCGCTTCGGCAGTATTTTAGTACCTATTTCTTAAATAAACATACCACTCTCTAAATTTAAATCAACTGAATTTGCATAAATTTTGTCTCTTTAATTAAATTCGTGAAATAATTTTCATTGAAAATTATTGATTTTTCATTGATTTTTCGGTCAAAAATTACTATTTTCCCAGTCAATGTCCCATTTATCAAAAAAAATCAGTAATTTTGACTAAAAAAAAATCTCGTAATTTTTCAAGTTTTCTTCGATCAAATTTGTAGGTACATATGTATTATTTGCCTACTAAAAATACCCTAACTACTCCCACTTTTTACCGAATTTTGACCCCTCCCATTTTTCTCGAAATCTGAGTCCCTCGCTCACAAAATTTTTGGATGCGCTTATGTGCACCTATAATCACAGATTATCCATTTTGAGAGAATTTTGGAAATGAGATATGCTTTTATGACGTAGGTGGTAGGTACTTTCGATTTATTTTTGTTTCGGCTCAAAATTTTACTTCAAATTGGGATAGGAACCTCCCTTCTTGAAAAATTGACAAAAATTATTCAAACTGTAATAAATACCATTCTTCTCCCCCTGCCTGCATTGAAAATAAATGAAAAATACACCAAAAACTTTACCTTACTGCAGACTTACGATCAAGAAAACTTGGACATTTCCAATATTCTCAGTTATCAATATCATCACATCAGATCGCTTACCTGAAACACATGAGAAAAAAATACCAAAATTAATACAAAATCGAACAAAATCGACTTCCAAATAAGCAAAAAATTCGACCTACGGGATAAATTTGAAAAAATCGAATTTTCACGCTCCCATCGCCAACGTTATACGTATTATTGCGCGATCTCAACCCGTTCTCACGTCTCAATCAACGAATGAAAATTTGCATGGCGTATAGAAAATTGATTCGGTTACAGGGTGACGGTGGTTGGGCGGAAAGGCAACATAACAGACGTCATGTGGTTTTCGCACCATATCCGATTACGGAAACAGTGGAAAATGCGTTTTGCATTTCATAGCAGATCCAAATATATAAACTCGTACATCGGTATGGTACAGAAGCCCTCATACAGCGGGATAGAGTAATTTAATTCGAATACATAATGAGCCGTGTAAAACACTTCGGCTATCAATTTAAAACTCATAAAAGGCTCCATATGTGTTCTCAATGGTATCATAATAATATGTATACGTCACTGTACAGCCATAGTCTTTTTACACCCTCTATGGCCGGCAATAAGTACATGACCCATGGTCAGTACTCCAGATTCGTACATATAAATGGTTTAAAACCATCCTAAAATGTATTGTAGCTGAAAAATATCACCGCGAGACAGCGGACTGGAAACAAGACACCGTAGATGTGCAGTAACAAGCGGCTATTAAAATTACACGTATTACGCCGGTATTTATATAAGACTGTACGTGGGAAAACACTGGCTAATACCATGACTAACGTACACAGAAGTACACAAAGACTCATCTTCGAGTTAATTCCAAATCGAGACCGAATCCAGCCAAATCAATTTCACTCTCTACTCAACGGGGGGCACAGCACATCGGCGCACAATCGAAATCCGAATCGTACATAGTACAATTGATTTCATCACGATGACGACTTGGACGCATTATCGCCTCTAAATTGAAATAGAAAAATCACCGCGTCATAACTCCGATGTAAAAATTTCATCTTCAGTTGTCTATCGGTTTCGCGTTGTGATTTCACTATTGGCGATCAACCTTTTTTTTCCTCCACCGACCAGGGTAAAAAAATCCTCCGAATGGTGTTTCCGTTCACATACAATTTTTATAATTTATTCGACGCGGAAGTGGCAAACGAAAAAAAAATCTCCAATGGACTGACGACGATGACGTACAAGTATAATATAAAGTTCCCTTTTACCCCATCCTTTCAACAATCCAATATTGTGTAGTGAAAAGTTTAAACCTATAGGCTACTTCTAATGGTATTAAAGCTTTTATACGCGACGACATATACTCCTTTTATCTATATACACCGCTGCCATGCCGGTTCATACACTTACTCTGTTTGGTCTATTCTCTCATTTAAAACTTATACCCATCAACCATACGAGAAGAAAAAAGTCCAAAGCGCAAAAACATGTAATGTGTAAGTTTGCGGTTCATGAAGAAGAGAAGTATACAACAAGAAAAAACTCCAACAACTGTGATTGATGAGTACGACGTAAAAATACAAGAAAACCACTTTTATTGTTATCCTTCTAAAGAGTATATTTGAAAGAGGAAGCGAAGAGAAAAAAAACGCAATAAGTTTACACACTCGGTTCATATACTTATCGAGGGTTTTTCCCTCGGTTTTTTTCAGCGATGACCTTTTCGTCGAATTGAAGTTTTCATCTCGATGCTGAGGCATAGGGTCTGAAGAGAGCGATTTTGTGGAGTCAGGAACCTAAAATTTAATGAGTAGGGCTTTGAGATGATTTTTTTTTAATATCCCCCTCCCCCTCCAAAAAATAACAAAATTGAAACAGAAAAAAAATGAAATTTCAAAAGGCAGAAACACAAAAAGTAAGCAGTTTATTTTGGTCAAATCAAAGAATTTTTTCAAAAATTACACATCAAACGAAGTACATGAAACGGTCGAACAGGCGAGATGAGAGGGGCATGAACTCTCTTTACGCACAAAACCACTTTTTCTTGACTAGAAAAAAGAGGAAAAAGTAGAAAAATGTGTCTATATTTGCAGCTGAAAAACCAAACTTTGCACTTCATCCTTTTCCTTACCCTGCTCTCTCATTCTGAATCAGTGAAAAGTCACTGATAAGTGATAAATAGTCAGAATTGCAACACGTGTTGCAATTCTGACTATTTCAGCAAAATCCACTGATTTTTCAACGATTTTTGTTGATTTTTCAGCAAATTTCATAAATGTTACTGATTTTCTAGTGATTTTTCTCACAGATTTATTTTCAGTAAAAAAATTTTCACTGATTTTGTCCTGTGCTGCAATTCTGACTGTTTCTCAGTGATTTTCGATAATTTTCACTGATTTATAATTGAGAGAGTTGGTTATTCTGAAGCCAAACACAAAAATTGCAGTTTTAAAAGAAAAATTTGATAGAACGATTTGATAAAATGAATTTGAAATTGACTAATTTTTACTTAAATGTACTCTAGAGTCAAATTCTTTATCAGGGTACTTAACAGATTTTTTCTGAAAAATGACTACTTTTTCACTACTTTTTTTTATGAAGTTTTCAGAAATCACTAAAATTCACCCCCCCCCCCAAAAAAAAAACAGCAAGGTCTTTATAGCAGAAAAAATTTCGAATGAAAAAAATCTGTATTTTAAAACTAACCTATAAAAAAAATGAATGCATTATATAGGTACAAAAGATACAAAGGATGGAGTAATAACTTTTAAAAAATGAAGAACAAAAGTGACATTTTTCTGTGTTTCAAAACATTCAAACTTTTCAGAAAAAGAAGAGGATGTTCCCCAGAATTTTTTAAGAATAGAATGCTTTGCTTCCACATGTTTTGAATGTATAGTATAAATTCATTAAACAGACCACCGGAGCCAAGATTTTAAAAAATTGTGAATTTCAGGAAAAAAATAACCATTTTTCAATAGTATATCCATACAGGGACTTCTGAAAACAAATTTCGAAATTCCTTTAAATTTCCTTTTTTTTTTCAGAAAGGGCCAACTATGGGTCGAGTTATGCCTTGCTACCTACTCTCTCATTTATAAATCAATGAAAATTATCGAACATCTTTGTCAAACAATCAGAATTGCAGAACAGCAATAAATCAGTAAAAAAAATTCACTGAAAGTAAACAGTGAAAAAAAGTTTCTGGAAAATCAGTGAAAATTCACTGAAAAGTCAGTAAAAATTCTGGAATTCTTTGAAAAATCAGCGAAAACCCGCTGAAAATAATTTTTTTTGCTGATTTTCCCTTTGCTGTAATTTTGAATATTTATGAGTGACTTTTTATTGGTTCAAAATGAGAGAGTAATGCTTGAAATACTCTTCATCAATTTGAAAAAAAAAATCATAGGACGATGAAAACGAAGTGGGAAAAATAAATTTTTTATTTAAAATGCAGGACTTTGTGATCAAATGCAAAACTTTTTCATCTCTAACGTAGCAAGACTCGTTGAAAAACTTGCATCATTTTCTTTTGAAACTGTTCTATTCATTGAAAATATTGAAGCACAATCGGAGAAATTTTCAAAATGAATAATGAGAACAGATGGAAACTTCCTCAAGAACCTGTTCATCCAGAAGGAAAGGATTATTTTATGTTAAATACATTTTGAATAAGTGAGAAAAATTTAATGAAATAAATAATCGATAAAAATGAAACGATTTTTTTTTAGCAAAATTTGTAGAAAATGAAAAATAAACATCTTCTGTTAGAAAAAAAAAATCGCATGATCTTTCTCTCTCCCTCAAAGCATCAATCCATATCAGTCAGTATTCGTGATAATTTCAACGTTTTTGGAATATTCATTTCAATTTTTGCCGAATTTTCATTTCGCTCGAGTGACGTTGCCCTCCCCCTATTTTCCACGTATTTTTCGATCATGTTCACTTCAATTTTACACTGAGATTGAAAACTAAAAATAATTCTTGCGTTTTTATATGTTTTTCTTGAGCAAATTGGGATGAGGGGGAGGGAAAAGCTCTTGACGAGCTCATTGGTTGGCAAAGCTAACAAATCCTACGAGCGTCTAGTTTCATTGTAGAGTTATCGGAAATGGTGCGGCACGATTTTTTTTCCAAGTTTTTATCTTGCAACGTCACTCATTCTGTCTCTGAGTCCTTAGTCGCTTTGTCCAGAATATTTTCATTTTTTTAAAATACTTAGTGTTTGATATTTTGTGAGCATTTTTTTCCAAGTCCAAATTTTTTTCATATTTTTCTCAACTCAAGTTTATTGTTAGACGTAATTTTCTCAACTCAAATTTTTTTCTTCCAATTTTCTCAACTCACATTTTTTTTTCTAATTTTTTCGAAGTCAATAATTTTTCTTTGAATTTTTTCAACTCAATTTTTTTCAGTTTTCTCAACTTATTTTTTTTCTTCCAATTTTCTCAACTCAAATTTTTTTAGACGTAATTTTCTCAACTTGAATTTTTTTTCTTCAAATGTTCTCAACTAAATTTTTTTCTCTCATAACTTATGTCATTGTCATTACGTGATAAGAATTCGAAAAACAAATTGTGCTGCTGCAAAATTTGAGTTGAGAAAATTACAACTCAAAAAATTTGAGTAAAGAAAATTAGAAGAAAAAAATCTGAGTTGCAAAAATTATGTCTGAAAAAATTTGAGTTGAGAAAATTAGAAGTAAAAAATCAATCTTTTCCAAGAAAACAATTGATTGACGATTTCATGTAGGAACATTAATTTTTCAAAATACATTTGGTTCCCTTTTTGGCAAAATTTTGTGTTTTTTTGGATTTTTTCTTTCGACACTCGTTTATTTTGTTATTTTCATTCTCCGTAAAAATTAAGTAACTCGTACCTATTTAAAATATGGAAAAATATCATCTTTCACTTTCATGAACACCAACGCCCGCACTTCCCCCCTTCCCTTCCCCTCAACATCCAACTACATCCTTCCCTACCCGTTGAATTATAAATTGGTAAAATACCACTTCGATGAGAATTTTTCCAATTCGATTCCTTAATTTTGCCATAACTCAGCTACTTGATGAAATACGAGTATTACATCTACATACTCGCAATACGTACTCGTTTCCGAGACCACCTCGCACTTCATTCACGTAAAATTTATTTTTCGACCGAAACGCCATATATTATAACACCGAGCTGCTAAAAATTACTAGTAAATTATACACAGCGGCGCTATATACCTGGACTGTGGTACCATATGGCACAATGGACGCTGCCGAAGTGCCGGGAGACTTGACGATTCATCTAATAATCATAATTCACGCGGATACCAGAATTTTACGTAATTACCGCAGACGCCTCCGAATCTTCGTCTGGCCGGCGGGATCTCGTAATAATTGGATTTCGATATTTTGACACTTTTCTCGTTTTCCTTCTCCGCACTCTTGGCACAGGGTCGAATTAGGCAACCGGGCCGAGCGTAACTGGGAATCAGGGGTCACGACATCGTCGAGCGCATAGAGTGGGTGGCAAGTCGTGTCAAAAATTCTTTATAATCGCAACGCACACTCACGACAATGGGATTCGCTCGTTGCATTCGAGACAATAAGTATCAATAAATAATCAAGCTCGAAGCTCGTCCTTATGTGTGTGTCAGAAGTACACAACACACATAAAAACGTACGTAGGGATAAATGTATATAGCACGTTGCCATCACGCCGAATAAATATTTATAATGTTATGTACCCACACGAAGGCGTATGTACCTACGAAATTTTCTACCAAATTGTTCGTCCTCCGATAACGGTACATGGGGCGTAGTACATATTACGCTACGTACATAGCCATATCGTGTACACAATACACGTATAGGCTGGCATTCTTCTGCCCCCTCGAACCCCTCCCCCTCTTCGACGATGGTATTCTCCGTATCCGTAATACCGATACATTTTAAGTTTCAAATTACCCTTCACACTTTGGCCTCGTGATCGGTAACAATTAAACCCTTTAGCGGACCTTTTTTTCTCTCCGCTTCTTTTACGCCTAGGCATACCGCGGCAACTCATTCATCAAAATACGTCAAAACCTCGCACACGATAAAAACTTTCGTATCATAAAACTCATCGAATAATCCATCATACTCTGGTTGTTTTTCCTCCCGCTGCTGGCTACCTCTTTCTTCAGCCCCCTGCCCCCTCCCCGTCCGGCGCATACGTATATTTCAATTGTTTCTTTTGTTTTTCTGCTATAGGAAAACGTCCGAACAGCACAAGTGTATACACGGTACAGGCGGTCAACGTCCATATTAATACCTTTTCAACCCGAGTTCTGCCAAAGGTACGCCAAATTCTGAGGGGTGGGGAGGGGGTACATCATCGCGAGAAAAAAGGTCGTGTAACTTTTTAAAAACTATAACTTCGCGCGTCCGTATATGTAATTATATAACACTAGACCGACACCTACGCGAAATTACGCTGACAAATCGTTTTTCTCTCTCTTTCTTCCCAATGCTGGCCGCTCGGTGTACCCGCTGAACATAATTTTTACCCGTTTTTTTTTACTATTTTTACTTTTTTAATTTACCGCTACATCGCGCGGAAATGAAAGCTGGGAAGTCGTGAAGTTTTTTCGCCGTTTGTTATATGGCCTCCGCATATAGCTTTTTTTCATTATTAAAAAACAATTATGTAAGGTGTGTGATTTGTTGTCGAAACATGGTGCTCGATGATGTATTGGTTATTTTTTTACCGTCTATGGGTATTTGCGTTTTTCCCTCGGCTGTTTTGTTTTTTTCGTCGTAGTTCATTTATTCGTGTATTCGTTTGTGTTTTTTTTTTTCAGCGATGATGTTTTATGGATGTATGAATTATCAGAACTGGGGAACTATTTGAATTGAACGTGTAACCGTCGAGTATTTTATTGCTGATATTGGCCCTATATGAAGGGTCTGGCGGGATGAGATAGGTGAAATCGGCCCAAGCACTGATTTTCGATCTGACCTCCTCAGATGGTATTGCTTGGTGTGAAAAAAATGATGGAAAAGTTCCTTTTGAAATTATAGTCATTTTATTATAGTTATTTTCACGAATTTTTAATTTCAACGGAAACGAATGATATTTTTTGTTCTTTGGTACAAAATCACATCTCGAATTTTTTCATCAATTTTGGTGCAATTTTTCACGTTTTTTCGGATATTTGAAATTTTTAAACGTGAAAAACGCCATATAAGAGAAGAGGGACCAAACTGGAAAAATTACCAAAAAATTTGTTTTTTTATGTAGAATTTCTACCTCCATTTCTTTGAACTAAAGGTCGAAAATCGCGAAATACCGCATTAAAATGTTGTTATTTTAGCTGATTTTTCAAATTTTGAGCAATTTATATGGATAGAAACGACTAAATGAAAAAATCAATCCCATATTCGTGTTCAGCGGGTCAAAATACCCCGATAAACACCCTTTTCGCGATCATTATACTTGAAGTTTCAAAATTAATTTTTTTTCACTGCTTTCTCAATTATAAATCAGTGAAAATTATCGAAAATCACTGAGAAACAGTCACAATTGCAGCACAGGAGAAAATCAGTGAAAATGTTTCTACTGAAAACAAATCGGTGAGAAAAATAAGTGAAATTTCACTGAAAAATCAGTGAAATTTATGAAATTTTCTGAAAAATCTGTGAGGTTCTTTGAATAATTAGTGAAAAATCGCTGAAAATCAGTGAATTTCGCTGATTTTTCCTGTGCTGTAATTCTGAATATTCATCAGTGACTTTTCACTGATTCAGAATGAGAGAGTGATTTAAAATAATGCATTCGAGACTTCATGTCTTCAAGGGGTATTTAACGGGGTATTTGAAGCACTGAGCACGAATCTGACGTTGATTTCTTCATTTGGACATTTTTTCCATATAAAT
Source organism: Pseudococcus viburni (assembly GCA_033439095.1). Taxonomy (NCBI): domain Eukaryota; kingdom Metazoa; phylum Arthropoda; class Insecta; order Hemiptera; family Pseudococcidae; genus Pseudococcus; species Pseudococcus viburni. Next base: position 297,934 of record JAVBJF010000256.1, read on the forward strand.
CGTTCAAAATTTGAAAAATTTGCTAAAATAACAACATTTTGTGAACGGTTTTTCGCGATTTTTGGTCTTCGCGACATCGAAGTCGCCAAAAATGAACACGTGAGTCCAAACCAGTGAAAAATCGCCGATAAACAGTCAGAATTGCAGCACAAGAAAAATCAGTGAAATTCACTGATTTTTAGCGATTTTTCACTGATTATTCAAAGAATTCACAGATTTTTCAGTGAATTTCATAAATTTCACTCACTTTTCAGTGAATCTTCGCTGATTTCCAGTGAATTTTCATTGATTTCCAGTCAATTTCTTTCACCGATTTACTTTCAGTGAAAAATTTTCACCGATTTATTACTGTGCTGCAATTCCGACCGTTTCTCAGAGATTTTTGATAAATTTCACTGATTGAAAAATGAGAGACTACGTTAAAAAATATGTAAAGTAGCCAAATTTTTGCTATCAAGGTTTTTTACAGTATTGAAAATTTCAAATAGCCAAACTATGAAGAAGTGCACTAAAACTGAAAAAAAAAAATCATAAAGAGGTGTAACTTAGGGGCCGAAGAATAGAAAATTTCATTTACCTCCATTGAAATTGAAAATTCTTGAAAAAAATTCAAATAGATGGATATAATTTAGAAAGCGGGGAGGGGGGGAGAGGCCAAAAAACTTCCAACATTTTTTTACATCAACGGACACCACATGGGAAGGATAGATCGAAAATCAGAGCGGGCGGGGCCACATTCACCTCTTATCCAGCTATATCCTTTCAAACTTTCAACTTTTTCAAGATTTAGATCAGTAGGTATGGCCAAACTGCTAACGCTCCGCAATTCATAAAATTTCTTGTATAAATATTTTACAAGTTTCGAGCTTAAATGTGTATTTTCACGAATGGAGATTGAATTAAATTTATTATAATTTAGCTTTTCCGCCGATTTTTGACATAATTTACTGAATTTTGACTGAAATTTAATTTTTTAGATACTTTTGGAGCTTGGGTGTTTGTCAAGATTGAGAAATACATAGAACTTCTTGAATTTTTCTCAATTTTTTTATAATTTACGTTTCTTACGTACTTTCTATGACCCTTTTCCCAGTCACATGTTGCCATTTTTTCCAAATATAATTATCCTCAACTTTTCCAGATTTCTCAGATTATTTTTTTCACATTTCTCAGAGCATTTTTTTCACATTTTTTAGATCATTTTTTTCGCATTTTTAAGATTTTTTTTTTCAAATTTTTCAGATCATTTATTTAAACCTGTTTCTCGTTAGTGTTCCAACAGTTTTTCAAAAAGCTTGATATTTAACCATTTTTAGGTAACTAAATGAACCCATCTACTCGTAAATGTGTTTTTTAAATTCCCAAAATCTTCATATCATGGCTGAAGTTGGTAAAAAGTAGCATTTTGTGAAGAGCCATAAATTGATATTGTGCCATGGTTTTTAAAAAAAACATATCCTGATTTAGAACCAATTTTTCACAAAAACTTTTTAAAAATTTTCAAATAACTTTGAAAATTGAGGAGGTTGGAGCTCAACTCTCGAAAGTGTCAATGAAAAAATTAAAAAATTATCCATTCATTTGCATTATGATAAATGAAATCGATTTTTTTCTTTAAAAAAAGAAAATTAGACGTCACACTGAAAAATCTAGATATATTTGCCACCTGGTTCTAGAATTTTTAGGTACAACTTTTTGAAACTCTATTGATTATTCAGAAAAATATGCTGGATCGAATCATTTTGAAAATTCAGATGCATACTCGTAGTTCCACAATTTCTGGACAATGCTCAAATCTTCGTAGGCACTTTTATACAATTTCGCAGTAGATGCCTACTACCTACCATAATTTTCATAGGCTACGTTCAACAAAAATGTCTACATAGCGTTAAAAAAGAATCAAGATTTCGAAATTTTTAGACATCGTTTTGGAAAAATTTCCTGCAATTTTTTTCAGTAATTTCAGGCTGATGAAAAAAATACAAATGTATAATCGCATCTCCACTCACAGTAATTTCAAACAACCCCATAAATCATAATATCAAAACTGACATCCCTTCTACCCCCTCCCACCCAATAGATGAAATTTCTCGCCACATTTTTCAAAAATTTCCCCCAACGCTTCCCCTCTCGAAATAACTTTCGGGAACAACCTTGAGTAAAATGAAATCCCAACCGGCGTTCACTATCGCGCAAAAAAAGAGCCGACAATCCGAGTTTACATCGAATTAACACCCAGCAGGGGCGATTTAATCTCGTCGAAGAAATTTCCAAGGTTCTTAACACCGCTATCGAACCCATTCGGGGAAGAAAAAAACCTCGTCAATCTTGTCGGCCAAAGGGTTGGCGAAAAAATTAAAACCGAGCTTCGTCGAAGAAAAAAATACGAACTAAAAGGCGAGTAATCTAATCGTAATTCGCTTCCGACGCTTAGCGTCGGCTCGACGGCGCGGGCAGCGCTTAAAAAACACGACCAGAATTAGGAAACACTCCAATAGCGAAAAAAAACCGTTGATTAAGCTTATTTTTCGAATAAACAAATTTCACTTTTTCATCTTCCAGCCGTCGTGTTTCGCTTATGTATTCGATGTCGAATAAATAGAATTTGAATTTTAAAAGATTTCCAGAAGAGGTTTTTTTTCCACCCTGGTAATATTATTCTTCGTCCCGATAACTAATTAATTATACGACCAAAAGGGGTGGAAAAAAGTATTTTGGTTGAGGAGAAATTTTCCATTCATTTTTTTCGTTTCTCCGTTTCTCTGCGGTAGTGTTCGTCTTCCGTCCGTTGGGTAAAATCTGCAGCTGTATTCGAGGTTGTTACGTACTAATAAAAATAAAGGAATTAATTGGTAACCATGGGACGGACGTGATTTCTTTAGCAAGTTTTCTTCTGGCCTGATGTCGGACGGTTTCTGAGGTTTCGAAAGTCGAGCGAGCTTGTAAGCCTTATATACTCTTTCCGAACTGCAACAATTTTCTCGCTGCTGGTAAAAGTTAAAAAGATAAGAAACGTATTCTCGATTAGGGTTCATCCCACGGGTCCATTCTGTTTCGCAATACGACAGCTTCGTTTCTACACTACCATACTTAAAGCCACCTTGTTTTAGTACACGAGCTAGTTTAATAGTTGGTCGCTTGTTCGACTCGGGCTGCTTCCTCTCCTCAGATGCCGTCCTACTCGTACAACACTCTTATACCCATCTTTCGCGAGACAAGTTTTCAATTCTCGCTGGAAACATCTTAACGTATTCGAATTCTTTAGACAGGGTGTAGTCGTTGTAAAACAGATTCGCGGCGTAAAGTTTTCGCCAGAGCCGGAGAGGAAGGTGAAGTATCGTAAAGTCATATACGAGAAGAGACGCTCTCTCAAGATGGAAATTTATATTCCGAGCACGTTAAACTATTATACGAAAAGTCCGTTAATATAAATATAATTTCAAAAAAACAAGAAGAAAAAAACAGAATCAAACTGTTGGAAAAATGAGGAAAAAAAACTGAAAAGAAAAGAAAAACAGATATCGAAAACTTTAGCCGGCGAAGTCCGCCCTGCACCCTGGCTCCGCTTACAACAACGTTTAAGATATTAAAAATTTGCACAATACTCGAATTCTTGCCTTCGATGCCTATAAACGTCGGCCGAACATCAAAGAACTGTATAAAAACTAAAAAGAGCCAACACGACGAACCAGCTGCGTCGGCAGCATCGACGCGAGCACTCGAGAGAAAAAAATAGCTACCGAAAACTTGTGATTTGAAAAGTTTGACCGAATTTCAAGCTCGAAAAGCGGAAACGTTAAACGATGGTGTTTGCGAATGAACTCTGAACCGTGCGGTAATTTAGAAATAGCGATTTTCGCGTTGCCTTTTTTAACGCATCAGTTATCTTGCTCAAAGTCCTTCGAATATCCAACACACCAAAGGGCTTAGGTGTCTATAGGAAACATCCTGTATGAAAAAAAAGGCCAAGAAAAAAGAATACCCGATCGTGTGCCTTTTACCTATGCTAGTTCGTAATTTCTTTTCAAACTACCAAAATCCCATCTCATTAAAGGCGATCGCGTCGACCAAGTCGACAAAATCGAATCTACATTCCGGTAGTATTTTTGATGTTTGATTTACGCTGCGTCGCGTCGATTCGATTCCGCAGCAAATTACCAATGTACCAGACCTACACATTACACAACCGTTCACCTTTACGCTGTATATGCAGATCTGCCATGCCGCTGCGACTCGACAGCAATCAAATCGAAATACCGATAATTCTACGTACGTACTAGAGATGAGCACGATGCCGCTTCTAGGGTCGGCGCAGTAGCGACGATACCGGTTCTAATTCGGCATCGCTAGTAGCAGGTAGCGTTGGCATCGTACGATGCCGATTTCAAGCATCGCTGGCATCGCAAGAATCGCCAGAATCGCTATAATGAGAAAAATATTGGGGATAAAGTGACTTCACCTACAATGACTCATGCAAATGACTGGCTATCTGCGATGCGTCAACGTTAGTATCGCAAGTATCGGCATCGTAGGCATCGCCGATAAAAGTAGCGTAGTAGCGGCATCGCTTGGGAAGTAGTCATGATTACAAAAAAGTAGCTGTAATCACGATGCCTGCTACCGCTACGCGCGTTTTATTGACTACTAGCGGCATCGTGCTCATCTCTAGTACGTACAGACTGCATACGCCAACGTGTGAGAACCGAACCATATAATGCCAAGTATTCCATCGCGTCGACATATTTTTATCGCGAATCAGACTCCGCACTACGTGACACAATTATACCAGCACTTCGTATTCCGCAACGCGAATCAGATGACTCGATATCATTTCCGAGTACAATCGGTTCGTCAAATTGTAATCTAATCGGAGCTCGAATTTCACAGTCGTCGTAATATTTCCCGATGAAGAATTTTATTTGGAGAAAAAAATAAGCAGGATGTGTAAGAAGATTTTTAGCCCTCGAGAACGACTCGAAACATACCTAGGTATCATATTTATGGTCTAAATTAGATCAAGACGTGGCAATATCCATAAAATAACCCTTCAAGAGATATAAAAAATATAAAAATTTGAGTTATGAAAATTTTTTCCCGATTTGATGAATCATAATATTCGTTTTCAATCAAATGTTTTCAGGTCACTGACTATCTTGAAGAAAACTTGAGGAAAATTTTCTATTTTTTTTTCAAATTTCATAATCACCACTTTGTACTTTTCCCCAAATCTACTACCCCAAAAGTTGTAATCCCGAACACTTCATTATCGAAAAAATTAAGTATTCCAAATTTGTTGACCTGAAATAATTTTGACCAAATGACAACCCACCGAAGAAAACCACAAAATTTTAAAATATTTTTTGAATAGGTACACATAAGTTGAATAATAATATTACACTCAAGTCTTTGAACGTAAAACTGATTTTTCTGCTTATTTTCAATACTTAGATATTTTGGTTTCTCGAGACTTATTTTTCCATTTTTTGAAACCGACTGTTCGATTTTCTAAATTCAACGTTTCGATTTTATTTAGGCCGATTTTCAATTTATTACAGTACCTACATTTTTTTCATAAGATCAACCTCTTTCAATTTTTTAACTTAGGTATTGAAATTAATTCTTCTTTTCGACTTATCAATCACTTTATGAGCCGTTTTTTTTCATCAATTTTCAAAATTATTTTCATTTAGGGCCTTTCAAAAATAAATTATTCAACTTTTTAAAATCGCCTTTTTGATTCTGAATTTCAAAAATTAAAATCAATTTCTGAAAAAATTGAATTTTAGCATTGCAATTCGGGATATATAAAAATTCGTGTTATAGGAATTCAGGGTTTGAAATTCGGGATTTTTAAATGTGCAAAAAGTCATTCGGGTTGATGGATTCGGCATCATAGTTCGGGATTTCGGTACTCGAGTATTTTCATATTCCGATAATCTATGTAATTCGGGAAAATGCACTGTAATCGATCACTTCTCAATGCAAGCATTCTAGAAAATCAATAAAAATTAGGTTTAGACGAAAATTAATATAATTATTGTAGATAATCTTTCAAATTAACTATAGAGATTTCTTACAAAAGTAAAAATAGAATTTTAGGCAAAAGTAAACTTGCTTTTTTTGAAAAATTGCATTCAAAAAACAAAAAATTTCTAGTTTTTGAATTTCGTGAATTTTATGAATGATTTTTTCGTAATTTGAGAGTAACCTGAGAAAACTTTTACATTGTCCTGCAAAAGGACCAATTTGTTAAAATTTGATTTTTAAACAATTTTTTGCATTTTGAAAACTCTGAAAAACCAAAATTTTCCCTTTTTGAAAATTTTGTAGGAGGATCGAGCATAAACACATCTGGGAGTCCTCGCTTCCTCCCAGTTCAACAAGGAGATTTTTTATCAAAAAAATGTCAAAAAGTGAATTTTTTGCTTTTCAAACATGATTTTTTAGTTTCTTAGATTAGTGATTTTTCACTGATCTTTCGGTCAAAAATCACTGATTTCTCAGTAAATTTTCAATTGGCAGAAAAAATCAGTAGTTTTAAAAATAAAATCGGCGAAAATCACTGATTTTCAGATTTCACTGATTAAAAAAGATGAAATTTCAGTAAATTAGAGTAATTCTTATTATTGATTGTTTGTTCTAAAAATTCCGAAAATTTTCAATTTTTCTTTGCTCCATCAAATATATGTATTAATCGTCTACTGTAAAAACCCCAACTACGTTGGCGTCATTGAAGCAACAGGTTACTCGATTTTTTCATTGAATTACCCTCCCCCTCTTCATTCTTCTCGAATTCTCAGCCCCTCCCTTACGTAATTTCTGGATGCTCTCATGGTGATGACTGATGAGTATTTGTAATAAAAAAGTTGATCTCATTTGATCGATTCTTCCACGTGGGCAGAAAGGAGCAAAGACATATTTAAGAGAGGGAAAATATTTATACTCTCCTTTTTGACGACAAAAATGTTTAAAAAATGGTAAATTTTCAAATTTTAAAGATATTTTTTCTAAAATTTCACCTTTGCTTCGCCCGAACGAACTTCATTTATTTTACTGAATAACGCGAGTATTTTTCAAAAATCTTCAAAATTATATATTCAGTGTTTTTTTGTCTCAAAAAACCCTCAGCAAGTGATTTTGACTTTTTCTATGTCTACGCCATCGCCACCAGGAAGAAGGAGATGGAAGCCTTCTCCCCTGGCTCGCGAATCCTAAGACGAGACTGAACGTATAATTTTCATATCAGGCCACTGAATTGAAACCGCTGACCAACTTTGAAAGTATTCAGTTTATGTTCTTAAAATAACTTTGTTTTTCCACTACGATTTTTCAAAAAAAAAATTCTTCCTTGCATTGCACGGACAAAAAAACATTTTCATTTGCATGAAATATTTAGATAATGTATCTATATTGAAGAATCATTCAGAGAATGATGTTGTTTCTTGACGACTCTCTTGCTCAAATCTCCCCCCCCCCCACCAGGAAAAGAGTTGGTGGAGGAGATAGGACCACAACTCCCTAAACCTAATTTCAGTTTACGTAGTTGTTAGAAATATATTGCTAACAATTTTTTTTTGAATTTGTTTCTAAAATGCAGATTGTTACTTATAGGTTTCAAAAATTTAAAATTGGAATTTTTTGGGTTGACCTGAAGCAGGATTTTTTTTTTCAAATCGATTGTTAGAAAATCTATCGAAGTATTCAATACTTTACTTGAGTTGAAAACTGAACAATTGTTTTCTTAAAAAGACCGATATTTTATTTCAAGGAAGAAGATGGGAGAGAGGAAGGAAAGGAAGCACAAGTGGAACGATTCCAAACATTTTTATTTCAACTTTTGACGTTTTTTCAATCGTAAGTATAAGAAGAGACTTATCTATACTTAAACCCATAATTATTTCCCATACTTCTCTCAATTATTTGCTCCAAAACGACTGACAACATTTTGGACTGTAAGTAAGTATTAGGTAAATTTTGCTAACATTTTTTTTTCTCCACCCCATGTTCATTCTTCGAGACTCAATAGTCCATACGTACGAATAAAAACCACCAACCGTAACGATCTTCAAATACGTAACCAAACAATGAAACCAAATAATTACCCGAAGCTAGAACTCAACCTTCGTTACGTTAAGATAAAAAAAAACTAGTTTCAAATGCTCATACGCTCTTACGATATAAATTAATCTAACTTTGAATTTGATTATCGCATAAGTCAACGTAAGTATGTATCGTATTATGTTCTAGACGAAGAGGGAATTTCATAAAACAAAGATGAAGAAAAATTGCTCGTTCTAAGGGATAATTTTCATAACGTTATCGAACCATAAGCTCATACACACGTCTACGTACAAATATAATTTGTACGTATAATACACTTACGGTATACATATGAAACTTTAAATTAATTACCATTGACCTTGGGATTCACGGTCCGAATAGTTCCAAATTAGACATTTATACGTTTACCATCCGCATAAAGGAATTTACACCTCGTATATACGAAAATTCGTCTGCATTTTTAATACTTACAACACACCCGTGTATACTGGTAGGCAATCGGCATCACAAGTATACCATAATGTTAACTTTGTATAAAATAAATCGTAAAATTGGAAAAATAAAATCAAGTTTTTAATATAAACTCGGTTGGCCGCTAGTTTTTCGAGTATTATACACACGAAACTGCAAACTGCGGCGAGTAATATAATATTGTGAAAGTATTTATGAGCTCGCATAAATGTGACAGTTCAATTATTAGGATTTCTGTTTTTAAAAACTACGTTCTTTTTATTTTATACGTATTTTCTTTCTTATAAAGCGCCGCGTCCTGCATTGGATCTTCTCCTTCGCTCGTTTTTATTTTCTACGCTGCTATATTCACGAAGCGTTGAAAATTTACAACTAAAAGAATTTCCTTGAAAATTATATTTTTTGAAGAAATTTTCATACCTCGACCACCTCCCCCATTTTGAATAATGTTTTGTCGGAGGACGTTGGTAGACGTTGGCGTTAAAACTGATTGAAAGGTTAATCGAGGAAGTAAATTTGCCTTGGATAGGATAATTTTACGTATTTATGTATACCGGTACTCTACTGTTCGTTGAATGTTGAATGGTGGTGAAAAACTCGAAAAATACACCATTTTTGAAAAAACTACCCAATAATTTAATTTTAGAAAAATTACTTACTTAATTACTTAATGTAGCGATGAAAATTCTATTCGAAACTCACCTGAAACAAAAGAAAACAAAAAATTGTTCATTAGTATAAATAAAATTAACAGAATTTTTTCATTGAACTTGAGTAATTTTTTTTAAAATCATGTTAAAAAGCCAAATCTATTTTTTTTGAACATTTTGCAACTCCTCGTGGGAGTAAGGGAATATTGCTCCTTCATTTCCTGACTATATCTTTGTCCATCGATAGTTTTCTTATTTTTTTTTTTTGATTATTTTCAACTTTCATTCTGGATGAATTTATGAATAAAAACTTGAATTTTCAAGTTTACTCAATCGCAGAGAATTTTTTTGGAGGGGTCATCTTTGTTTTCTCTTCCTATTTGGAATCATTTTAGATTTAGAGATGAAATTATTTAAAAATAAAAATTCTCAGATGCCAGATAAAAAAATTAAATCGGAAATTATTCTGTATTTCTCTAATTTTGAAAACATAAAAAGAAGTATTCAAAATTGGAAAAATAGAAACATTGATTTCAAAACCCTCGCTTGATACTCAAATAGATTCAAATTTGTTTTTATGCATCACAATTTCATAACTCTCCTCGTAAGCCGAGAGACAGGTGCTATCATTATCAATCAAAAACAACAATTCTGGTATATTTCAACGTGTATTTGCCCAAATTCATTTTTTTCAAAATATTGACTTTCAAAAAAATAAAATTACGAAAAACGTCAAAAACACTTTTTTTGTAGTTTTTATTTTTTTGACCATGTTCCACCACCCCCTCCCCTCGGGTCCGACAAAAATATCTGATACCTAAGGGTAAGACCAACTTTTTTTAAAAAATCCAACCATTAGCCCCCCCCCGATTTTTTTTCTACGAATTTTTGAAATTTTCAAACCCTTAAATATGCGTAAAAAAATTGAAAAAATTCTCACGTATACCTACACCTACTTTTTAATTTTGGACATATGCGGTCACTTTATTCAGATTGGGGTAGGGGGATCGAGCCAAAAAAAATTTGGGGTGGTTTTACAGTTGAAAGTACCTATCTCAGAAGTTTTGTCTGTCTTTTCTATGATGACAAAACAGTCACTTCAAAATATTTGTCAATGCTGATTCCACCTGTAATGACTTTTCATAAGTTTTTCTCAGAACTCTCTCATTTTGAATTAGTGAAAAGTCACTGAAAAATAATCATAATTGCGGCACAGGGAAAATCAGCGAAATTCTTTGATTTTCGGCGGATTTTTCCTGATTTTTCAAGGAATTTTACTAATTTTTCAAAGAATTTTTCTGAATTTTCAGTAAATTTCGGAGATTTTACTGACTTTCCAGTGAATTTTTACTGATTTTCAGCAATTATTCACACTGTTTCCTTTCTGTGAAACTTTTTCACTGGTTTATTACTGTGCTGCAATTCTGACTGTTTTCCAGTGATTTTCAATAATTATTTTCACTGATTTATAAATGAGAGAGAATATTCCCATGTTTCAAATGTCCAATAATAATGAATCAACTCTACTAAATCTTTCTGACTCTTCAAGTCTGACCACTCAAAAAACATGGTAAAATTTGGTCCTTTGAGAAAAATTTTAGCCTTCAAGCCGCAAAAGAAATTTCAGATTTCAAACTTGAATAGTATTGTAAAAAAAATTTGAACGTTTTCTAAATTTTAAATTTTATTCTTGTGCCTTCTGACATCTCTAAGAACAGTCTTCGTAAAACAATTTTTTCATCTGGAAATTTTGGCTCCCATATTTTCCCTCTTTGGCAGGTATTTTTTCTTTTTTTACAATCTAATGATGCTAAGATTGTTCTGTATCGAGTAATTGTGCAAAAATGAGAGTAAACATTTACGACTTTTTCAATGGCCACAAATTTTAATTGAATATACCGAGTTGGAATACATATTTTTTCATTTCAAATCCAAATAAACTTGAAAACCCCCCAACATTGGAATGGTTTAAAAAAATAAGTATAATTTTCACGACGGAAAAAATCATTTTATTTGATACATTTATTCTGAAATTTGGGAAGTGTTGGTTTTGTAAAATTAAAAAATGTCAATTAGTATGGATTTTCTAGGAGGAGAGGAGGGGGAGGTGAGAACGATTAATTATTGTTTAAAAAAATTGGCATGATTAAAACAGTTGTGAATGTGAATCTAGATCTATTTAAAATTTTTGAACTTGGAAAAATTTCGAAAATAATTTTCTTTTTTCAATGGTACCAAAAATGGACGACATTTTTGCAATTCGAGGATAATTTTTTGAAGGTTCTCGAAACAAATTTCTCATTCTGAACGGCCCAAATCATGAAAACAATCAGTTATTTTTTGTTTTAAAGACCCTTTTTCATTTTTTGTAGAAGTTTTATTTTTTGTCGCTTATACGAATACAGGACATAGACTCAATCAACCTCATATTTTTACAAAATAAGCACATAATTCAACATTTGAAAATTTTTTGGAAGGCTTTAAACTATTTTTTACCACTTCTTCTCATTTCTCTCGATTTTTGTTCTAGAAATTAGAAAAAAAATTCAGCTGTATTTTTCTCATCCTCGTTCCAAAAATATTTATTATATCCCCACTTTTCAATTTTTCCAAAATCATTAGCCAAAATTTTTTCAAAATCCATCTCAACTCTCCACCTCCAAAAGGTTAAAAAACACTCACGTGCCCTTCAAACACCAAATCATCAAAGATCCAAACATAAACATTCGCTTTCACTCACCCAGCACTTTCCAACTCTCTTCTCAAATCCAGACCACTTTATCGTACGACTCATCCATCACTCGAATTTTTTTCACTTTCGTACCCAAAACTATACACATTACAGAGCAGAAACATAATTCAACACAGCTCTAAGACTGCTTACTATCGTATTATTAATACCGTTAATCACGTAATTTAATAATTCAAACTAATTTAACTATAAATTTAATAAAGTCGCACCCAAACGCTATTGGCGCAGCTCACGGGCGTCTGTCCCAAATTATACAACTACGCGAGTTTTCAGGTTCACGCGTTAATATAGCGATTATTTCGATATTAATTTCAAAGCAGTCTTTAAACTACCCAGCTACTGCATTTAAACGTTACGCAACCTCATATCGAAGTGTGAACCACCTATATTCCAGCTAAATGCCAAGGAAAAAAACCCATTTTCTTCTTAATACATTCATACACGTAAAAAATATAAACTCGAGTTCGAATGAAAAATAAAGAAAAAACCATTTCGTGTAACTTTTTTCATTAACGTAATAAAACTAAAAAGCTCCGCTGCGGAATCCTCTTTACTCGGAATACAAATTAATCAGTCGAGTAGTTTTTTTCATTCTCTACTACGAAAAGGTACTATAACCGCATTGCGGACACCTTTGAAATAACAATCTCGACAGACGAAGAGGCAAATATAAGAATAAAATCGCCACCGTTATAGGAATACCTACACGTTCATTTTATTCTACTTGCTCGTATAATTCGTAGGTATGATAATAAAATTTACTTATGTAATCGTTTTACAAACACCCTGTATTATTATTATTCCTCGTATGATACCTACTTAATACCCGTTTACATATTCGATCTCTTATCGCATTCCTTTACATCTGGAATCGTTCGAAGAATACCTTGGTACGTGTATAGGGACAAACACACGAATATTATTAATTACGTTGTTTTGTGACTATTTTGTTAGTGGCAGAAAGCCTTAGATAAGACGAACGAAACGTAAGAAACAAAAAAATTGAATTATGTCGTTTAATATGAAATTTATTAATGGAGATGTGCTTATCGTAAATCTGTAGTTGAAGGTAAAATTATAAAAAGACCGTCTGCAGCAATGATAACCATCTTTTCGAAACGTATTTTACTATTTTTGTCTCTAGATGGCGTATCTTCCAAAGGATTGGTACCTCTTGTCTCTGGCGTGCAATGTTCGCTCATATTTTTTCCTCTTGTTTTCGACTTCGGTAACGTATAGTTATGATTAATAAACATCGAATGAAATCCGACTCGAAATTAATAACTTGAATAAAAAAGACTAATAGAGCTATTTCGAAACGGAAATGACACTGACGCTTAGTATTTTACCATAGACTGTAACGACGTTCGTTGACGATAATTTTTCAAATTGATTAACGAAATAAAATACACGTTCCATGTGTGCCCTTAACAGAGGTAAGTATTTTTCCTCCCCTTCGTACGCTTCCGTAGGTATATCAAATCTCTATAGAGCGTATAATCGATTTTGTATTATTCTACAGCAATATTTTCTTCGTCGAGTACCTCTTTCTTCAGGGTGGCCATAATATTTTAGAACTGATTTTCCCTGACTTTCCCAGGGGTTTCAGACTCTTTATGTATGATATCGTGAAGCATGGATGGGGAATAATTTTTTCGCATGATATCGAACGATTTTTTTTTTCAAAAATCATTTTTTACGATATTTCTACGAGTAGATGGCACTTATCTGGCTACGAAAACGACTCAAATTCAATTTCGAGTATTTTTGAACCTTCCTCCCTTTCCAAAAAAACTTGAGAACATGGATTTTTGCAGAAAAATTTCAAATAAAAACTAAAAAGGAGAAACTCTATTTTAATGCAAAATTATAAAATTTTGAAAAATGAAACAAATTATGTCAAAATGTCTACCAAATCATGTGGATGAAAATTCGAATTTTCCCGAGCTGAAAATCATTGCCCTCCCCCTCCAAAAAAAATTACCTATTATTAAAAAACGCACGTAAAATTTATAAATTCCACGCAAGTCACTAAAAAAATCGATGAGGAGTTAAAATATCAATCATTTTTTACTGAGTTATAGTAATTGCAAAATAAAAGAAAAGCCTTCAAAAGACGAAAATTCATCGCATTCTTTTCTATTACCACCTCTTTTTTCTCAATATCGCATCGTGGCATTTCTTTCTCATCACAGCTTATTAAAAAGTAAGTTTCAAAAATAAAAAAATAGATTTTAAATGAATTTTGTAGTCTGTAGAAAGAAAAAGTATGCAAATTACTTTCAAGTGCGTAGCGAGGGTTTTTTTTTTGAAAAATTCATAATTTTTAATGGATAAAGACATGTATTTAAATTAAATTGAAAAATTTTTATTAAATTAAGCAAAGCACTTTTCTAGATTTATCATTATTTTGAATTTTTAAAAAATTCCAGCGAAAATTTCAAAATTCCCTGAAATTTCCTTGACTTTTCTAGACTATCGAATTATGAAATTTCTTGCAATTTTCTGGATTTTTTTCCATTTCCATATTATTTTTTTTGTTTCAAATGTACTCAAAAAATCTCTGTTGCGTTCACTCGTTTCTCATAGGGAATAAGATACTCAAGGTGTCTAACAAATTCTCGAAATCAATATGCAGGGATTTTAGCAGGACCTTTCAAACGAATTTTTCAGACCTTTTCCCTAGACTGTTGGAAAAGCATATCCTTCTCTCTATTCTCTAAAGTTTTTTCAACTGATAAATTCTATTTGTTTTCTAATTCCCTTCTCCCCCCCCCTCTCATCACAAGGTTGTATTCCAATTCGTCTAATTCTATGAATTTAGCTAAAGTGAAACCAGGACAAAAATTATAGAAAATTAAAATTTCAAATACCAAAAAAATACTCTTGGAACGAATTTCATGGATTTTTATCAATATTTAAGGTAAAAAAATTTAAATTTAAAAATCATTAAATTTTAGAGAAAAAATTATTCAACACAAATGAGAAGAGAAATATGAAATACTTACAGCCATTTTGGATGCATTTTATGACATTTTTATCAGTAGGTATAAATTAATCAAAATTCCAAATGCCATCAGAAAACATGATATGGCCCGAACGAAGGAAGGGCAAAAATGTTTGAAAATCAAAATATTAAATATACGCAAAAAAGAGCTGAGCATGAATATTTTATTTCTTGAAAAAAATCTGAAAAAGTTTCAGGTAAGCACAAAACCTATCAATTTTAAACAGAATTGATAAGATTTTGGCTAAAAAAAAGTCGAATCCGAGGGAAGCGAGGGCAGAAATTTAAAAAAAATTGAAATTGAAAATTATTTAAAGGTAATCCTAGGCATCATAGCTAAATTTTTGGAGAAAAAAAATAACTTTCAGTAACTTTTTTTGACCAAAAAGTGACCAAAAAGTAACCAAAAATTCAATTTTTTGTGGGGGGGGGGAGATTTTTTACAGTTTTCTGGGAAGGGCAATTTTTTTGTAGTTTTCTGCAAACGTTTCAAAGATAAATCAACTGAAAAGACGTGAATCATTTCATTTATTAAATTCCTTCGTTAAAACAACAAACAAACTACCAAAAATCTATTTTTGCATTTTTTTTCTTCAAGAATTTTGAAAAATAGCAATTTCTACGTGAAAATTTGAATTTTTGCCTGGAAGTGCGAGGAAAACGTGACTTTTGAGGGGAAAAAAGTATCCAAAGTGACTTTTAAGACGTGCAAAGTAACCAAAAGTGACAAACACCTTAAAAAAAGTGGCCCACTATGATGCCTGTAAAATCCTTCTAAAACAAAATTCAAGGAGAAATTCGTAAAAAATGATTCGTAGTGAAATTATTAAAAATCTTTCCATTTTCTGTTTTTTCGCCCCGGACACCGTGTATATGAGAAATACAAATCAATACTTAGAACTTATTATCAATCAACGTTGGCAACTCGGTAGCGAATTCCTCGACCAATTAAACTTCGCAAAACATCAAACGTCTGCAAAGTTTACAGCATTGGTAAGTTTATTAGGTCGTGTACGCTTGTAAAAGAGCAAGGCTGCCTTCCACGGAAGCAGGGGCTTTTATCGAAGAAAATACGCTATTTCTAGTAATTATACCACATCGGCGAATAGATATAATAATCTCATTAACCGCTCCACTCCGCGTCTATTCTTACACCGCATTAGTGAAAATTAAGCCCAACGTGTAATCAAATATTAATCGTATTAAGATCTTGATCGAGATTTTTTACGCAATTATTACATAACAATGGTCCGTTTCAATCAAAACATAAGCTGGGCGCGAGTTCACGAACTCGATCGAGCTGCGAAATGCACCCGACAAAACACGGCGTATGGCCAAGACTCCAGCAATCTCGTCCGGCACTATTGTTAACACGTTATCGCGGCGATGAAAAGGAGAAAAAAAAGCCCAGCTTGAATTTTACGATCGCACACTTTTACGATCCCTGTTAACTTTTTTATACAAGTTGGAAAAAAAGATAGAAATGGCGGGGCTTTTATGTATATCGAGTCTTCGAAAGAGACTCGAAATATATTAAGAATCGGCTTTGTATTTTACTCGTCACGATTCCCCTCCCTTCCTGGTGCCCTTAACGGTCGTATACTTGTCCGTAAGTATATTTCGGACAAATCGAACGAAAAGGTGATAAATTTAAATCGCATAACTTTCGTCCAACAGATTACTTTATTGCTTGCTCGTCTTTTCTATGTACACGGCCATAAATCAAGAGCAGCACGTTTCTTCGTATAACTGTTGAGTATCTGGCCACGCCGCGAAACCGGAGACCATAAGAACGCCGACTAGCTCGTCGTCGTCGCTTTATATACGTTTACTAAAAACATATAGACAAAATTCTCGCATTTTTACCTCTCCTCCTCCTCCTACAGCTCCGGCTCGTCGTAGAGTTTCTTTCTCTACGAAGTCTTCTTTCTTTTAGTTCTCTCGGTCGTAATAAAGCTTATTACCTCGTCGAATGGATTTTAATTTATATCGATTACCAGTATACCATACATACGAATAGGACTAGCTCTATACGATGAAAAGCTCCTCTCATCGTAGTTCCATTTATCTTATTGCTTTTTCGGTTAGTTTAATGGAATATCATACTCTCGCAGTCTATCCTCTTTTTTCCATACACTCGCTCAGTCAGTTGCGTGCCTTCTATTTATACCTACCATATACCTCATACCGTATCGTAACTCAAAAAGACTATACCATATTACCTATTGGCATAAAGGTCAAATGCGTTACGTATAATTTTCCATATCGTGAATTCGACCCGTTAAATTTGCGTTATAGGATGGATTTTCTTGACGAATGTTTCCGCAATGTTTAGGGTAACCCTTCGTAATACAAAGAGATACCTGTGTAATATACCCGCCGGTGGCCGGATATTCGTCTAGAATAGCGCTCGTTTCTTGGCCAGCGCCTTTAATACGAAATCAAACACCAAAACCGAATGAGTGTGAATTTAATTAACTCCCGGTGAGGGTAATTTTCTGATTAATTTACGCAGAACTCGCAGAAGTGATAATTTTACGAGCTAGGTCTTCGAGAGTCTTCGTTGATAATCGTATAATTCGAGTTCAAAAATAATAAGAAAATTGCCATCCTCCTCCTTCCCTACGTCTTCCTATCGATTTTTCTGGGTTAGAACTCCAGAAATCGTATTTCCATGATGAAGATATGAACAAAAATGACCAGTTCGATCAAAAATTCAATATTCTTTTAAAAATATGAAACAATTTGCGAACTGATTGTGTGTCTCAATTTTTTCGCCTGGTATTTCATTTTCGTTTTTTAAAGGTTGAAAATCATATAAATAAGATTAAAGTGGCATTTATTTCAACAATAAAAATGTTTAATTTTTTGTACATTTTCGGATCCCAGGTCAAAACCACTGAACTCGTTTTGGAAAATATTTAGTAAAATGCTGAAGTTTTGAAAAAAAGAAATAATCAGCAATATTTTGTCCAAAAATTTGTAATTTTTAAAACGCAAAAAAGACATGAAAGATCTAAAAAACTTCTTTATTTTCTATACGAAAATCTGAAACAGCATTTCTCTTGATACACTCTTAACCCCCCCCCCCCCCCCACCTTCAAAAAAGAACTTATAATAAATAGCGTAATTTTTTTCAAAAAAATTCAGTTGAAAGATGTTCATTTGTTTGTTTGATGAATAGATAAGTAATTCATTTTAAAATAACGTTCCAAAACTGGCTTCAATGAGCAATTATTTTATTTAAAAAAATGACAAAATGAAAGTAATTTGAAAACGTTATTACAGATCTCAAAAATATCATTTTTGCAAGAAAATTCAAGAAACGAAAAAGCACTGAACCGGTTCAACGATTTATGTTGTATCTTTTTTTAGCGATGAATTCTTTAAAAATGACGACATTGAACGATAGCAAAAAAAATATGAAAACAAAAATAGTAAGATTCGGGTAACAAAAAAGAAATGAACCGATTCAATCTCAAGAAATGCCATTTCCCAAAACCGGTTACGCTTATATCAATATCAAACCGGGTTTTCATGAAACTTCAAAAAAAGTGACAGAAAAAAACGCTGAGTGACAGAAAGTGGACCATTTTTGATCTCCATAACCAGTTCACCAGCGAGGTTGATACCGAACCAGTTTCCAATAGGTACCTATACCTACCATTGAAAAATGCTTTTGAATTAAAATCGTGGAACATTAAAAATTAATTATGTATCAACATGAAAGGTGATTTTCCAAAACCGGTTCAGGCATGTTATATCAAACCGGTTTCAAAAATATTTTCAATAAATTATGCCGAGAAAAAACGTTGATGGAAAATCGCGCGTGATTAAAAATGTTCTTTTTCTACTTGTTTGTAAAATGCAACTTTTTAAAACCGGTTTAATGATATCAATATGGAACCACTTTTCAATTAATTATTGTAAAATGGAAACAAAAACAATTTTGATAATACAATACTAAATTACTGAATAAAATTCACCAAAATTAATTTTCGGAAACCGGTTCAATTTTTAATGGTATTAATTCCTGTACCCATGAAACCGGGTTTATCATGCGGAAAATTTACAAAAAATCATGATACGAAAAAAATTATCAAAAATCATGGAGAATTGGAAATATTTTTAATTCTCTCATTGTAAAGCAGTTGAACTTCTCACAACCGGTTCATTCAGTATCATTATTAAACCAGTTTCCAATAATTGATATCCCCAAAATAAAGACAAAAAAAATGGGAAAAAAGTAAAAAACTATAAATAATTTTCTTCTACCACAATTAATTTTTAGAAACCGGTTCATTTTTCATTGACATCCATATCGATGAAACTGGATTTACTAGAAATTCTCGACGATGACAAGAAAAACTACCTTGATCAAGAATATTGTAAACATTTAAAATCATTTTTACTTCTCTTATTGCACGCCGCAATTTCCCAAAACCGGTTCAAGAATTTCAAGATCAACCCAGTTTCAAATTATCAATCAATCGATTACAAAATACTCTCTTAATTTTGATCAGTCAAAAACTGCTGAAGATTGACTGATTGAAATCGACAAAATTGAGTCACTGATTGGCAGTGAAATTCCACTAATTACACTGGTAATCTGTGAAATTTGACTGACGTTCAGTGAAAAATTACTGATTCAATTGATGAATTTTCATTTTTGAATCAGTAATTTTTTCCTCAATTACTGAAATGAATCAATAAAAATTTCAATTCGCTGATTGAATCATGATTCATTTCAGTACTTGAGGAAAAAAATTACTGGTTCAAAAATGAAAATTCACCAATTGAATCAGTAAATTTTTCACTGATTTCTTCAGAGACTCAATTCGGCCTTTTTTAATCAGTCAATTTGACTGATTCGAATTCAGAGAGTAATGATACAAACAATTACTTAGTAAAAAAGTGACTGAGAATAAAGCATACGTATGTGAATTTCAGAAACCGGTTCAAATCAATTTTTTATATTCCTATCTACCAAACCGAATTTCACCATTAATTCTCAAAAAACGATAAAGTACGAAAAACAGCTTCAATGAAAAATCATGAACTACTAAAAATGAGCTTTTTTAATCGCGTATGCACTTGCACTTTAATTCACCAAAACCGGTTCAATACCATCAATATCAAATCGATTTCTATTGCAATTTTCAAAAACCGGTTTAGAATCATTTACATCAAATCGATTTCCAACAAACCCTCAAAAATGATTCATTTTAAAATTTCTTGCAAAATAAGACGAATGAAGGAGTGAAATATCAACTTTAAAATTACGCAATGCAAAACATCTCTGATGCAAATTTACAAATTTCATTCCCAATCAAGAGAAAAAATATTCATAATCAGCAAACAGTATCATGAATTATTAATTCCCATTCGGTTCCAAGTTGTAAAAATAAACAAAACTTTAACCCAGCACAGACAAAAAAATTATACCCAATGTAACCTTCAAAATCAAAATCAACAAAAAGATAGACACCAACTTTGGCTGATATCGTCAAAAAAATAACGTTACCCGGTGCAAATTCCAATTTAAAAATTTTCCATTTCATTAGAGATCTGCCTACAGCAACCTACGAACAAATGAAAACTCGACGCAAATTTCCAATTCGGACGAGGCGAATAGGACGAACCAACAAAAAACTATACGAAGAAATTTCACACAACTCGAATCACTCGCCAAAATTGAAAGCTGAAGGAATTTTCCACGAAGTAATAAGGTAGGTACCTAATAAAACGTATACGATACTTCTATCTTTTGTTTAAAAAATTCGCAAAATATTTTACTTCAAAATCGTTCGAATTCAAAAATCATGCCTACACAATATCCCACGTATATTTGGCCACTCATTTTCCAAAAGTACTCCACCAAATTCAAATTTGATCTATCACTCTCATCTCTGAATTACCTCATGTCCTCGCATAACACGTCAGTCCTATCGTCTGCATCTAATCGCCACATCCATAAAGTGCCATTGACAAAATCATAAGTATCCATTCGTTTATAACCTCTCTACTCGAATACACAATTACTTCACGAGTTCAAAACCAGCCTAGTTAAAAGACTCCTTCGTGTAGCTCGACGACCACGATACATTCATTATCAAACATCACGAACGCGATAATTGGAATTTAAAATTAAATACCGCAAACGATATACTTATTTCTACACGGTACCTACAAATACGCAGCATCTAAAGGTATTAAAAAAACAGCCAAGAATATATCTCATTCTGTTCGTGATTAATCGCGCGTACTTGTACACACTCCAAACTCCGAAGTCCAAAGTACAATTCTCCAAATTACTAAAACCAATACGAGATATTAATTAATTTCATTCTTTCCAACCGGTATTTTTTTCTTTTTCAATAAACAATATATACCTATTTTATAACGAAATTATCGACACGCTAGCAAGCCAAATACAACTTAAAGGAAGCACGATCTTAATGAATGAATAACGACGATCAACGGCAGCAGCAGCAGCGTAAAAAACAGAAAAAAAACGGGTTCCACTCGTGATTCAATTTTATACTATAAACTTGTCAGCGTAGAAAATATAACGCCTATACAAACAACCATAGTTTGACTCGACTACTTTTTTCCCCCTTCCGTAAGTATCTCGATTTGAATTTTTATCTAAGAATCTTTATATCTTATTCTTAACGTTTTTTTTATCTTCATCTCTTCTCTCTTTACTCCCTCGATATATTTGTAGGTAGATACGGATAGTTTTTGAATATTTATTCATCGGAAAATTTCACTTTTCTTGCTGTTATTTAAATTTTCCAGCTGTAAAAAGTTTGGATGGAAATTTATTTACCTTGCGTTTGTTCTCCTTGTGTAAACGGAAATCTTATTTTGCAAGGTTTTTTTTCGCGTGTTTTTTATACGACTCGTCGGCTTATATTCTGCCATCCTTTTCCATCTTATTGATAACTTGTTGTAAACTTCTACGTGAAAACGTATCTTGTTTACAATTTAAAATGCTAAGCTCGCCTTCATCAAGGGTGATACGGATTTCTTCACGTAGGTATTAGTACATCGCAGAAGCGAAATATACCAGAAATACATTAAAATTCTTCAGACTTCCCCTCCTCCAGCCCACGAACTCTCAATCGTATTAATTTTTTATACGCTATCGTCATTTTTTGGATTATTTTTAAATCCGATTTTTATACTCGCACGGAGATATTTTTTTATTTGAACAATGAATTAAACGCAGTGTAGTACGAGAGGATAACGTCTTTTTTATCCGTTCTTTTGTAGATACGTAGGTATATACACGATACGCGAACTATGTGTTCTTACCGAGTATTTCCCTCTATCTCTGTCCTTTTCTTTTTCGCGGTAACGTAATGTTACGTTCATCTCGAAAACTAGACTTTTTCTCGTACTATAAGGTTTATGTTGTATTGTTTAGCATTTCCTTTTGTACTTTTTCGCATAGTCTCTTTTAAATTAAATTGAAAAGTTATTTGTGCACTGAGATAAGACCTCGTTGCCTTGCGCGGATTTTGGATTTTTCCTTTGGCTGCTCCGATGATGCCGAGAGCTATATTACCGCGTACAGAACACATACAACGATTAAGCCTACCCGAAGAGTAATCTTTTTTAGAGAAAAAAAACTTGATCAATTAGAGGAGTAATGAAAGGGGTTTCGATTCGAGCTACCTACGTGTTTCGAGTTTGGATTTACGTTGAATAGGGCGCGAGCTTATTTTGTATACAGTTTAACAGAATTAAATGCTCGTTCTCGACCGGACCAGAAATAGCCTACATTTGACCTGGTTATAAAACCCAAAGTATGGTCCGATGCACCTAAAATTGTGTTACAGATGCGGTTGTGTTGTTGCAAGAACAAGGGTGATTGGGGAGGTGCGGGAGGGGGTGGGTATCGTTTTGTACGATTATCTATAAGCCAGTGTGTATTTTTTCATTTCAAGATGAAACAAAATTCGAACTGTGAATTAGCCCAATTAAAAATTGACTAGAAACATTGGGAAAAAATTCTCAAAATATCGTAAAACATGAAAATGAAACAAACATTTTTAAGAATTTGTAAAAATCGATAAAAATAAATCCATCAATTTAAATAAAATCAAACTTTTTTAAAACTGTTTTCGAAAATTTGTCAAAAATCTATCAAAAAATACTGGAAATGATTATTTCTGACGAAGTAAAACTGCACGAAATAGTGAAAAAAAGGTCTAAAATCCAAATATTTTTTTGGAATTGCCAAAATAGCCAGAAAATTCATTAAAATCAATGTAAAAAAGTTTTGTCAACCCTAATTGTTTCAGAAATTATCTGAAATTCTCAATATTTCAGAACAAAAACAAAAAAATTCTCATTTGATAACACTTCTGCAATTTTTAGACAACTCGAACAATCATTATGTCATTTTTACGAATTTTTACAGAATTTTCAATATTTTAAACAATACCTATACTTAGTACAGACATTTTAGGTTTTGACCCAAAAAATTAGCAGGAAAGCGAAGTTTCGTATATATAAGCTCAGTAAGGTATGTATTTTAATATTCCCGAACTTCCCTAAAATCGGTGAATATTTTGACCCCCTTTTGGGGGTGAGGGTGTTCAAATTTTCGTTTTTCGACTATAACTTTCAAAATTATGTATTTACGAAAAAAAAGTTGAAACAAAATTGTAGAGCATAAAAAGACGAACAATTTTGTTATTTACAATTTTTTCCTAGGACGTCATGGGAGGGAGCTAGGGTCCTCGAAAAAAAAATCAATTTTAAAAATTCTCCATTACCAGAAAAAAATCATAAAAAATCAGGTTAATCGACTTTTAGGAGCGGTTCTTTTGCATAGTACATCCTATTACTATGTAGAATAAGATCTCAAAGTAGGGGGGGTGGACCCTCCGAAGGAAAAGTCGCATTTTCCCCCAAGTGTAGCTCAGCTGCAGTGCAAAATTCGAAAAATTGGTTCAAACAAACGTTGTAGAGCATTAAAAGACGAACATTTTACTTTTTTTACTTTTTTTCTACGAGGTCTTTGGGCCGAGCTATTGCAAAAAGAAAAAAAACAGCGCGATGTTGGAAAATTTTTCATTAACTCAATAAACTCTCCTTTTGAGACTCAATTTGGGTCCAGGGGTCAAATTATCATAAAAATTGAGTTCAGCGCCCACGAAAACCTCAGAACCACACTTGTTTGACCATTGGTTCGCTAGATTTCAAATTTACCAGGCTTACACACTCATACTCTATTGAGGTAATGAAAAAATTTCGAACGCCGATGTTTTTTTCTTTTTGCGATAGCTCGCGTCCAAGACCACGTAGAAAAAAAGTAAAAAAAATAAAATGTTCGTCTTTTAATGCTCTACAACGTTTGTTTGAACCAATTTTTCAAATTTTACACTGCAGCTGAGCTACGTTTGGGGGAAAATGCGACTTTTCCTTCGGAGGGTTCACCCCCTCCCCACTTTGAGATAAGGGGTCGGTTATACATTTTTCTTATTCTACATAGTAATAGGATGTACCTACTATGCAAAAGAACCGCTCCTAAAAGTCGATTAACCCTATTTTTTGTAATTTTTTCTGTAAATACGTAATTTTAAAAGTTATAGTCGAAAAACGAAAATTCGAACCCCCTCACCCCCCCCCCCCTCAAAAGGGGGACAAAATATTCACCGATTTTAGGGAAGTTCGGGAATATTAAAATACATACCTTACTGAGCTTATATTCGAAACTTCGCCTTTCTGCTAATTTTTTTTGGGTTAGGGCCTTATTTTAGCTAAAATGTCTGTACTACTACGTCAATTTGAAACTTTTAAATAGCTCTTGAAGAATTTTTTCAGTCATTTCGAAAACACTTTCAATGAAATTTCCTAGGTACCTACGTACTGAATAATTCACATTTCGTTTTACAAAAGATAACATATTCTTAAAAAATAATTTTGGAAAATTGAAACAAATGACAATAAATTTTTTTAAAAAAGAGAAGATTTTCAAAAAACCTTTCCAACATAAAAATTTGGAAAATTCACCCAAAAAATAGTGAAACATAGAACAGAAATTCAATAAATGAGTGCAATTTGGAGGAGAACTTCCTGGGAACGGAGATGAAACGATGGCAAAAATTTCTACAGAGAAAAACCAACAAAAAATGAAATTTTGTCATTTTTCAAAATTTTAATTCAAAATTTCTACCATTTGCTCCAAGTTTTCGGTATCCGAGCAAAGCGAAGTCAAAGGTTTTAAATGTGTGATTTTCAAACAGAAATGATCCATTTTTCAACAGTTCCATGTCTTCAGAGTGAAAACTTTGAAATTTTCTGACTTTTCCCGGTTTTCCACAAAATGACAACCATGCTTTAAATCTAAATCAGTTTTTGAAGAAATTCTGCCTCTTGAATTAATGATTTTTCACTAATTTTCCAGTCAAATATTTCTGATTTTTTCTGACAATTAGGAATTGACTGTTGACTGGGAAATCAGTGATTTTAGACTGAAATATCAGTGAGAAATTACTGATTCAAGAAGGCGAAATTTCACCAAATTCGACTGATTAAAATTTAGAGAGTAGGAATGTTTTTTTTACATATTTGGAATTACGAACTTTCAAATATTATAAAGAAATTTTATTTTGTGACATTTCTATAAATTTTCAAATCAATTCATCGAACTTCACAAACCTTACACAACTTTTCGTCTGACTCCTCTTGTTTTCCCTTCCTCCTGTGTAACGTAGATCCACCTGTATACACTAAGACTTCAATTATGGGAATTTTATTCAATTCGAGGTCCTGTTACTTCTCATCTGAGTATGCCAAAATTTTCATACGGCACAATTTTTCATTTAGAGAATTCCCTCATCAAATATTTAATCCAAGCTACAATTTTTCTCAATTTAAAAGTCACGAAATCGATGAATTGATGAAATACTGTGGCAAATACTTCAAATGACTCGTCAATTTGACAATTTTGGGTGAATTTTTCAATGTCAATAAATATTTTGGCTCCGCTTATTTTTCCAATTCCAAATTTTCTTCTCCCACCTCCACTTCGTCATTCTGCTCACTGCACTTCATTTCTTCGCTGAAATTTCTCATTTCAATTTCCCTCGTTTCACTCTCCAGGATCTAGTCCAATTAAAAATGCTAAAATAGCACATACCACACAGATAAGATAAGAACTCATACACGAATAGAAAGTGCAAGTTGCACTCCCCGCAGCTCGCCTGCTCCATCGGTATATTTTATCGTCGCCGATAAAATCTCGCATTCGCGAGCTTCCGTCGGGTCTTCGGAATACCCATGGCATAGGAAAAATTCGTCCATACCCATTACCTATAACAACTTATCACGTATTTTGTTCAGTTATAGCATCGACGAAAGAACGGAACCCATAGAGTACGAAATTTTACACTCGATCACGTACGACGATAAAATTACCACTGACGCGCGCCCGATTCCTGCCAGCTCGTCTGCCTCTGCCTCTCGATCTGCAATGTAGGATGCACTCTGCACACGTACCGTCTATTGTAAGCAGATTGAAATCGTGGATGAAAATCGCCGAAGCGCGGAATCGCGACTACGAGCGTTTATCATCGAATCGAATCGAATAGTATAATTTTATATTTGAATAGTGGATGTTTATAGTGGACTTGGGCGCATTATCTCGGTCGTACATATTTAATACGTATAGGATAGGTATAGGTACTAGGTCGATAGCCCACCCATGTGACTTAATGATCTCGGTATACGTATACGTCTTCATTAGTTTCTCGACTGTTAACCGGCATTGCATCTCTTGACCACGTCTCCGTCGTGCTTTTCCACCGCGTACCTATATATCGTCTTTGCTCCTTCGGATCGAAAGCGTCTGGAGAAAAATATACTTACCTATGCGGAGAGCTCGGGGAAGAACATGATCTGTTGTGGGTGGTCTTTACTCGTAGCAAGGTCATAGCTCTTCTCAGCTTATGTGGTCTGTACTGAGCGTTATACCATACCATAGATTGTATAATACATACTATATAAACTCGTCTCCCCGCAGCATATAACTGGTTCATCGTTTACGTATTGGGCTTCTCCATCTACACCCCTTTTCTCTCTCTGCTCCGTTTATGGTTTACCTCTATTCTCCTACAGCACCATTGTCGCGCTCTTGAAAAGTAAACTGAAGCAATTTTCTTTTTTTATTTTCATTTACCGGTATTACGCGGCGCACTGTACTCGCAGTGGGTTCTTTCTTTCGATTCACCCTGTCGTCGATATAATTAATTACACGGCCGCAGTTCGGCTTGTATTTGTGTTATTGCTGCAGTCTCCTCGCTCGGTAGCCGGATTCCCTCTTTGGGCAGACATTCGTTTGCGTGAGTATTGAAAAATTACCCAGTTCTAAGGTTAATAATTCCTGCCATTAATATACTCCTAAATCCGTATATTTCAACCGATCTACATGTACACTGAAAAGTACCTATACATCGTGCCGCTCTGCTCTGCGGTGGCGACAGTCGTCGGGTCGAGATGCAAAACACGGTTAAACGAATACTAATGTAAGAAAGAGCCAAAGCTTTATGAAGTATATAATTTGTCACACTTGAAATCATATACCCGTTATTAAATCGTACTAAACCGAGAACCCATTCGATCGGACGACGGTCGTAAAATATGGTAAATTTATCTTATTAAAAACACATCGCCGTTCATTTTCAGCTCAAATCCAAGAAAACGTCCCGACTCGATCGACCTTTTCGAGCCACCATAAGTTACATTTACGAGTATTCGCAATACGCCAAAAGTCGCGAACGAAATGCCAACTGAAACGTACAATATGTAAAGAACGTAGAACCATCGTAGATATAAATGGATTCACTCAACCTCGAATATTAAATTTTGGCTACGATGATCTCTCTTTATAGTTTTCGATACCTATACTCGAGCTGTACGAAAGGGCGTAATAAATTAAGGAATTTTCCATCGTTTTGAGTATACAAGGTGTCCATAATATTTCGAGAAATAATTTTTCCCGACTTTTCCAGACTTTCAGACTGATTTTTCCAAGTTTTGTGGACCTTTTACACGTGATATTCATGAAACACAGGAGGGGGGGATAAACTCTGTAATTTTGTCAAGTGATAATAGTAAAGAGCATCCGTATGTTCACCCAAAAAATTAATGAATTTTCAAAGTGTCTCACCAAGCTGTAAAACTAAAAAGTATGAATGTCTACTTTAGTAAAAATGACCTAGACCTTATTTTAAATGAGAAATTATTTTAAGAAATAAGTGAAATTATTCATGACAATCTGTTTGGATTTTCTCAATGGCTTGAGCGATGAAAAATCGAAAATAGTGTTTTTTTGGAAAGATATTTTTTCTAAAATCAAGATTCATATTTCGTATAAAAATTGAAAATCGTAATCTCTGGATGGCCTTGTTCTCTGACCAGGGATGGCAATTTTTTTCAAAATTAATTTTCATGTGTTTTCCAAATTTTTCGGATCAATTTTTTTTTCAAATTTTCCAGATCTTTCAAGTACATTTAGGTAAAGTTCTGTAGTGGTGCTGGCGCAATGATTGTGACAGTGGCGTAGCGAGGGGATATCCAGGGGTCCAGCCCCCCCCCAAGAGGTTAAGAATTAACGTGAAAAATGCCTTCTTGGAGCATTAAAAATCAAATTTTCTCAAAGCTTCGCTCGAGCATGAACTAAATCACCATTATATGAACTATTTGAGGTGACTATGTGGAAAAAGGTTCCCTTCTGGTATTCCAAATTTCTATACACAGTTTGCACCCTAACCAAAAAATCTTACGACGCCACTGCTTGAATTTGTCAGAGATTATTTTTGGTTTATAAGGTCAAAATAGGTAATTAAATGAAAGTTGTTTGTCCCAAAATTACATTTTCTCGATGTTTTTTTACTAAATATCCAATCTACAAATCAGGTAAGACTTTATAACACCTATGCGACTCCTCAATATTTATGAAAATGATTCAAATTTTGAGTTTAGCGTTTTTTACAGCAAAAGGAAATTTGATGGGAGGGGAGTGGGATTGAACTCAAAATTTCTCAAAAAATTATAGAAGTTCGAACCTCCTCCAAGAGAAATTCCTGGCTAGGCCGTTGGATTGTGATGAACATTCGAAATTTCGATGAAGCGTACCATTTTTTAAAAATCTTCTGCTTTATAACATTTATCGGGATTTTTGAAAGACGTTTTCAGGAGATTTTTTTCAACAAACAAGCAGAAAAAATCATTTTTGAAGATTTTTTCGAAAAATCACGAGGGAAAAACAAAAGTTGACACTTTTTATTCATCTTGAGAGTGTTGCATTAGCCCTATAATTCCAAGTGAAGCGAGCAATAATAGGTAAGCACTTGAAAAAGTGTGATGTTTTTAAAATCCATTCCAATGATCATCCCGGTCTCAAAATATAGTAAAATACGTGCGATTCATTCTGAGATGAAATTCTTCAGAGAATTAAGCGCAGCGCAAAAACGCTCGGTAAAATGGTGGGATAGTTTTTTTTGGATGAAAAATTGAAAATCCAATTCGATGATCATTGCGGTCTCAAAAACTAGAAAAATACGTGCGATTAATTCTGCGATGAAATTCATCACAGAATTAATCGCAGCCCTAAAATGCTCGAAAAAATCGCGGGATGATTTTTTTGGGATTAAAGACAAAATACTCAACTTTTTTCAATTCTTCATTCCAATTTTAATAAACATGCTGGATAATTTTCTATTTAATTGTTTCTAAAATGAAAAATTTGTTTACTCCGAGCGAATCGAGGAAAAATTATATTGAAAAAGTATGTTTGAAACCAAAAAATGGTAATTTTAAAAAAAATTTCAGTCTTTTTTGGCTTTTAGTGAACGGAAAGAAAATGAAAAAATGCTAGTAGTTTTTATTCAAAAGCAGATATGATTTTTGTATGACTTGTATAGCGTTGTAAAATGGAGGAAAGCAAATTATGCCCTAACGTAACAAAGAATTTTTTTTTGAAAAATTCATAATCAAGTGGACAAAGTCATGTATTCAAATATTACATTTTTGGCTCAATATGGTTAACAAATGCCAAATAAAAAAAGTCACATCTTTTAAGGACATCAGGAAAACTTTTACCCGAGCGGAGCGAGAGAATTTTTTTGGAAAATCCATGATAAAATGAGCAGAGAGAGAGGAGAACTTTCCAGATGGTTTATCCTTCTGTACTTTTTAGAAAACTCCATCAAAAATTTCAAAATTTCTGACTTTTTCAAGTTTTCTAGAAAATGGACACCCTGGTATACGTCTCGTATAGAAAAATAATTACATAACAGATGATACGGGAAAGGAAGAGGGAGTGAAAGGTATACAATCCATCAGGTACGTAGAACTTAAGCATTGTTTAAACCAAAATTCATATTTGATGGTATTTAACCATTGCATTTATTATTTTTTCCATAGTTTTATCATAAAACGTATATGGTACATAGATACCTAAGACATTCAAATTCATGAATAATTTAACGTTTTTTAATTAACCAGCGACGGCACGGTGCGGCGCGGCGGTGTTGGTTTGTGTAATTTTCAAATGTATTCGAGAGTACAATACTTAGACGAGTCAGAGTTGAATTCATGAAAAAACAATTTTTTCAAACTGATTTTCCCACAGGGTACCGATACGAGACCTCATTTTCAATCCCAACTTCCAACTCTTCATTTTGACTTCACGGGGTTTGATTGTGGTTTTTATTTAGTCTATGGATATCTATACCTATACTTAGAAAACCTCTAGAGTAGGTAAACAATTTAAAAGCAGCATATATTAATTGGCAATTTATCTCGAGTTTTGAGTAAATGAACGATGTAAAACTTT
Source organism: Pseudococcus viburni (assembly GCA_033439095.1). Classification (NCBI taxonomy): domain Eukaryota; kingdom Metazoa; phylum Arthropoda; class Insecta; order Hemiptera; family Pseudococcidae; genus Pseudococcus; species Pseudococcus viburni. Next base: position 328,731 of record JAVBJF010000256.1, read on the forward strand.
CGAGAGAAAAATATCGAAATTAATTTTATTTAAGGGAGGGAAAGGGAATCCCAATATAGTAACTGGAAAAGAAAAATAAGTACTCACTTTTTCTACCGAACAAAACAGTTGGTATTTTTTCTCACAAATTAAGCATGTAATTGAATAAGTTCGATAAATTACGTAGTTTTAAATGAATCTTGAATGGTCGATTTCTTGTCTGTTTTTCTTTAGAAAATACAAATATTTACCTGAAACAAACCAAAAAATTTTCAAATTAGTCGAATAATAATGAATAACAATTATAATTATCTACAAAATTAATCTCGCTTGATACGTTTAAAGTAAAACAACTATACCAACCATCCCGTCCTAATTAGTCTCTAACTTCATTAAATTGTTAGATTGTGTAACTACGAGTGTGTGATGTACCAATAATATATATTTTTTGTAATATTTACCTAATTATGATCATTGAAAAAAAAAAAAAACATTTTAAACGACGTAGAAAAAAATCCAGAAACGATTCAGGCCGATCTTGGGGGGAGGAAGAGGAGCAGATTATACTTTAAAAAATGTGAAATAAAAATTGTATACGTCATCAAAAGTTGGAAAAAAGTCAAATGTTCCGAATTTTCCTAAAATTCTGCACATTTTTTCGAAACGTTGTCGAATTTTGGGAAAAAATTATCGGGGGATTTGCCATCCCCCCCCCTTCACACACCTTGGCAAAATCGAAAAAAAGACAAAGAACCAATTATACTTTTAAAAAACTTAATTTTTTTCAAAATGAGAAAATCAAACTAGAGTTGGAAATTTTTTTAAAGTACATGTTTTTTTCAGAAATTCATACCCAGCAACCCTCTGAATTTGAATCAGTGAAAATTCACTGAAGAAATAGCCAGAATTAAGTCACAAAGAATCATTGAAAAAATACTAATTCAATTGATGAATTTTCATTTTTGAATCAGTAATTTTTTCAATAACTAGGTATTGAAATAAATCAGTAAAAATTTACTTTCTTATTCCGAACCAGTGAAAAGTCACTGATAAACAGTCAGAATTGCAGCACAGGAAAAATTACTGAAATTCACTGATTTTCAGTAAATTTCATAAATATTACTGAGTTTTCAGTGAATTTTCACGGATTTTCAGCGATTTTCTTTCACTGACTTTCTTTCAGTGAAAAATTTTTCACTGATTTATTACTGTGCTGCAATTCTGACTGTTTTTCAGTGTTTTTTAATAAATTTCACTGATTTAAAAATGAGAGAGTACATTTACTGATTCAAAATTGAAAATTCATCAATTGAATCAGTAAGTAGTTTTTCATGGGGAATATAAAACTGCACGACAAAAGAAAGGGTTTGCACGACGAAAATGGGAAAATCGAATCACGACAGAGTAATGGGAATGCACGACACAGAAAGTAAGATTTGCACGACAAAGTATGAACGACAAAATAATATGAATGAACGACAATTTTTGAGATAAGAAATAAATCATTGCACGACAGTATGAAATTGAATTTTATTAAATACTACCTTAATTTTGGCCCCCAATTCTATACAACTCTGAGCATTCATTTTTTTATTTTTTGTAACGATATTTAAATTTCAAATTTTCACTCACTATTCAGTACAGAAAAATTGGAGATTGCCCAAAAATGAAGTTTCCATGTTTTCTAAATCTATGAACTTATGAAAAATTTGGAAAAAATTATGAAAAGGTGTTTTTCAAACTTAAAAAGTTCAACTTTTCTTGGAAATTGAAATTTTATCTTTTAAAAACTCTTTCTCGTTAAGTTGGTTTTTCATGTTTTTGTCCCATTTTCTTCAAAACTATTCGACCAATTTTCTATCTGTTTTTTTTTTAATGTGTTCAGGAGAGATTTTTTTATATAAAAGGAAGCGCGGACGCCCATCAAAAGCCAGGAAGGCGTTGTTGGTGCAGTAGGATATAGTAATTTTCGCTTAAAATTTTAATTTTTTTTTTATTTGGCGCTCAAACTTTTAATTTTTTCAATTGTACTTTGTCGTTCCTTTGATTTTAATTGTCGTTCACAAGTTGTCGTTTGATAATTTTTTTTCTGTGTTTTCATTTATTTTCCTGTTGATTATTTTGTTTCGTCGCCCAAATATATTTTTTTGACGTGCGTTTTATTTACTGTCGTTTATTCTTTTTTTTTTACGTGGATTAATTTTTTTCGTCGCTTGATATATAATGTCGTCGTTATTTCCATTTTTTCTGTCGTGCAAACCATTATTTCTGTCGTGCAGTTAAATGGCACCCGTTTTTCATTGATTTCTGCAGTGACTCAATTCTAGCTATTTCATCATTAAGGTATTGTTTAGTAAGAAAATATGAAATTTTTACGTTTCATCTTTCAAAAATTTAACATAGATAATTATGTTAAAGCGAGGGGGGAGGGGAGGATACAGAAGAATTTCTATAAATATTTTGACACCATCTGAAACAATCATGTTTTTTCAAAGTTCAACAGAAAAACTTAACAGGGAGGGGGGAAGCTATTAGGAAAAATTTAATTTTTTTCTAATATTTTCGGCTCTAGGTACTAAAAGTTCTATTTTTCGAAAAAAAGGGAAATTTTCTGACTAAAAATTCGATTTTGTCATAGGGAAGAGAGAACAGACCACCCCTCTACTCCTCCCACAGGTGCCTGACCCAGCTTCATCATGCCATATTTCAAATTAAAATTTTTCTTAATTTTTCTTCTAATCCTGCTACTAATCAGGTAATCACTTATCAACTTCGATTAAGTTCTTTCTCCCCCTTTCCCATCCCTAATCACTCCACCAGTATCGATCACAGCAAAAAATCCCACCACGCTGATCCCAACCAAACGTCGCAATAAAATCAACACATTCGAGACCCGATTAAAAACTTATTCCGCTCAACAAATCACGAATAATCTGAAAACAATATCACATCCGCCAATACTTCGCAATGCAGACCAAGAGAGGTAACACGATCCGCGTAAATTTCATCCGAATGACAAATGAATCCCTGCTCGCGGTACGTGAATCGAAGTCCAATATACGAATACGAGTACGCGATGTGCAACCATATACGCGAACGCGTGTACTAAGTTCATTAACATTAAATTATACATCAATTATAAATAGATCAAAATCCGAAGGCGGAACAATTCCACGTAATTGGCGGTACACGTTAGCGTTGCGTTGTGTAGCGTCATATCATGCTTTCATACATACATTGGCAGACAGCTGACTGAGTATACGGCGGCTGGCATGCCGGAAGCTTGCATATCGATCAAAATCCATTACCGATAATGCTATTTTAACGAACCGAGTCATTCTTACGAGAAAAAAAACACCAACGCTAGCACTCGTTAAAAAAAAGTAAAAAAACACACATTCGATAACCAATCAAAATTTTCCAAGATAGATTGTCAAAAAGTACATTTTTGCGTTCCCTAAATCATATTTTCCAACTGTTCTTTGATGAACAACTTCTCATCAGTCCCATCCTCATTTAAAGAATTTGAATTCGTCATTTCTTAATTACTGCGCCCTCAGTGGGTACATTTTGCAAATCTCGAATATTCTCCGTTTGTTCTTTCCCCTCTTCTTTTTAGCGGACTTCCCGCTCTAGCGGGAATCCGCTATTGCGTTCATAAGGGTTTTTTTATTTATTTATTTATTTATTTATTTATTTGTTTGTTTGTTGAAGCCTTTTTTTTCTGACGCGATTTCTCTCGCTAAACTGAACAGATCGAGCTGAAATTTTTACAGTAGGTGTAGTTCATGCTGGAGAAGAGCTGATTAGATTTTGGTACAATTCTGTGCACAGAAAGCTGAGCTTTTCAACTTTAAAGCTCATTTTTGGGACATTTCTTTCTGACGCGATAACTCACGTTAGAGTTGACCAATCGACTTGAAATTTTTACAGTGGTTAGAACGTGTAAACGAGAAGAGCTGATTAAATTTTGAAATCGATTCGTGCTTTGAAAGTCGAGCTTTTGAAGCTCAAAGTTTATCCAGTTTTTCGAAAATATCTCGCGAACGGCACATCGTAGAGGAAAACGGAGGCCAAAAGGATAGTCAGGAATTTCAAGCTCTACAACTTTGATTCTTATGAATTTTTCTTAAAAGCTCACCGTTTTCGAGAAAATTGAGCTCAAAGTTGGAAGGCCTGTGATTGGTCAACTTTTCTGATGCGATTTAATCATATTTCTCAACAATGGGTCGGCAGATAAAATATTTTCTTTGAACCCTTGCAATACCACCTGCTAGGTCGGCATTTTTAGACCAACACAAAGACTGATTTTATGGCCCCTTTGAGGCAGTGGTCGGCAGATAAAATCTTCATCAAAAATTCCTTATCAGGCTTGAGCTCAAAGTTGGAAGGCCTGTGATTGGTCAATTTTTCCACCTCAATATCTCTCGTGTAACTGAACCAATCGTTTCGAAATTTCTGTAGTAGGTGTAGATCGTGCAAGAGAGAAAATGATAATTTTTTGGTTCAATTCAGTGCATAGAAAGCTGAGCTTGGAGCTTTCAAGTTCATTTTTGTGATCCTACAATTCAAGTTAGAGTTGACCAATCGACTTGAAATTTTTACAGTGGTTAGACCGTGTACAGGAGAAAAGCTGCTTAAATTTTGAAATCGAACCGTGCAATGAAAGTCGAGCTTTTGAAGCTCAAAGTTTATCTAGTTTTCGAAAATATCTCGAAAATGGTGCATTGTAGAGAAAAACGGTGACCAAACCGATGGTTAGGAATTTTAAGCTCTACAACTTTGATTCTCATGAATTTTTTTAAAAGCTCACCATTTTCAAGAAAGTTGGAAGGGTTGTGATTGGTCAATATTTCTGACTCAATTTCTCTCGTTCAACTGAACCAATCGTTTTGAAATTTTTACAGTAAGTTTACATCGTACAGGAGAAAAACTGATTATGTTTTGGTGTAACTCTGTGCATAGAAAGCTGAGCTTTGAAACTCCAAAGCTCATTTTTCTGAAACCTCCCTCTGACAAGATAAATAAAATCGACCGATCGATTTGCAATTTTTATGGTGATAGGAATGTGTTTAGGAGAAAATCTGATTGAATTTGGAAGGCGATCTGTGCATAGAAAGCTGAGCTTTTGAAGCTCAAATTTATTCAGTTATTCAAAAATATCTCGGAAACGGTGCATTGTAGAGAAAAATGGAGGTCAAAAAAAATGGTTCGGAATGCCAAGCTCTATTTCTCATGAATTTTTCTTAAAATCTCACGTTTTCGAGAAAAATGAGCTCAAAGTTCAAAAGCTTGTAATATGTCAATTTTTCCGACTTGATTTCTCTCGTTTAACTGAACCGATCGTTTTGAAATTTTTACAGTACGTGTAGATCGTGCAGGAGAAAACCTAATTTTTTAGGTTAAATTTTGAGCAAGGAAAGCTGAGCTTTGAAGTTTTAAAGGTCTTTTTTGTGACACCATAACTCAAGTCAGAGTTGATCGATCGACTTGGAATTTCCGTAGTAATTAGAATGTGTATAGAGGAAGAGATGATTAAATTTCGAAGTTGATACGTGCATTGAAAGTTGAGCTTCACAAGTTCAATTCTAGTTTGTATATAATAGGAAGTCCGCTCTTTTGACACAGTGTGTCTAGTTTTATTGTTTATTCGAATAAAAAAAAACGCACACCGAGTTCTTTTTGTATTTTTTTCCAACTGAGACAAGAAAGGGAAAAAAGCTTTGAAGTTTTTTTTTCAAAGCTCTAACTATTCTATCGTTTCTCGAACCACTAAGAAAATAAGGCTTACATTTACAAAATACCTATGCATCGCAGGAAAAAATATTTGTTATAATTTTCTCCCCCCCCCCACCACGTTTCATCCAGTACATTTGGGAAACTCATTTTACAGTTAGTGTGTATCGCCACCTACCGCACGTAAATCTTTTCCGAATTACGTTGACCAAATAAAAGTTGAAAAAAAAACACAGGAACCTACAAATTGATAGAAAACAATGAAATTTCCATCACCACGATCCACGAATCTGTACACGTAAATAACTTCATCGCAGCATCTCAACATCGAACGAGAATCGAGCCAGATAATTCGAAAATTATCACGAACCGAGCCGTATCCAAACGTGAACCGGTACATTAGAAAAAGGGCAACGGGCAAGACGATAGACGACTTTTGAAAAGCCAACCAACGAATCCAGCTACATAGTACGACGTGAGTAAATAATTATTTTCGAATTATCCGTAAAATGGTGAACGGTGCTAGGGTTGTATACGAGTATACGTGTGGTATACCCAATACCTATTACCCGCACATACCGCACTGTACCGAGCAAAACAGGTAGATATACTACAGTGAATTAAGATAAAAACATTAATAAAAGACTAGATTCGGAGATCGGATAAAATAACGCTGAAACGAAAGAGCTGCGAGAGGAGCGGAGATAGAGCAGCATATACTCGTACAACAACAGGCAGCCCAAAATTAAAGATAGACTTTGTCTCGCTTTCGTACCTCTACCTATACGTACACGTTACCTATACTAAGGCTTTTCTCTCCTCTTCTCTCTCGCTTGCAAGCGCCTACATAATTTAGATATCAGTTCCACCTTTTTGTTGTTGGTATCATTTATACTTGTGGTACAATATTTTCTCTCACTTATCTGCGCATTCTTATCTGTATCTTCTATTTCATACATTTGCGCGACTTCGAGTTCGAGATCTAACGTAGGAGAATGAAGCCAAAAAAAGAGATGCAGAAGGAGAGGTAATACTTTTTTTTTTAGGAACTCAAAAGATTTCTTCGCTCACTGTCTTCTTTGTTGATTAACGGTGAAAAGCTTATTTTCCACATTTCAGTATAGTAATGTGAAAAAAACGTAATTTCTGGATAAAAGTGGAAAAAAAACTTGTACCTAACTAGGTAATTTGGGACACAAACTCAAAAAAAAATCTCACAAGGGAGGTATCCAGTCAGCAGTAAAATTTTGGGCTGAAAACATCGAAAGTACGTCTTAAAAGAATTCCATATTCAAAACTTTAGATGCAAAAGTTCATTTCTCGAATTTTAGTGAATTTTTGAAATTTCAAAATTACCCCATCATCCAGCAAAAATGAAAAATTGATTTCATTTTCGAAAAAAAAAAATAGGTATACGTATTCCGAATTAATTGGAAGTGATTTCAAGACGTTATGGAGCCTCAGAAAATTTTGGAATTTTCCAGCGTTGAAGAAAACTCTATAAAAATGGTTTACATGAACCTTAGCTAAAAACTCAAATTACCAAATTGGTGACTTGATCGATTAAAGTACTCTCTCATTCCGAATCAATGAAAAATCACTGATAAACAGGCAGAATTGCAGGACGGAAAAATCAGTGAAATTCACTGATTTTCAACTATTTTTCACTGATTATTCAAAGAATTTCAGATTTTTCAGTAAACTTCATAAATATTACTGAGTTTTCAGTGAATTTTCACTGATTTCCAGTAATTTTCTTTCACTGATTTGCTTTTAGTGAAAAAACTTTCACTGATTTATTACTGTGCTGCAATTCTGACTGTTTTTCAGTGATTTTTTGATAAATTTCACTGATTCAGAAATGAGAGAGTACAATTTCCGAAATTCATAACTGCCGGATCAAGTGCATATTTTTCTCCAGCAAAAATTTTTGCCATTTTTTTTATGGGATTTTCTTCAGTGCTGGAAATTTCCTGACGACTTTTGATGTACGTACGACTTTGACGAACTAACACATTTTAGGCACCTTGGCACGCTTACTTATACCTGGCGGTTTTTTTTGGTATTTCGTTGCTTAACATTTTTAGTTTTTCAGTTTATTTTTTCAATGAATGAGGGATATGAAAAATAATTACAAATTTTTGACCAAAACATGACTTTATATGACTTCAAAGATCTGTTAGACACCTTGGGTGATACGATGCGAATCGATTATGCTCCTTTTCATCTACTCATTAAAACTGAACCAGTCAGCAACTTTTGACTGAAAAATCAGGTATTTTCAGTGACATTTATTTCACTACTTCAACAAAACAAAATTTCAACAGACTTGACTGATTCAAATTTAGAGAGCAGAGAAAGAAAACGAATCATCAAAGAGAAGACAAATAATGAATTTTTGATGAGTGCCTTTGGTGTGTAGAATACAAATGTAAGTTGTAAGTAAAATGAGCGAGCATGAAATTTTAAGGAGCGAGAGAAAATCACGAGGAGAGGAAAATGCTAGTATTTGTTAGTTCATTTATTTTTGGGGGTCGTAAAACACGCTTCTGACATTATTTTTCATTTTGCAGGAGAAATTGATTTTCAAGACAAAATGAAAATAATACCCATTTATTTTGGCCAATAAATGCAAAATTTGCACTAAGTATTCCCTACTTCAGCGGTAGGCTGGAACACTGAGAAATTACAAAATTGAAAATTCACTCATTTATTCTACAGCACAGTCCGGATCAAGTTCTGTGGTAAAATAATCGCATTCAGAAAGTGAAACATGATTTTATGAGTTAGGGAAAGGGATGGTTGTGAGCCAGAGTTGTCAATTTGGTATAATTGTATAGTCAATTCAGCATCAAAATGTTCAGATTTAGCATTACATAAGTTTTAGAATAATTGGTTCTCAATTTTATAATAATTACCCAAAATTTAGTTTTTTTTTTCAATTTATTCTATCACATTTGTTGAAATTGAAAATAAAATTGTTTCAAAAATGTCGTATTTTTTGCTCAGTTTTTACATACTTCACCGTTGGAATGAATCATCCAAATTTTTTCCTGAAATTTTAACCCCCTCCTTCCCCTCCCTTCAAAAATTTTTGTCTGTTTTTATGTTGAAGAAATCTTAAATTGTCAAACATGAATTTCTTTCAATTTTTTTATCACATTCGTTCGTTTTTTATAACAAACAAAAAAGTTTTTGCATTTTTTCATTCACATATTTTTCATAATTTTGAGGAATAAAAATAAAAAATTTTAACCCAATTTTTAGAAATTTTTTCTGAATTGAAATTATGCTAAATTCTTAGAATTTCTAGCATAATCTAGCATAAAAAAAATGTTTAGGAGTTGGTAACAATGGTTGGGGTAGGGGGGTTTCATTAGATATATACAATACATAGATCCTATTTCAAAAATATTACGGCTATATACTTAAAACACGAAAAATGGCATCCTTCAAAATTGAATGATCAAAATTTTTCTGAGTAAAATTGAATTTATGGATTTTATTATGAAGAAGGTGAAACATTATGGTGGTAAAAATGAGATTGGTGCAATTTTGTAAAAAAAAAAAAATACCTAAGTGATTTTTGAAAAAATATTATAAAATAAAAAGATTTTTTGCTTAGGTATTTTTTTTTTCTGAAAAACACGCTCAAAAAGCCAAAAATAGTGATTTTTAGAATATGTTTTCAATACAATTTCACTGTTTTGGGAAGAGGAAATCTCCAATTTTTCTCTTTTTGGGTTCGCGACTTCGAAATATTAACATTCAATAGGTACCTAGTTTGATTCATAATGCTAAATCAAACGAATATTTTTCACGTGATTTTTTCGAAAAAAAGATCGCCGATATTTTAGCAAGTTACAGCCTCGAAAAGTAAGGATTGCCAGCAACTCCGATTTGTTCTTTCCTTCTTTCTTCATCTCCCAAGTTAAGTACCAGACGTAGTTTTTGGACAAATTTTCAATTTCAATTTAAACGTTCTCAAGTAGATTATTAATAAGACCTAATTTGATATTTTCATTACAGCTTTATTCCCATCGTATAACATTTTTGTTAAGTTCATTTCATCCTTCCTTCCTCCCCTTCTTCTCGAAAATTCATTAACTTCACATCCAACATCAGATTCCCTTCAACGAAAACGTCGCGATGAAAAAATTTCCCGTCTCCTAGATCGATTCCTAATTAAACCACGTACGAGCTCGTATACCATAGGTGTAGAAAATATAAAAATATTTCCATCCAATATACGTATATGTGCAATAACGCCAGTATAATTTTTTCCCGCTCATTTTGGATGTTTTCCATTTCATTTGATTTATAATGGCAAACCTCAAAAGTATACCTCGCTTATATGTACCACGTTTCGCTAAAACATTTTTGTTTTGTCTGCATTTTGGACGCTATCCACTAATACTCCTTACAGCGGACAGATTGGATCGTAAATTTGAATTATATGTATACATATAGGCACGACGCTCTACGCTACGCACACCCGAGCATACAGGTTTCTCTTATTTTGAGACCTCTTCGACCCAATAACGAAATTTTTATTTCTTTTTACAACGGCCGCGTCGGCCTTTTATCGCGAATCATCAACGAAATCGTCCACCCAAGTATTACTGTAACGTGCACAACAACGTATATTCGAGAACGCTACAATGATAATACTAACAACATATGATAATCCTAATATTACGTAGCTTATCTTAGGCATAGGCGGGGGGTGGAAGGTATATTCGATACGGCGCTACAAGTTTTCCCCTCGTTTTTTTTTTTTTTTTTTAAAAATACAAAAAAGAAAATCACAAAATAAAAATACTTATACAATAATGGTAACTACTTAGAATATTTTTTTTGTTTTTTTGTCTTTTTTTCTAAAAATAAACCAAAATGAGATAATTATGAAAAGAACACAATCAACTAGTAAAATTACGAATAAAAGCAATGAAAAAAAAATCCAATAGAAAGTAAATTTAGTCTCTATAACGAGACGGCAACCTGACCTCTCGACCTGAAAAGGTCACTCTCCTGGTTGACCTAGGTTCGTTGATAAGAGAGGAAGGTTGAAGTGAGGTAGGTTGACGTGAGCTAGGAGGCACTATAGGTACGTGCTGAGGTGCATCGATGGCAGGCAAATCAACCATAGAATAAAAACTTGGCTTCTTCTTAAAGCGAATAATTGATGGAGTACTGCTGACAATGGATCCGTCATCATCATTTTCATCAATTGCGAGCATGTAAGCTGGCTTTAGCCGATCGATAGAAATGACATCCTTTTTCCCATTTCTGTCAATGGTGAAATACTTTTTCTTCCTATTTAGCACCTTAAAAGGTCCTTCATAAGGTGGTTCGAGGGGTGTTCTGACTCTATCCACTCTGACATAAACTCGTTCGCATATTTCCAAATCTTTATGCACAAACACCTTCCTGGTATTTGGTTTCCAGTTAGTCTGCATAGGGCTAACTTTTCGTATGGACTCCCGGAGCCTCTGTACATAGTCGTTACTGTCTTTAATTTCAGACTGTGGATTAACAAATTCACCTGGGAGTATTAAAGACCTGCCAAATACCATCTCTGCACTCGTAATTCCGGATTCCTCTTTTGGGGCGGCTCTCAAACCAAGTAAAATCATAGGGAGGCCTTCCATCCAATCACGATCTCCTAATGCCTTGATCGCCTCCTTTAATCGCCTATGTACTCGTTCGATCATACCATTGGCTTTAGGGTTATGAGCAGTTGTTGAAATTTGATCTGTACCCAAAAGTGAATTTAATTCCGAAAATAATGTAGACTGAAACTGGGCTCCGCGATCCGAAGTCAACTTGAGAGGTACACCATACCTGCTGATCCAATTTTCAACAAAAGCTTTGGCTACGATTTTAGCGCTCATTTCTTGGATTGGAGCTACTTCAATCCACCTTGTTGCTCGATCGATCATTGTTAATAGGTACCTATAGCCTCTTGAAACCTCTAGGACAACAATATCGATGTGTACGTGATGGAATCTGTCACTAGGTGGAAATGACTGCAATGGCGAGACAGTTTGACGCGATGTTTTTACTAGTTGACATTTGTGACATGTTTTCACCCAAGTTTTGATGTCCTTATTCATGCCTGGCCAAAAATATCGATTACCAATCTTCCTCAAAGTAGCTTTTTTTCCAGAATGGTCGATTTGGTGTAATTGTAGAAAAATTTCTCGGCGCATTATTTTAGGAAGTATTGGCCTAAGGTTTCCTCGAAATTCGCTGCATATTATCGTTGTATTGGAATTTTTATCGACAAGAACCTCCTTCAAAACATGTTGTCTATAGCCTTCTGATCGAATTTTCTCAATTTCTTCATCGGCTTCTTGAGCATTGGCAATTTGTATAGACAGAGGAGTAGAAGATAACGAACTAATTTCAGCCTCTGGTCTACTGAGTGCATCAGCGACTATGTTAGACTCACCAGATGTGTGTATGATATCTGTAGAAAATTGGGAGATAAATTCGGCCCAACGTGAACGTCTCTGAATTTTTATAGGTTTCTTCGTAGTAAAAAGATGACATAATGGTCGATGGTCTGTGATTATTGTAAATGGACGTCCTTCAATAAGGTTGGAAAAATGATCGACAGCAGAATAAATTGCAAACATTTCACGATCGTAGGTACTCCACTGCTGCTGTTTCTCATCTAATTTCGAAGAAAAATAACCCAATGGTTGACGTTCACCATTTATGACTTGCTCCAACACAGCTCCGACAGCTATGCCTGAGGCATCAGTGGTTAACAAAAAAGTAGCTTCATTGGTGGGAAAATGTAGAAGAACAAAATCAGCAAATGCTGATCTAGCATGCTCGAAATCTGCCTCCAATTTTGGGGTCCAAGGTACTGGAGTGCGGTCATTTTTTTTTGTATAGCCTTTCAAAATGTCGTTAAATGGCGCGAGGTACTCAGCGGCGTGTTTGCAAAACCTCCTGTAAAAACCAAGAATGCCAATGACTCTTCTCAACGATGTGATGGTGCGAGGTTTTGAGAGTTGTTTGATGAATTGAATTCGTTCTTCTGTGGGCTGGAAAACACCATCTCCGATTTTATGACCAAGAAAGTTGACCTCTGAGCAAAAAAATTGGCACTTCTTCAAATTAATTGCAAGGCCAAATTTGTTCAGGCGTTCGAAAAGGATTTTTAGGTGCTCAATGTGTTCAGCTTCAGACTCAGAGAAAATAAGAATATCGTCCATGTAGCAAAAAACGAAATCTAGGCCAGCTAGAACCACATTGATAAATCGTTGAAAAGTCGCCGGCGCGTTTTTGAGACCAAATGGCATACGATTGTATTCAAACAAGCCAAAAGGGGTAATAATGGCCGTTTTTTTAATGTGCTTCCCATAAATTAGTATATTATGAAACGCTCTGATTAAATCAATGCACGAAAATATGCGTTTTTTATCTAATCTGTTGGTAGCATCTCGTAAATCAGGTAAAGGATACCTATCAGCAACTGTACGTTCATTTAGGCGACGATAATCACCGGCGATTCGTAGATTCTCTTTCTTTTCAACCACCACTAATGGTGAAGACCATTCACTACTCGAATGGGAGCAGGTACCATTTTCCACCATAATGTCGAATTCTCGCCGGGCTCTATCGGAGATATCAGGTCTCAGACGCCAAACCTTTTCGTGTACTGGAGGTCCATTTGTGTAAATGTAATGCAAAACATCATGATCTGGTTTTTTGTGGTATCGGGGTGGACGTGTGAGTGCAGGAAATTCATCAAGTAGTTCTTTGACACGAGAATCCTTCGAAGTATCAGAAATTAAATGAACAGTAGGAGCACTGGTTGGTCGTTCGGAGCAAATAGTACTGCACAAGGTAACTCCATCGTAAATTCTGCGCTTTTTAAGATCAGGTAGGAGATGAAAATGTTGCAGGAAATCGGCTCCTATAATTGGTACCTCGACGTCGGCGATAACAAAGCTCCAATAATATTTTTTGGGCAAGCCTATATCGATACGGCATACAGATAGGCCATAGGTAGGTATAGGTGTTTTGTTTGCAGCCTTAAGCGTATAATCGGCGAATATTATTGAAGATTCATGTAGGCCTAAGTATTTTTTCGGTAAAACTGATACATCGGAGCCTGAATCGATTAAAAAATGTAGCTTTGTGGAGCGATCATAAACGAATAGGCGTGGCGATCTGGGTGTAGGAGCTGCCGAATTAGCCACGTTTTGGGCAGCATTTACCCGTTTTTTTGGTAGCTGCAGCCAGGAGCACATTTGTATGCTTTCTCTTAGAACGTATTATGATACCAGCAAACACCATCGAACATTTCTGGGCCTTTTGATCTACCCCTGGAAGCTGAACGTCCCTTCGAACGATAAGGTGTAGGACTTCGGCGGCGAGAATGTCTACCTTGTTGCAGCAAACTGGCTTGAGCTTGTTGTATCGCATTAATCTGTGCTTGTTGACTTTGAAGCATAGCTAATATTACATCGAACTGTGAAGTACCAGACGTTGGTTCTGCAGGCTGTGAGGGTTGCGTAGCGATCGCAGAAACAAATCGTTGCTCCTTCTCGTACGTTTCAAATAAACGGTCGGCAAATTTACACAATTCTTCTTGGCTATCATTTTTGACTGCTAATATTTCGCGAGTTCTAGATGGTAGTTTTTTTAGCCAAATACTTTGGAGCAATTCTTTATCGAAACTTTCACCTGCCAAATTCTTTAGTTTATTAAATATAATACTAGGTTTTAAACCATCTTCTACCTGAGTATCATTCAGCAAAGCAGAAAGCTCCTTGGTACGAGACTGACCATGCACTGAAATTAGGCGTTCTTTAGATGACGTATATTTTTTTTCATCAGTAGAGCTGGCGATAATATCACAAATATGGGTGAGCTGTTGGCTATCAAGGTGCTGTAGGAGGTTGGAGAACTTATCTGCTTCCGAATCGATGCCATTTGCAGCAAAAATATGCTCGACCGCCGAAAACCACGTTTTTGGATCCTTGACTGTGAAATCAGGCAGTGTGAATTTTACCAGCTTTGGAATCATAATTCCGTTGGAAGAAGTCGTATCACTCGTGCCTCCAGTCATATCGCGAAAAATATTCAAAAATAAAGCAAAAACAGCGAAAAAATACAGTTCTTTCGAAAATTTAGGCAGGAAAAATCTCGTCACGGTCGCCACTTGTAACGTGCACAACAACGTATATTCGAGAACGCTACAATGATAATACTAACAACATATGATAATCCTAATATTACGTAGCTTATCTTAGGCATAGGCGGGGGGTGGAAGGTATATTCGATACGGCGCTACATTACTTCCAGTCAACCAGGAGGCAGGGGGATGGAAAAAATCGCGGACGAATTAAAATCTTATCCTAAATTTATGGATATTTCGGCGTCGACATAAGTATTTCAAACGCAGAAACAAAATATTTGTAAATTTTATTACTTTTTTTTGCGAGTTTTGAAAAAGATATTAAAAATCGAATCGCGCGAAATTTTTTCATATTTTCCATTACGATTGGCAATCTCGTTTGGTGTTTTGCGACGAATGCGAATTTTTCCAGTGAAATTACTCATCATGTGGTATTCTCGTCCCTCTCTTTTCCTCGTCTCGAATTCATCTACGAAATTGGAATACTCAAGGTCTTCGATAAATTTTTTCATAATATCGAAAAAGAAAATGAAACCGAAATGTACAATTACGTAAATTACCAAATCAACGCTGGCGAGTTACGTTAAAATTGCAACACGATTTCGCCCACGCCGAATCCATACACCGTGCCACGAAAATTACTTATTCCAGAGCCATCGGTCATTTCACACGAGTTCAATCACGCGTTTAAATAGCCGTCGAAAATGAATTTTTCGGCTCGAAAATTATACCTACTAATACGTATCAGAAAATTGGCCCAGAGTTAGCATTCGTATATCGATATATCTAAATCCATTGATAACCACGCGATCTCTGATTCGACACTTTGCCTTTCGAATACACCGAGGACTATAAATAAAACGATGAAAATAAATAGCTCGTCTCGTCGGTATATCCCATCGAAAAAATCCAACTTTTTTGCCAAAGTTCAAAGAATTTGTCCAACTTTAATAGAAACGCTGTGCGTTCCGTTCGCGTATCATCCTCAAAGGTGAAATAATATCAAAACACGTTATTCATAACGTAAAAGTATTTTATACGTCTTGACAGCTTTATAACGAAAAAGGGCAAAAAAAGTAGTGGTTTCGAAATATCTGAAATATATTTTACATGACATTCTAACTTTTCGCCTTTTTTTCTTTCTTTTCTTCGTTTCCTGTTTTTCGCGCTGATATTCCCAACCTGTGCCACATCTTACCTAGTTTAGTATTTCGAGCTTCTAAGTCGAGCTTTTTTATTACTAAATCGCATTTATCCACTATCGTAGGTGTATAGATAGACTAGGGTTGGTTCACATTGATCATTTTGACACCATAGACGACGATAAGATAAAGAAAGGAAAAAAAAACAAACGTGACTTTATACGTGTAGACTTTTTCCATATACGAATCCATTACTCGAGTATGCGTATACGAATGCCACTAAAAAAAGAGGAAAAAATACCTCGAATGAGCCAAATACTCCGTCAAATCACCTCCCCCTCCCCCAAACTCTACACGTATCTCAACAATGGACCAATTTCGCATCTAGTATTCCAACTAAACGGTTTCGTTTTACAAAATACCACAATGGAGAGAAATTTTCATTCGGTGAATTTTTTAAAACTATAACTCTGCTCGCCGAATAAGCATGGCGAAGCCGATGAAAAATGGATGAGTTGGTAAATAGGCGCGACGACGCGAGGATGTAACATCGCCATATACATTATTATTATTCCAGAAGCCGACGACAATTTTTCCATTGTTGTGTGTACATTTTAAGCGACCAGGCCTCTCTCTCTGTTCAGCCTCCTCCGCTCGAGCCCACGTAGCACGTAGCAATAACGCAATATGTGTTTAAAACGAAACAGAAGAATTTTTTCGCCCTCGTTTGTTTGAATTTCAAATCTTCAACGTGTACCATCTTTTTAACGTTTTGAATAAAAAATATGATGTATTACGGGATAAATACACAAACGAAGGAAATTTTTTTCTATTCGGGTCGTCGCGTCGCGCCGATGGGTACTAGAAAAAATTTATCGTTACGAATCGACAATTTATCGCTTTATTTTATTCCGTATGTGTGCTCTTATTGTTATTTACATACATGACAAAAAAATTCCTCGGTATAGGCACCGGGCGTTTTTCTTCTTGAACTTTTTCACCCAGTAAAATTTATGATCTTTTTTTTAGGTGCTATTTTTTTGGTAAATATGTTCGTACTCGATATTTATAAGTTTTAACGAACTGAAAAGGTGAAGACGAAAGATTCATTATGCCAGGAATTCGATCATCCGATGACATCTTATTTCCTTTATTTTTAAAAATAAACAGAAGCCTTTTTTCCTACACTTCAACCAGCTCGAGAAAAGGAAGAACAAGGTGATACAGCTATTTTTTCAATTTTTTCCGACCATCTTTGGTTATCATCGGCTAATGGAAAATTCTGGTATTACTTAAAATCGTTACCCACTTTTGCATTTCCTCTATTTTTTCGTGTCACAGCGTCGAGTGAATTCAATTGAAATGAAGTACACGAATCAGTTGTTAAAATGAAGCGAATATCGAAATGTAAAATTTCTCGGATCCATTATCCATAAGTATACACTTAGGTATTAGGTAAGTATGTATGTATAGCATGTAACTACCCATGTACTTACCTATTTTTATTCTATTCTTGAATATGATTTTTTCACGAGAAAAAAAAAGATAAACAGATGGAAATTGGAGAAAAGAAAGACGAAAGAAACAATAGAAAACTGTCTTTAAAAATTTTTTAAATGTTGAAAAATTGGTTAAATTTTCAGGTATTAATTTTTGAAAATTGATATTCATTAATGGGCCATCTAGAAACACAATGGTATTTTTAAACTATGATCTGGAATCGCTTGATTTCCAGCTAAGAATTATAAATTATAATAATAGATTCCAATTAATCAAGTGCTTTATTAATGAAATTTGAGTCACTAAAATCACTTGTGATAAATTGGTCCCTGAGTCGTAGCCAGAAATGTATGGTAATCAACAAAGTTTTAAAAAAATCAGCCAAATTCAGATTTTGAAAATTAAGAAAAAAATGCTCACGTAATTTAGTGAAAATCAGTCGATGCAATCGTAAGTTTAGGCTCAGCAAAGGCAAAAAAATTTCAAAAAAGTCTTTAAAAGCCAATTTTTTGCCATTTTTTTCAAAACGTATGCTGTAGAGAAAAATCTTGAACCTCACCCCCCCCCCCCCGTCACATGATCAAAAATTCAAAATGAAAAAACTGATGTCTATTAATCGTCAAATGTTTTGTAAGTAAATTAATAAACAGTAATCCATTGTGAGAATCGATTGATTAATTCTACATTTTTGAATAATTGATCCTTCAAATTGACTTATAACAATCAATCAAATTTCAAAAAATCGATCAATCATTATGGTCGATTTTTTCAGACCCATCATATTTACCATTTAAAAAAAAAAAAACAATAAAAATCCGATTAACCTACAAAGAAAATTGATATTCAATAAATCTATTCACTGATTATCGATTATTCAATTATCGATTTTCAATGTTCAAGAAATCGATCATCGAAATCTATGTTCGAGAAATCAGTATCTAATCAAAATCAATGTATGAGAAATCTATTACAAAAGTCAACAATCGATTATCGAAATCGACGTTTCACTTTCACACATCGAGTATCGAAATCGACGTTTCCCTTCCACACATCGAGTATCGAAATCGACGTTTCACAACCAGATATCGATTATCGAAATCGACGTTCCACTTCCAAATATCGATTATCGAAATCGACTTTCCACTTCCAAATATCAATTATCGATATTGACGTTTCACTTCCAGATATCGATTATCGAAATTGACGGTTCACTTCCAGATATCGATTATCGAAATCGACGTTCCACTTCCAGATATCGATTATCGGAATCGACATTCCACTTTCAGATATTGATTATCGGAATCGACGTTCCCGAAATCAATCATCCAAATCGAGTTCTAGAAATCGATTATTGAAATCGATGTTCCAGTAATCGATTATCGAAATCATTGTTCGAAAAATCGATCTCCGGAGTTGATGTTCGAGAAATCATCGACAATTATTGCAATCGATGTTTGAAAAATGCATTTCCAAAATCAATTTTCGAAATATCGACTACTAAAATCGATATTCAAGAAATTGAATTTATCTCAAATCAATCAGTTACTTTTGTTGATTTTGATCAACTGATCTTCAAAATCGACCTCTATCAGTCGATTTATTTCCAAAATCAATCTTATAAAAACTGGGCAGCAACTTAGTGATTCATTTTTTTTTTTCAAATCAATATAAATTTGAATGATTTTTGGTTTTTGCTATTGACCGATTCCATCAATTATCAATTTTTGAGTCCATTCCAACGATTGATCACTTTTAGAAATTCACACGTGTTCAAAGGGTGAATTGAATTTGAATTACGAAATCTACGTTCGAAAAATCGAACACTACAATCGATATTTGAGAAATCGATTCAGCATTAATCGATTACTTCAGCTATCAATTTCATATGTTCGTTAATGCTGATTAATCGCATGTAGAAATTGATATTAAAAAAGTCGATTACAAAATCGATGTTCTAGAAATCGAATACTACATAAAATCGATACTTGAAAAATCGATTTTTGAGATCCACGCTACGGAAATCAATTTATGAAGTCGATTATGGAAAAATAATTTCGAAAATCGATAATCAAGAAATCGATTTATACAATCGATGTTTGAAAAGTCGACCTGTGAAATCAGAGATCTGAAGGTCGATTCACAAAACGCAACTTCTGAAAATAAATTTAAAAAAAATGGATTTGCTTTGATCGATCATTGATCCTATCAATGAATCTTTTCACCCAGGGGTAATTCGGTAATTCTGATTAAATATAATGTACTTTCCTCGTTCAATTTGATTAGCTGTTGCTGATATTTTACTAATCGATCTCTTCGATGCATCAATTTTAAAATCCTTATAGTATCAAATTCAACATTAATCACGCGAACTTCCTCAAAATCAAACCATTCAAGCAGGTAAATATCTAAATCAAAATTCTTTCCAAGTTCGGAGTCCTTTTCCATTCCGAAAATCAATCATTTTACGACCTCGAGACCCAATAAAACTGATTTAAATCTCATCCCAGCGACATTTAAACCCGACATCCGAAACCCAACGGATAATCCCAGCATAAAAATTATCAACCTAAGCCAACAATGACACAAGAGTGACACTTCATCGTAACGATGGCGCGTCTCAGAGTAAAACTCTATAACGAGACTACCGCGAACAAATCTACAAAGTAACACAGGTGAAAGGAAAAGCGAATCAAATCGAGTACCTCACAGTTTACCTATAAAAAATTCACTTTTGAAATAACTGGTTTTTTTAAATCACCGCGGCGGCGCGTCAACTCACAGATGATAATCTCCGATCTATCGGCATAAAAAACCTATAATAGTACAATTATACCTTTGGAAATATTCAACTACACCAAACACTTGATCCATATTGGCTTCATACAAGATACCTACAACTTCCTGCATACTTTTACACCAAGCGTATACATCTGGTTCGAATACGCGATTACGATCGCATGAACTCCACCAACACCATAAAGGGTCAATGTGAATGCGAAAAAACCTTCACGTGTACTAGATCAACATACTCTACGAATCGTAGGTACTTGTACGAAAGACGTTGCGAATAAATGCCCAACACAAGCTATACCGATCTAGGCACACGGATCGTTGCAGATACCAGAGCAGAGCAGCACATGCACAGGGCGCGAGCGAGCTCACCTACTCATTGGATTTATTAACCATCATTAGCGATATAGCGCAGTTCGTTAACTCGCCATAAAAATTGGCTCAAGTTCAAGCTAAAGAACAGATGAAACGCCATGTAATCATAAATACACATAAAGTATCCTTAATGACGTATCGGGAGTAGAAAAGAGATACAGATAGGGAGTCCGTATTCCGGCTCATTTTTCAAAGCGCCGAAATTCTCGGGCCAATTTGTGACTTTGGTGCGGTACGGTCCGCGATACGATGCGGCTGTGGGCATCAATTACCGCACACGGTCGTGTTTTAAACTCGGTTTAAATAACGTAAACACGATATTCTTGTTTACCATCCATCGGCATCATTCGTGTGTACCTTTTCCTCTAACGCCACTCGTCGATCACTTGTCTGGTGCACTTTGAAAAAACCAAACACCATCGTGCATCGCAAACGGTTACGTAAATGCGGTAGCCCATTATCTTGTTACAAATGTATATACAACTGGCCTCGACCGTATACAGTCGTAAAAGCCGACCAATCTTTCGACAACTGTATTTCATCTTCAACCAGCATATCGTTACAATCAAACGAGCCGTCCACTCAGCGTCGCACATCCTCATCCCAAGTACCATACGATATACGTTTAATCATCAAAAGGCGAACCCATCTTTCCAACACCAAACGTCCTCGCTCCGAGCTGTGGTCGTTTCGTAAAAATATCATGCATGCGTTTAGCGCCCCGTTAATCGAACGGTATCTAAGATGGAAATTTTTTTCATACTTTGGTACCTATGCAGAGATAGACCAGAGCCACCCACTATAAAATATGCATTCGTCATTGTGGTCGCTCGATCTCCGGATTCGATTACATCGCCTAGATAATAAGTGTGGCGAAACTATACTTCGTAGGTATAGGTACAAACGTAGGTACCAATGTACATCTCGGTATTATTCCATAGATACCAAAATACAATACCATATCAGAAAACGTAGGTATCGTCTTAAATCTATATACACGTTCGACCATCTCTTTCCAAGAATTACAATCTTATTGAGAGATAGAGATTGTTATTAGTGGGAATCTTCTATTATTATATTAGGTACATCTACCTACAGTATGAATTCGATTGTTTTTAGACGAATTTTCTTTACCATTATTTTATATGAATTTAAAAGCAAAAAAAGTCTACTTTTGCTCCTCAATGGTAAAAATAAATTCTGGAACATGATCCCAAAACTCAAATAATAACATCTCTTGGACTTGGAAATATGGAGAAAAAAAAAGAGGAGTATTTCCTTTCGTTCACAAATCGCAATGAAGAGAAGAACTTTAAGAAAATGGAAATTTCCACTTGATTATTTTCATGAATAGGTACCTACGAATTGAAACAAATAGGAAAAAACATCTTGCATTTTGATGAAAATTTTTGAAATAATTTACTTCAAGTGGAAGACCTCCCAAAAAAATCTAAGCTGAAGGTAGGGAATCTCAATGTAGGGTCATTTTCAAAAAAATGTATTTTTTGTTCTTTTGAGTAGTGCAACTTGGTGATTTAGGTAGGTACCTTCAAAAAAGTGCGATTTGAGTTTCTACACCATCTTGAGCCATTGGTCTCGAAATTGGATACCAGTTTTTCCCCTCTACGAGGAAGTTGAAAAATTGAAGAAATGGAAAACTGAAATGATATTAGTTCCAGTTCCAGTTTCAGTTTCAGTTCTCAAAATTTTCTAGTTCCAATTTTCAGTTCCATTTTCAGTTCCAAATACCAGTTTCAAAATTTCAGTTTTTCAAATTTTGAAGGACAAAAAAATGAATAAATTTGAACTTTGTTGTTTTTCCTTTTCGATTCAAAGTACGTTTCCCCGTTTTAAGCCAGAAACAAAAGAATTCTAGAAAAAAAGTCATTAGTAATATTTTTCGAAAATGATGTGACTAACTTCTCAATTTTTCAACAAAAAATTTGAATACTTTATGTATGAGAGGACGTCATAATTGGATGAAATTTTCGAGTTTACGACACAATTATTCTTCTTTATTCACTTTTCGACGTAAATTTTCAAGGTTTGGGGGTTTTTAGTAAAAAATTTTTAATTGAATGTGGTTTGGTAAATTTCAACATCAAAATTTTGACTTTTTCAAGTCATATTTTAAGTATAAAAGTTGCAACTGCTGGAACTGGTATAAAACTGGAATTCATTTTAGTTCTAGTTCCAGTTTTCAGTTCTCAGTTCTCATCATTTCAGTTCTAGTTCCAGTTCCAGTTCCAGTTCCAGTTTTTCAATTTTAGTTCCAGTTTTTTTCAATTTCCAGTTCTAGTTTCAGTTTCAGTTTTCCATCACTGAAAATGAATTCGACGAATTTTCAATTTTTACCAAATTCAAATTGCTGACTGAAACACCTTAAAATCGAGCCAAAAAATTTATTTGGTCATCAAAAATAATTTTTGATAGAATTTTTCAAAAAAAAAATTGCGCGGGAGTGCTGCTAACTGCATTTTGATTTACCTACTCATATTTCATGATATTCAAGATGTTCATTTAGTGACTTGTAAAATGGTTCAAAAATTATTGGTAATTAAAATACTAAATTTGATTTACACAATTTTCCTAAAATTCAAGCTGTTTATTAAGTGATTAGAAAAAAAAAACAATAATAATAATTTGGTCATTAAAATAAATTTAAAAAAAATTGTGGCAATGCTGCTAACTAAAATTAAAAAAAATGAAATTAAAATGCATTTGGCAGCATTTTCATGGAAATTTCTCAAAAACTTTCATTAAAAATTATTCCAGATAACCAAAAAATTTGCTTCGATTTTGAGGCGTTTGAGTGAGCGATTTAAAATAGTTAAAAATCAAAAATCCTTCAAATTCGCGATCTGAAAATTTTCAACCCCCTGATAGCGGGGACCAAAGCGGTATCCACTACAAGATCAATAATTTTGAGGAGTGCAGAAACCCAAATCGTACTTTTTTAAGGGAGTGGTGGAGATTCCTAGCAGATGACAGAACTCGAAAGTACCCGTCGTGCAAAAATAACAGAAAAAAAAAATAGAAAAATGGACAGAAAAGAGCAGAAATTCTCTTTGTCTTCTCCTTTGGGCCCCCTTTGCGGGTTGAACGAATCATATTTACAGTTTAATGACTTTGGAATATATTGCATAAAAATCAAGAGTAAAAAAAGGAAAGATATGAAAAATGAACTCTTTAAATTTTGAAAAGAATACCTTTAATTTTACAATTTCACGGTCAGTGATTTTAAAAAAATCACTACTTGGTACGAAATGATCGCGTCTCGGTGATTTTTAGCACCTCGGCAGTTCATTACCTATATTGAAACTGCTAATTGGACTTGAAATATTGACAATAAAATTTCATTGAAGATAGAAAACACGGTTGTTTCAATCATGTTCATTTCGGAACAACGTTATCAATTGAAAGGTTGAGAAAATCGATTCATCAAAACAACTGATAATGTAGGTTGTGTAGGACGAACGAATAAGATAACGAAAATCTTATATTCAGGTATAAAAATGCACGTCTATAAACTGTATAAATGTTGTGTATGTACATATGTATATGACTACCGCAATGATTTCAAGTAAAAAATACGATAATTTTTTTTACAAAACAATCAAGACTCAACGTTTTATTTCATCCGATGATCCATCAGACGTCATACAAGAACGTTGATGATCGGACCTCCTTACGTTAGCTAGGATTACAGGAGTACGCCACCACTCCCGGTCGGGTGGATTGTGATAGAATTCATATATATACTAAACAATTAAGACAGTTTCTGATACAAATTTTTTATGGACTTTTTTAAAAATTAAAGTTATCACCATTGTTAAGGTACGATTTATGATCATTCAAAAAATCGAATCAGCTTCCAACCCACATTTTTCCAATTTATAAAGTTAAACATCTACGTAATTTTTTTATTTCAAGACTAACACTACGTTTGCTCAAGTTTTCAGCGGTAAAACTCAAAACTGCAGGATATTGAAATCAAAAAAAAAAAATAACAGAAAATACATTTGTTAGTTTTTATCATTTTGAATAAATAAGTTCGTAATCTTTACAATAGAACTTTTCATGCCAATTTTTCTAAGTTTAATTAGGTTCAACTTTAAACGGAAAAAAAACTTGAAAAATTAATAAATTACACGATTTATGAAAGAATTTTCCAATTATTTTATTTAATAATATTAAAATAAGATTTACTCAAGAATCAGGAAAAATAACTTACTTATTATTATTTATACTTTGTACCAACGATGAAGATTCTTTTCGAAACTCACCTGAAAAACAAAAAACAAAAAAATGTTCATTAGTAGGTATATTTCTATAATAAAATATCATTTCCTTTTTTTGAAAGACTGGGGCGACAATTTTTCAAGACTTTATGGTAAAAAAAAACAAATTTGTTTTTTTTTCTTCAATTCATTAGAAAGGGAGTCGTATTTTCAGATTTTTGATCTTTTCAATATGGCGGAGGAGAGAGAACGTTGAAAATGTTATTTTAGGGAGAAAAGGGGGCCGAAAATGTTTACATCAGGACCCGTACACACTATCACCAACCATGAAATAGAAAAAAAGAATTAAATAAAACTTATATTTGAAAGAAAATTTACAATAAATAAATACCTATCAAAATAATCATCATCACAAAACTACATCCGTTTCAAATTCAGACTTTTCGACGTTTTTCATTTGTTTTTCAGTCCCAAACCTTGGATTGATTTTTTGGAAATTCATTGAAAGAATTTTTAAACATAAATTTTTTCCATTCCTCCTTCAATAATTTTTTGTCTTTTTGGGTCAACTAAAACAAACTTGAGAAAACTTTCGAATAAAAAACTTACAGAAATTCAACACGAACTTTATTGAAGTCTCAACATCTTCACAACAATCTAAATTTAAATTTCTTAAATCAAGCACTTAGACTTGTAAACGTTGACTACGTTGATATTAATTGGAGGAGGGAGCGAAGAGCTAACATTTTTGAGAAATATTTTCTGTTGAAAAATAATATGACCGCCAATACAGAGCAGAGATTGATATGTACCTCGCTAATAAGCAGCTGAGATGCCTGCACTCCCCACCACGCTGATAAGCAGCAGTTAGCAGAAGAGACCGTCGAGACCAATGCATGCGATTTCACGAGAATAATGTGATAAAAATTTTCACAAAACAATCCCCTTCGCAACGAACGATGATCGGACCTCCTTAGCTTGGATTACAAGAGTACGCCACCTCTCCTGGTCAAAAGAGAGATGCGAGAATTCGTATATTAAACAATTAAGACAGTTTCAGGTAAAAATTTTTTATCGATTTTTTTAAAAATTAAAGTCATCGCTATTATTACGATACGATTTATTATCATTCAGAAAATCGATTCAGCTTCCAACCCACGTTTTTTTACTTAATAAAGTTACAGAATTTTTATGTAACATTATCAACAGAAAATATATTTGTTAGCTTTTATCATTTTGAATAATTATAAGATCGTAATCTTCACAATAGAAATTTTCATGCCAATTTTTTCGAGTTCAAATGAGGTTCGAGCGAAAAAAAAACCTAGAAAATGACATGATTTCTGAAAGTATTTTAGGTACTTTTTTTTAAATTCTTATATTAGAAATGTGGTCGTCCTTTCGCTTTCTGGCTATGTCATAATTTTTTCAATCATGAACACCAAAATATCAATTGTAATTTTTTCAAGACCGTAAACGAGGGTACGGTGACGTTACAGCTAGCACACCGCTGGGTTCGTCATCAGAGGGTAGAGATAAAATAGAGAATAAATCTACTTCAGATAATTTTTTTCTACTTTTCCAACTTTTTTAAAAAAAGATTATTTCGTAAAATTTTTCGACTTGGACCTACTTTTCAAACCAAAAATGTAGGTTTATCATCATTGGAAAGTGACTTCTCCTCCTCTGTACGTTTGGTTCTGCTTTGGTTTTGCAGTTTCATTTAAACAAATGCAAAATTTTCTGGAACCCGAGAGTTGAGAAAATTAAATTTCAAAAGTACATCGACATTGGGGATAAAACAGGTTCAATATGATTTTCGAACACTCCTCCTCCTCCTCACCATTCTGCTCAATTTTTGACATTTCTTTTTCAGGTATAATCCAGTAAGGAACCCAAAAACAATAGCTTCTTAAAGGTCCCACCAACGCTGAAAAGCTCATCAGCTTGACAAAAAAATGACAAAATCGGATTTTTTAATGGAAATTTTTCAAAAAACTGTTCAAAATAATTGAAGGTTTGTGGAATTTTCAACATTTTAGACTTTTTTAACGAACAAAATTTACATAGTTTTGAAATTTCGGCTAGAATTAAATTTGAAAAAAGCAACTTCAAAATTTACACAATATTTGCTACACTTCATTTCACATTTAATTCGAAATAATGCGATAAAAACTTACTAGGAATTTTTTTTTTGCGAAAATTGTAAATTTTTATATAAAAAAAATACGAAGTATCTACATAGGATTTTTGATCTTTTGAATACAGCGAAGGAAAGGGAACGTTGAAAATGCATTTCAGAGAGAAAAGGGGCCCCCAAATGTTTACATTAGGACCCGAACACGCTCTCGCCAACCATGAAGTAGAAAAAATGAATTTTAAAAAAACTTAAAGGGTACCCCCGGTTAAGATAGGTGAATCGGCCTAAGAGCTACTTTTTGAAACTGACCATTAGACATTATTAGGGACCCCAAAAAATAATTTTAGGCCATATTTTCAACCCCCACCTCACTCCCCTTCACCCCCACCCCCAAAATGTCGAGTTTTCGTCAAGAAATCCTATCTCGGAACCTAATTTTTTTTTTTTTTTTTTTTTTTATTCAACGATATACATTACAACGACCTTAGGGCCTCTATTAATTATGGTAACAATGATTAACGTAGCGTTGGCGATGAATCCCCATTGGAATTAATCCGCCGAATTGACAATATATTAAGGCTAATGTCTTAACATAGGTCTAATACATGTTTACGTTTTAGACGTCTTGTATTTGAACTGTTGTCCATCAGCTGGATAGCATAGGCGTTGGTATGATGTTCTAATCGGGTTAAATGTCTGGAGCTGAATTTGTGAATAACTCTTTCCACTGATTCGATTTCGGTGTAATTGTGTATTGACAGATTTGTTGCATATCTTGGTGCCTGGGTGATTGTACGTAGTGTTTTGCTTTGAAATTTTTGTATCAGGTTGATGTTTGAGAGACTAGCTGTACCCCATAGTTGGCAACCATATGTCCAAACAGGTTTAAGGATGCATTTATATAATAAAATTTTATTGTCCAATGAAAGTTTAGATTTCTTCCCCATTAACCAATACATTTTTTTAAACTTGATGTCTAGCTCCTTACGTTTTGTTTTGATATGAGTTTGCCATGTCAGTGACTTGTCAAAGTGAAGACCAAGGTATTTGACAGATTCCTTCATTGGTAAGATGACATCATTTAGTTTGACTGGTAATTGAGTGATTTTCTTCAAAGTGAAGGTTATGCTAGTTGACTTATTAGGATTTGCTTTAATTCGCCATTTGGATAACCATTCTTCAATATTACATAGGTGCCGCTGTAGTTTGGCAGATGCAGTTTGAACATCATTGCTGGTGCTAAGCACCACAGTATCATCTGCAAATGTGCATAAGACTGTTTCATTATCTGTAGGTATATCTGAGGTGTAAAAAGAGTATAAGAATGGGGCCAGCAAGCCGCCTTGTGGGACTCCTGCATTGACATCATATATGGAGGAAAGTTCAGTATCTTGCTTTACAATAAACTTCCGATCACTCAAGTATGACTTGAAGAAGAGATAATACTGGTATGGGAGCCACTTTTTGATCTTGTATAATAGGCCTAGGTGCCACACTCGATCAAAGGCCTGCTGAACATCCAAAAAAGCTGAGGAGCATACTTTTTTATTTTCTAAAGTTGAATGAATCTCATTTACTACTCTATGAGCCTGTTCAATTGTAGAATGTTTTTCTCTAAACCCAAATTGATGGTCCGGAATTATTTCGTATTCATGAAGTACCTCTTTCAGTCGAGATAGAAGTATTTTTTCAAAAATCTTTGATAACACTGGTAATAAACTTATTGGACGATAAGAAGATACCAGATTTACAGGCTTGCCTGGTTTTGGGATCATAATCACCAATGCTACTTTCCATTGTGATGGAAAATAAGAATATCGTAAAATTGAATTAAATAGTGAAGTGATAAATGAAACCACTTTTTTTGGTAGCCTTTGAAGTACTTCGGCAGTTATAAGGTCATAGCCAGGAGCTTTTTTCCCTGAGCTTTCTTGGATGTGTTGTTTAACTTCCTTGCTGTTGATCCATTTGATTGGTGGTGTCATTTGAAAAGGTTCATCTAGCTCTTGAAGAATTTCCTGTTCAACTCTTATTTCATTTGATGGGTTTGGGGAAAATATTTTTTCCAGATATTTTCCAAAAGTTTCCGCTTTCTCCTGGTTTGACCTTGCCCATTTCCCCCCCTCTTCTTTAATCGGAGGTAGGGGCCTGCTTTGGTATTTCAGAGCCTTGGTTGCCTTCCACAATGTATAGTCATTATTCTTCATTGGTGATAAATTTTCCAAGTAGCATTGAAATGAGTCATTATCAATTTTTTTCTTCAATTCTTTCAACTCTTTGGAAGATTTATTTAATTTAGTTTTATCACTCGGATTTCTTGTTCTCATCCAGATTCTTCTTAGCTTTCTTTTTTCTTGAATTTTCTTATTTAATTTGATGGAGTAGTTTTTAACAAGGTTATTTTCCATTGGGGGTGGAGTAGAGAGCCATGCTGCTTTTTGAATTTGGTCAATTAGGTATTGAGTGGCCATGTCAATGTCCTCCGCTGATTTTAATCTCTGTTTAGGGTTGAAATTTTTCTTGAGCCATTCTTCAAAAGAGAACCAATCTGTTTTTTTAGAGGTTAGTGTAGGATTTTTTGGTTTTGATATGATTTTGGCACTAACCACTGCTAGCACTGGCGAATGTGAACTGGAAGAATCTAAGCAGTTTGATATTTCGATGAAGTTTCTTGATATGCCTTTGGCAATATAAAAATCAATGATGTCCGGAAGCTTACTTTGATCTGTAGGCCAGTGAGTAGGTTCCGAAGGGGCTAGGGTGATACAATTGAGTCGTTCGATAGCTGAGAATAATTTTTTACCTCGTGGAGAAGCTAGATGAACCAAAAATTCTGAAATTTATGTGGTGTATACGGGGAGTGGTGACCAACTTTTGAGAATTTTTTCAGATTTTTTTTGCACCGCCTTCTAGCCAAACTCCCACTTTGAAAACTTAAAATCGCTCTAATTTCGAAACTAAAATACATTCATTTTTTCTTTTTGGCACAAATATAGTCCTAACTTGGTACAATATAATGATTTTTTTTCAGATTTTTCAGATTTTTAGCGTTGGGAGAACAGTCGAAAAAATGCGGTTTTGTATTCAAAAATGCTCATTTCGTCATTCAGGCAACCAAAATTTTTGAAATTATTTATATGGTATGAATGGGGAGAGGTAACAAATTTTTGAGAATTTTTATGATTTTTTTTTGCAGTGCATTCCAGCCAAAAACCAACCCTCAAACTTTTAACATTGCTCAAATTCCAAAACTATGAGGCAAACATTCGTTCTACTTTTTGAAACTAACCACCACACATAATTAAGGACTCCAAAAAAATCTTAGGATGCATATTCCACCTCCCATCTCACTCCGTTTCACCCCCATCCTTCCGATACTTAGTTTTGTCAAAAAATCCCATTTCGGTACCTCAATGAACCAAAATTTTAAACTCTAGAGCTAAAAATTACTGATAAAAAAAGGAAGAATTCTTGTAGGAAAAGCTTTGAGATGTGGGTAAAATGATACCTTGATTCTGATTTTAAAAATAAAAAATTCATTTTTGAAGGGCTCCGGGGGTGTCCCTCCTGTATTTACGCCACTAAAATTGGGTAATTAAAACAGGAAATAAAAAATCCAACTCCAATTTTTTTGGAAGGTTGACTCCCTAGAGAATCTAACAATTGGGAAGAAATCTTCATAAAAATTATCCACCTTTATTGATAAGGGGAAGAGGAGGGATTGAGCGGCTACTCCAGAAAACTTGAAAATAACCGCCACCCAAATCCTACGGTACAATTTCGCCAATAAAATCGGGTCAGTGCCAAGAATCCATTAAATATGATAATTCTAAGTTATCAACGAAAATTTCCACACATAGACAAATTAATTCTTAAGTACGTACAGTACACGTATGGAAATTCTATCGTATTAAACAATTAAGATGATCAAGTTTACAAGTACATCCCACACCGTCCAAGATACGTTAAAAGAATAACGCCTCGAGTCTGACACGGTATTATACGTTCGTATATTATATTAGAGACCGCGAACAATCGATAAATAATACACATAAGCGAGACACGCGTAATTGCACACTACGAAATTCCTTTTTCTCTACCTGCGTGCATATACTTATTTATACGCACGCTGCTCAAATACCATGTGGCAGGTACACCTATCAATACTGGAAAAAATTTTTCCCTCCAAAACCTGTCGAATTTTTATCAACACCTTCCGGGCAGTGATTTACTTTAGAAATGCAAAACACCGGATTGCAGTACGATTTAAGTAAATCCTCCAACACGGAGGCCAAATAATCACTCTTCGACCGCCTACGGAAAAAAACTGTACGCCACCGCAATACCTCGCCGCAGCCATAATTAATCGAGTAATTTTTCTATTTACCGAACGTTCCGTACGACTGGCTCATTATCGAATAAATCAAACTTACCAAAGACACGTTTTTTTGCTCGTATTTTTCCCTTTCAATGACACTTTCTCGATGACCAATTACGATACCGAGAGTTTAAGGATACCAGTCTCGGGAAAGGTGGTGCTTGATCACGCGTACTATTTAAATATCGATTTTTCAATTTCCCAAGTGCAAGTTGCACAGGTCTCGAACGAGTAAAATGGTACAACGGACAACCGAATTTATTCGATGATCCAATTAGTCGAATAATTGACATTGGGTACGGTGCCGGGCATATTTAGCGTATCACGACACCCAAGATTTAAACTTGGCCCAGAGAAAGTGTCAGTTTTCTGTATAATTAAATAACACATCATCGTGTCGTCCTCGCCGCCTGTAATCGTCTCACCGCGACCGAACTCGTTGAACTTTTACTAGTTGCTAGCCACCGATTGTCAATTGTTTCAGATCGCCGCGTCTCTCCTCCGTAATTTACCACATTATATACACAATTACTTTCGATAGCCCGAGTTCTAAGGTGAAAAAAACCATCGACCGATCGTGTATTTATAACACCCGAGCCGGCCTGAAAAGGAGATTCGCTATCGTTTTACGATACCGAATAAGCGTTTATAAAGAAATGTCATCCGATGAAAAAATATTATTAGAGATGCTTGTCGAGTATCGTTATATGCAAAAAGAATAGCGCAGAAAAGTGCACCGATGAAAGAATGACCGTGAAGGATTCTCTAGCCGAAGCAAAAACTACGACGACGCGACGTCGCAATGATTCTGTGTGCTTACTTATTTTAAGAAAAGTCATGTCAAATTTTCACCATTCGGCGTGAACACTTGTACTTTCGAAATTCCTTTTTATATTTTATTAAATGACAATGCGCAATAAGTGACCGAGACGTTGCGTTCGAATTATCTGCGTTTATATTTCTTCTTCTATTAGGTATTATTCGTTTTGTTGCAGTTTTATCTGTACGCGGTGCTGGAGATATTTTTTCATGGTCAGCGTAATCGATAGGATAATTTTTTATTCAAATCGACCAGATTTAATTGCTATAGAAATAGTGTGCGGGGGAGTCGACTTGACAGCAATGATACATATTGCTGTGTAGAGAAATTTTTCTTAGGCAACTATTATTCTTTTGAAATCATCCAGAAATTGTTTGGCTAATACCTACGTTCTATTTCCTATTGACTGAAAAAAGTGACTATTTTGGTTCAAAAACGCACATGAAATGAAAAAATCAATCGCGAATTTTAGTTTTTCAACAGATTATTTTTCTCAACTTCAAAAATAATTTTAAATAATTTTCCGACTTTGACCTATTTTTTTTCTGATTCAAAATACAACACTTGTGTTAAGCATCTTCAACAATGGATCATTTTGAATGCATTTTGACTCGAAAACTTCAAGTAGGTGAAGGGGAAGGACGCAAGAGGAGAACATGGAAGGAGGCAAATGAAAATAATTTTGAGAGATTAAATCTAAAAAATATCACTGTTTTTCCCTCCCTGCCTCCTCCTCCCACCATTCCATGTTGTCTGTTTTTGTGATAAGATATCTAATTCTTGAGCCCATAATAGAATCGACTTACTCCCTTCTCAATCACAATTTTTTTTTTATTTAGGAAAAAAGGGGTGAATCGGAAATTTGAGGATAGTCATGATTTGGTTCAAATTAAAGAAAAAGTGCTGCACCCTTCACCATCAGAACTACGTCTTTATAGGGAATTTGATTTTGAAATAACACAAATTTTAAATTTTTTAACGTTTTCTACGGAATCTTATTAAATGGTAACCCAAACTTGAAGTTAAATTTTTAAAGACAGAAACATTTTTCTATTTCTTTTTTTTTCCATATTTTTAAAATTTGAGACCCTCAAGCACAACTTATCCTTTAATTAGGAAACTGAAGCTTGATTTTAAAAAACAATGACAAGCCTACGCTCGAATTATAGGAAGGGCAAAAAATTGAAAAGTTTCATCATTACTCTATTCTCAAATTTCATATTCATAAAATAAAAAAGTAATTTTGTGATTAGAAAGGCTATAAGACGAACCGGTTTCGCCGGGTCCTGGCCAAGAATTACTTTCTCATTTTTTATAAATCAGTGAAAATTATCGAAAATCACTGGAAAACAGACAGAATTTCTGTACAGTAATAAATCACTAAAAAAAAATTCACCAAAAGCAAACAGTGAAAAAAAATGATGGAAAACCAGTGAAAATTCAATGAAAAGTCAGTAAAATCTCTGAAAATTGCTGAAAAATTAGTGAAATTCTTTGAAAAATCAGCGAAAATCTGCTTAAATCTAAGAATTTTGCCAATTTTCCCTGCGCTGCAATTCTAATTATTTATCAGTGACTTTTTACTGATTCAAAATGATGATGATGATGATGATGATGATGATGATAAAGTAGGTATTTTATCATAAAATCAGACAACATGAAATGGTAATGGAGGGGAGGGAGGGGAGAACAAAAAAAAAGTAAGATGAATTAGAGCTACTCTGATTTAATGGGTATGTGTTAGAAAAAAATTAAATATTCAGAACGTAGAGAAGAATTTGATTTTTTTTTAATTAGAGAAGTTTTTCAAACAGAAAGAAGCCAGAATCAGAAATTCAGAGACAACATCGGAAATTCTCCTCGCTCAAAATTCATCGAATGGTCTGAAAATTGTGGTAAAATAAATTTCGTTTTAAAAAAATAATATATTTTGTGATTTCTGTAAAATCAGGTACGAATCTACAGGGAAAGAGGGAATTTTCCATAATGACCGAAAATTATTATTGCTGGTAAAATGCATGGGAAAATGAGCTTTTTTTTTGCTTTTCCAACGTGATTTTTCAAAAATAAAATCCATCGTTTTCCTCGGTCAGTATTTTTGTCTTTATTTAGTTACATTAAATAACTGCATTTTGGACATTTCTTTCAGGAACCACATCTTTTTTATTTTTTTTATAGCACAAATCTAACCTTTTTATTTTTTTTTGACACATTTTGGCCTTACATTCAGAAAAAATAAAAAATTCTGGCATAAAAAATTTCATGTTTTTTCCCTTATTGAAATCGTCATCTGGATTGGCTAGATCGCTACTATAGTAACACTATTTAGCCAAAATTTTGGAAAAATTTACACCAAATTTCGACAATTTACAAAAGTTTGAGAATTTTTGATTATTTACGAAGGTGTTCTGATTTTTTTTTTTAAAACAAAAGTAAGGTATCTATTTAAAATTTTTAAAGATTACAAAAATTCATCAAATTTTCAAAATTTTCCAATTTGTTAAAATACGTTGACAAATTGTAAAATTATTAAGTATGGTTATCTATGGTCCGGACTGATCGAAGGTAGGAAGAGCCAACTTCACCTAATAATGATAAAATTGCATTTTTAGTCTGATATTATTTTCGGAAATAAAAGAGTTTTTTCGGGAAAGTTCGGTTTCGAGTTTGAAAAAATTGGAAAAATTCGTATTTTGACTCAGAAAAAACAAAAAAAATTCAATTTTAGCCAGAAATTTGCTATTTTTTGTCCCTCCAATAAGCCAACTCTGGTTCATCTCTAAGCGAGTTCACTGAATTTTGTCACTAGTTCCCCAAAAACAACTCTGAACGATGACATGATGAAGTTTCTATAAATTTTAACCATCGACAACGACAGAATTGGCGTTTGAGTAAAGTTGTGCATTTTTGCGCTCTCTAAAAAATCCAATTTTCGCAAAACTTTTTTAATTTTGTCGGAAACTTTACCATCATACCATCAAATTTTTGATCAAGCTTCATCTCTGGTCAGTATATTCCTTCCTCGCATTTTTACAAAAAATTTTAAGCAGAAATCCGCACAGCTCAAATAATCCAAAATCCCTCATCAAAATCTAATCTACACGTTATTTTGAGGAAAAAAAGAAAGACAAGAGTAATTAAAAACCCCACAAACCAATCTTCCCCACTTTCCCGGAATCCCTCTGAAAAAACCTCTAAATCCCAAAAGACAACCCGACCCCTTCGACTACGAAAACAAACCCATTATCACCCCATTTAAAAGCTTTCTCCAGCAATCGAAGCGTAATTAATGACCACAGCTCGAAGAACTCGCCGACGAGAAAGTACAGACACCGAGTAAGTAAAACGAGGGCGAAAGAGAGGCAATATGGTAAACGTTCTAACCCTCGTCGGTAAACTACAGTACAACTAGTGTCGTTAAAATAATTCAACTACCTAACCCGATTTACTCTCAGATATTACGCTACCCAAGTACACATAAAATTACTACAAACGAAACGCGTCAAGCGTTTATTACATAAATACGTGCGTATTTATACAGTCGATAATCAAAGTAAATTGTAGTACGCCCGATCGAGAGACGTAAGTATAAATAGGAGATGATTTTCCGCAAGTGTTATGTTTATATGTCGTCTCGTCTGTGAGTAAATTATACTCAACGACGTCGCGATCACAATGCAGAATTATTTCGAATTGTGTAAGGTATCTCCTCGCACTTCAGTATTGCAGATTCTTCGACTTCAGCTCACTACACCTTCCTATTTAGTTTTCATTATTTTTACCCAAATAGCGCATACACCATTCAAGTAGGTATTGTCGATATTTAGGTAAATTGGTAGCAGAACTAATCGTCTATTTGTAATATATGTTGGTAGTACTCCATAGACTACGCCATGCAGAATGAAGTGGACCGAGAACGAGCTTGCAGAGAAGCAAAGGACGGAGCAAAACGGCGCAATAGATGAGATCTCGTGTAAATAAGTACTACTTATATACGAGAGAGTTTGCCGAACAAAATGTTAACTTTTCAAAAACCAGAGAAGAACGATTCTCGAGTTGAAATAAATAGCGACGATTTAATCGAAACGACTGTTCGTTTGTTTCGTCGTAATCATCCATAAAGGGACTATGTGTATGTTTAAGTATATAGACAGTATATTGCCACAAGCTGCGCGAAATCAGCGTCCCGGGTCCGCGTTTTTATCCCAGCCGAATAAGTTTTTCGCAAATAGTATCTACTTGTTTGAATTAGATCCCGGTTGCTCGACGAGGAGAAGGGAATCAGCCACAAAACGCGAGTTATTTTACTGCAACAGTTTAATTTTTCAAATCATCGAAGCATCTTTAATGTTGAAACGATTAACATTACGACGAAGGGATCCGGATCGGGGTACCGAACCGAGTGCGGTATTTGTCTATGGCAGCCTGCTATATACAGTACTTCTATACTTTTACGCGAGCAAATCGTTTAGTAAATTTCAAACAACCACTAACTATAGAATAGCACGAAATTTAGCGAAAGGATAAAAGTAGACGTAAAGCTGCTGTGGAAATAC
This sequence comes from Pseudococcus viburni, assembly GCA_033439095.1. Taxonomy (NCBI): domain Eukaryota; kingdom Metazoa; phylum Arthropoda; class Insecta; order Hemiptera; family Pseudococcidae; genus Pseudococcus; species Pseudococcus viburni. The sequence goes on from JAVBJF010000256.1 coordinate 365,548, forward strand.
GCTTTAAGATAGTTCGCTCATCGCTTCGATGAGTCTGCGAAAACATTTGTAAGCGTTTTGAGGTTTTTATTATTAAATTATAAACCGAGAATTGGCGAAGGCAGAGACTTTTTTCATTTTCCAGCCGAGATGGAGCGAAAAGTTAATGTCGAGCACATCAAGACCTATAGCGTAGTTCAAGAAATGAATGAATGAAAAATGACCCTTCACGAAATAAATTCGGGAGAAGAGAAGCCCGATTTAATTTTTTAGCAAAGGCATCTTAATTTAAAATCATTTCGCTAAAAATTGAAATTTTTCATTTCTTTTGGTGAAGGGAAAATGAGAAAAATTTCAGGGTTCGTAAAGAAATTATTTTTCAATGAATTTATGTACTCGCTGCCCCCTCCCCCCGTAAATAATAATTCCAAAATTTTTAGGACTGTGATGCATCAAAAAAATGATTTTCTTTTACGAAGAAAAATCATGAGTTTTCATCAATCAATTTTTACTAAATTTCCTATTTTCAATTTTTTTTTTAAAACTTGTGTTTTTCGTATTACTTATTCAAACAGTATTAATTATATTTTCGAGATTTTCTGACGAACGTTCAATTTTTCTCCTCGAGAAAAATGAATTTCGAGATATTTTAAAATCAAAAAATTTGAAATGTCAGAAAATATATTTCGAAATACCTATGACAGTGTAACTGAGACTCTAAAATTTTGAAAACTGTCTTACTTTTTGACATTTCATGCAATAAACATTCAAATACATGAGAGCAGGTAGCTCACTTTTTTCAAATGACGATTTCCTCCCTCATTTCCAGGTTTTCTACGCCAATTTTTTTCTAGTTTTTCAGACTCTTTGGTCTTTGCGAATTCAAATCACAAAATCTCAAAATCAAAAGAAAATTGTAGCAAAATTTTTGAACGAAATTTCCAAAACTCCATTCTCTCGCTTTTAAAACATTATACCGGGGGGGGGGGAGGGATTACTTACTTTAGGACTAATTTTACAAAAAAAAAAAAATCGTTTCAGGTATATAGGCATTTCTAATTTTGAAAAAAATTGGAATTGAAAAGAACGTTGCAATTCGACCAAAACTAAATAAAAATAATTACTTGAAAAATAACAAATTTCACAAAAAATGTTCAAAAAAATTCATTTTATAAAAAAATTTTAAACCATGATTTTTTAATACTTTCTAAAAATCTGTATAGTATTATGTCAAATTTGGTGAAATTCTTCCTTTTTGAACAGTGATCATCGCTTTTTCACAGACATTTCGGTCAAAAATTACCTACTGATTTTTTTGACAAATTGAAAATTTACTGAGAAATCAATGAAAAAATCACAGATTTTTTACTGAAATTTATTTTACTGATTCAAATAGACAAAATTTCAGTAAATTTGACTGATTCAGATTCAGAGAGTACCAATTTTTCAGCTTGTCTGAATATCCCCTCCTCCCCCAATCCTTCCTGTTTCAATTCTCTGTTTTCTAATATCCTTTACTTTCATGTTTTTTTTGTAAGGGAAAAAAAAGAAACTACAAAAATTTTAAGCTTCAATTATCAATAAGTAATGACACTTCTTTTTCTAGAAAAAAACCCACAACGTCATCGTGGATAATTTTTTTTAGTGCGGGGGGAGGGAGGGGTCAATCCACAACGTGGGGCCAAATTTTTTCCACCATCAACATAATAAATATTGTTAATTTTGGAAAATTTCTAAAAAATTATGAAGACGATTTTTTTGTTTTCTCAAGTCTTGCAAAATATCAAAACGTTTCTGAAAGTGAAATTTGATTTTAAATTTATGAAAATTGAATTGAGAGTAGGACTCAACTATTCGACAGGTAAATTAAAAATTGGAGACTGGGATCAAGCGATAGTGAAGAGTCAAATTGGAAATTGGAGAATTGAAGGGACCTGACTCTGACTATCCAACAGTACTCTCTCATTTATAAATCAGTGAAAATTATCGAAAATCACTGGAAAACAGTTAGAATTGCAGCACAGTAATAATTCAGTGAAAACAATTTCACTGAAAGCAAATAGTGAAAACAATTGTTCGAAAATCAGTGGAAAATCAGTGGAAAATCAGTGAAAAGTTGATAAAATTTCTGAAATTCGCTGAAAAATCAGTGAAATTCTTTGAGAGATCAGTGAAATTCGCTGAAAAATCAGCGAAAATTTGCTGAAAATCAAAGAATTTCACTGATTTTTCCTGTGCTGCAATTCTGACTATTTAATCAGTGACATTTCACTGATTTAAAATGAGAGAATAGAATTCGGAATTAGGCAAATTTGAAAATTAAAATAAAGAAAGAAAGACCCGAATGTCTGACAATTCAATAAGACATCTCTGAACACATTCAAGATTCAAAATCTTTCTTTCCAAAACAAAACTGGTGTAATTTTTTTCAATTTTTCTCCCAAAAATCAAATTTTATTTTTGATTATATTATAAATTGAGGAAAAATACTATTTTTGAAAGAAAAAATTCAGAAATGAGTAAAAATCTAAATCATTTTTTTTTTTAGAAATTTCACCTTATCCCCCCTCCCTCCTCCACCCCATTACGCCACCTCCAAATTCAACCTGAAACTAAAAGGCCGGGAAGCAACCCATCTGAGAAATCATTCCACCATAACCCCAGTTCGAAACTGAAATCTCCACCTCGGCTAATAAATAATCACACATCTCGTCTCACGAAATCATTTCCCGTACTCGCGATCCGGCGACATCGAGCACGCTGACGCTGACGGTACATAAAAATATCAGCGCCGCGTTATACGAGAAAATATATCTGGCGAAAATTTAAATCCAAGAAACCTGTGCAGATTTGCATTTCCATGTTCGTATACCCGGTGTATCGTTACATTTCACGACATTTACAGCAAAACACACTCGAAAGTACGATATTTTATTATTTAAGTTTTCGCACACACGTTGCCGGCGTTATGGCGCGCTAACGAACGCACACACAGCACACACGTTGGTTCTAAGAGATGGTTAAATTTTCATATTTACTTGAAATATGAAAACACTCCGAGGTCGCCGAATTATTATTACTACATTTTTTTTCTTCCTCCTATCCTACGTATTTCCTTCGAGTACCGTATAACGTTACAAAGTGAGACAGAGCTGCAGCTCCATCGTACTCGTATATGAAATCTTCTCTCGTAATGCGTTGAATTGTTTTAAAATTATGTACAATCGTTGTATCTCGTTATGGAAAACCGTACCACTTGTCTTTATACCTCATCTACATATACCGCCCTGGTATCCGTGTGCAAGTGTGCACTACATACGTACTTCGTAAATCACCCGAGCTGTGCAATGTGTATTTATATTTGTACATGCAGGGGTAACGGATATGGAATAACCTACACATATCCACAGCTACCTCTCAAAGCATACTATTCCGCTGCTAATTAAAAATACAGATCGATTCGTTCGTTAGCAGGAATAATGAATTGAACGAAATCACCATAAAAATGATATCGTACTTATTATACTCGGGCGTGTGTCGCGAAAACAATAACGAGGTTTTAGTTTTATATGGAGTTGAAGATTTCGTAATATGCCTGAGGCGTATTATGCAAATATACGCGTACCGCGAACTCACTACACAAATGGATAGGTAGGTATACGACGACTTCGAACTTATTATACCAGAGTTGGTAGAATTAAGTATATAAAATTTGAAATTCTCCTATGAATACGTAAATATAATTGACGTATGCTCATATTACATAAACCACATCATCTTCATTATAGTTTACCATCCCATCGTGTAGCAAAACTTTGGCAGTGGCACGTTTCTGCGAAACCTTGCAAGAGCACAGGAAAATAGAGAGGAGCCTTCCAGTGGTTTACGACGTAATTGGCCGTAATATAATTTGAATTTATTTTGTTGAAACAATGTCGACGTCGCTAAAGCGACGAAATTCGTAAACAGGTCGCAGACGTGCGAGCAAATTTTTCAATTTTTCGTGTCGTAGGTGTCCATTCGTTCTGGTGGTTTAATAGTTCAACAGATGACCGAAATTAATTCGAAAAGTGAAATTTGAATCAAATTCTAGGTTATTACATTCAAATGGAAAATATAATAAATAGAAAAAATTGAAAGTTTTGAAGATCGTGTGTTCGTTTAAATTTACCAAAAATTTACCAAAAAATATTCAAAAAGGTAGTCTAAAATATGAAAAAAAATCAAAAAATATCTGAAAAATTGTCAAAATACGGGTATTCAAAACTATTTAAAAATCTTTTTCAAAAATAGTTCACAATTATGAGAAAGGGTTGTTGAAGTAACAATAAAACCATTAAACTTGCATTGAAATTGTCTCATAAAATATTTCAAAAACTCGAATTATTTGAATGGAATTCCAATCAATTTTTAGGTAAGTAAATATGACTTTTCATTCCATCGACTTTGATCCAATTTCAACAGTTTCTGAATTACCCAAACATTCAGATCAGTGCTCAAAGATCCAAAGATTTGGCCATCAAAACTCGGGCATCAATCTGACACCAAAAAATAATTTTCACTGGCGAAATGAACACCTTTTTAAGGGATGCAATAAATGTAACGGGGGGGGGAGGGATTGCACATTGTTGATTTTGAGATCAAAATCAAACAAGTTCATCTCAGAAAAACATTTTTAATTTTTTTTACCCTCCCTCCCCCCTCCATTAATGTCATTCTGGTTCTTCTCTGCAACTTCTAAACAAAACTGTCTCAACTCAAAGAAGAATCGAAAATAACATTAATGGTGAGGAAAGGGGGTGAAAATTGAAAATTTCCATCTCTGCTAGAATATCTTCGGATTTGAAGTTCTTCTTCAACATTGATTACAGAATTGTAGTATTAATCAAGAAAATTGCTCAAGTTTGATAATTTTCGAAAATTATGACCTTTTTTTCAAAAAAATTGTAGTTTTGAGTCAGAATTTCAAAAAAAGTGGAAAAAATTGTATTTCGAGAAAAAAATAGAAAAAGTAAACATACGTTAAGACGAAATTTTTTGATATTTTGTTTCCTCCTCCCCCCCCCCACCATTTTACAGGGTGTCTAACAAAATTTGTTGAGCAAAAAGCTTGACTTTGCTTGACCTTTTGGAATGAATTTTTGCATGACTTTTCCGAGCAACCCTCTCCTCCCAAAAAAAGTTACGAGTCTATACGCCGGTACCTCCTCCCCCCCCCCAAAAAAAATCTATACATTTGTATGCTTGTAGCTATTTTGCTATTTATAAAAAATTAAAATTTAAAAAAACACATTAAATTCAAAAAAACGTAATTTTCAATAGCCATATTTTTGAAAATAGCTTGACTTTTTGAGTAAATCAGGGTAAATTGGTCAACAAGTTTGACTTTTCAGCACCAGTATGACCTTTTTGAAAAAAGCTCGACTTATCAGGACAGCTTGACCTGTTGGACACCCTGTTTTAGTTCATCTCTCCATCTTTCCATACCAAACTTTCTTAAATTAAGGAAGAATCGATACTAAGCAATAAGCTTTGAGAGAACTGAGAGAAGAAGGGGTAAAAAACAAAATTTCGAATTCCTGCAGATTTAACATTTTTCTTCAACTAAATTTATAACGCAAAATTTCCCAAATTTCATTTTAAAAAGTCACATCCTTATCAAATTTTCCAATGCAATTCTGCCATTACTTGGGAGGAAACTGTCCTTAGGAACCGCTTGGATTTTTAAGACAAATAACGAAAATATTTCATCATGAAAATCGTCAAAAAAGATCGAAAAATCGTTAAAATCGTGTAGAGTTGATCAAAATTGGAGAAAATTTATATTCGTGGCAATAAAAATCTGCGAGTGTTCAAATTGGTGCGAACACGTTAAGAATCACACAGCTGCTCAATATTGAAAAATCGGCTGGTGAATTGTGATTTCAATCTTTCCTTGCATCTTACCAAGTCATGCCTTCAAAATTCAATTTCTTTCTTCCTCATTCAGTTCACTGTCTGACTTAGCATTAGGCAATCATGATCAGAGAGAAAAATCAACACTTTCTACGTATAGTCGGAATATTGAAGAATTTGTGAAAAAAAATTTTGACAAAAAGGAAAAAATCATGAAAATTGGTGAGAAATCAGAATTTTTTGATCAGTTTTTAAAAATCTTAAAATGAGAAATTTCTGCAGAAAAGAAATAAAAGCAACTCTAAAAGAATTTCTGTTGGTAAAAACTGAAAAAATCAACATATTATTCAAAATTTCAGAAAAAATCGTAAAAGCAATATTTTTTCATTGAATTTGAAAAAAAATGAAAACCTTGCATTTTTTCATGAAAATTGAGAAAAAAAAGTCTTCATGAAAAATCTCCCCAAATCTCAGATGTTAGAATGTGGTATTTTTTGGATCCATACTTTTCTTCACATTTTAAATTCGCCAACAGAGTTGAGCTTACTTACCAACACGGTTCCTGAAAAATTAATATTATTCCGATCGAAATACAGTTTGACACTTTGAAACGAATTAGACATCAATTTTTTATCATCTCCTCTTCTAATTAGTTCAAATTGTAATTTCGAAGAATATCGATCAAAGTTGAAGAATTAAACATTTTTTAGGATTATATCTTCACTAGTGACCAAACTGAGGTCAATTATGTAATCGTCCAAATCGTATTCAATTCAAATCTATTCACCAAATTTCAACTTTTTCTCCGCTCTCTCATTTATAAATCAGTGAAAATTATTTAAAATCACTGAGAAACAGTCAGAATTGCAGCACAGGAGAAAATCAGTGAAAAATCACTGGAAATCAGTGAAAAATCAGTGAAATTTATGAAAATCTTTGAAAAATCAGCAAAACTTCACTGAAAATCAGTGAATTTTGCTGATTTTTTCCTGTGCTGCAATTCCAACTGTTTATCAGTGAATTTCCACTGATTCAGAATGAGAGAGCATCCTTCCCCATTTTTCTAAGACCTCGAAAGATATATCATTTTATGGGATCTCGGTCTAGGTATAGGTAACGTATTCTACCTAATCAAAAGTCAACTCGATACAAAATTCCTTTCAAAATCAGCGATGAATCAAAATATAAGTACATAAAGTTTCTCATCCAAGTAGCAAATACCACAATCACAAAGAGAAAAAAGTCGATATTATTCAGATCAACCTTGGCACCGTACTTATCACATCTCTGCATTCGTCTTTCTCATCTCAACAAATCAAACAAAGCTACGTAATATTTGATCAAGCCATCGATTACAGCAATCCAGACCACATCACACCATCTTAGGATCATCTCGAGCATCAGATTTCGGATTCGAACCATTTATCACGATTGATCTTCTCGCAGAATAGAATCCAAATAATCGTACGAAATTCGCGTTTAATTTTACACACCACTGATATCTCGTACTTATACAATTTCAATGACGAGTTCAAGTGATCTGTGAGGTGTGAGAAAAAAAAGCAAACGGCGTTGTCTCTATATAGCCAGCAATTCTAGCCTACGATCGTGTACTCTGCACTACATCATCGAAACGGTACGATTCGCTGCTGAGAAATGACTCGACAATATTTCAGTTCTCTCGCCGGCTGCGCCAGTCTTCATATAGATATCGCGGAACAAGTGAAATCGTAATTATCAAAAGACTCTTAATCTCGCTATTAATAATCATTAGCATCTATTAATGCTTGAAAACGAATCCGATTATTTGTATTTAATAGCGATACAAACGAAAGAATGGGTGACTTCTTCTCAGCCTATGCACACACTCGTTCGCCTAGAAAATTTTTCATTAGAAGAGTAATTCCCGTGTAATGGCGGCTTAATCGAGTTTACGAGATTCGTTGTTGGTGTTTAATCGAGTCGACGAGAGAGGCAGCGGTGGCTCGATCTGTCAATAATAAAATTCGCTATTGTTGTATCAAAGGATGAGAAAAAGGAAAAACTACCATCGACGAATATTTCCCCAGCTCGATCGGCAATGAAATTATTTATAGGCTTTTGTAATCAATCTGCACAACTATTGGATCGCTTCGAGTGAATTTAAAGTTTATATTCGTCGACGCGAATACGAAGTGATACGCGAACCGTAATAATTCCCTTTTTGCTGCTACTGGTGGAGTTTCTTTCGAATAGACTGCAACTTTTGCGCCTTCTTCCGGTTCGAATTTGTAATTCGAGTTCAGTACTTTTCTTCGAAGCGAAGAAATGTTGGAACAGTACATAAAGCTACACCTACGTAATGTTCTTCCAGCAAATACAACATCGAATCATTTATTTTACACATTGCTTTGAAGTGTAGCGAAAATTAAAACATGGAAAAGCGAATCGTCCTTGATTAGTACAAAAATAAGTTACCCAAGTGGCGGTTGAGCCTTCGGCATCGAAATTTTAAACTTTCGCGAACAAAATCTCATCTGCTATTGTATCGTGGTTTTCATTGGTGAAATCTTGGGGATCCCTTCGTCGACGGACCCAGAATAATTTGTTCGTTTCGACGTAAAAATCAGAATCGCGAGGCAAACAAAATACACAAAAAATATGTCAAACGCATTCGCACAAAAGTTGATACTTTTACATTTTCGACAGCTTGTCGACGCGGCGAGCGGAATCATGATCTACGCGGAAATTCTTTTTTCCATTATTCAAAAAGGAACGTAATAACTCGCGAAATTTTCAACGCCTCGAAGTTAAAAAGTAGAAATTAATTTTGTCGAAATAAGACAAAATTTTTCCTCGCCCGGGGCGTTTTCCCTTCGCTTCTTCTGGTCACGTAGTTCTTCTTGTAGCTCGCGTATAAACATTTGGCAAGCGAACTTGACGGCGTCGTAATTCACCTGGGACACTGGTTTCGAGCATCGTTTTCGTCTGTTTTCACGTACACACACATACAATAATTCGTCTTCTTCTTACGTGTACGTTTTCGTGCTTTTCACCATGTACCCGGCTCATCTACACCTTCATCTGATGCTGGTATCGCTGTGTAGCGTGTTTTCCATTTTCATCGCATCCCTTCTCACCTCCGCCCGCAGCTAAGTACCCATTTTCGTACTTTTTCCGGCTTACTCGTCATTCTTCGCGAGGATTGTTTTTACGTAAAATGTTTAAAATACCGAGCTAAGCGCGATAGGAATAAGTTAAATAGTCGAGCTTATGGTTTGTGCAGAGAAACGCGCAGCTCGAGATTTTTCTCTATGTTTTAAAAAGCGATGATGAGTTTCATTCCGAAGCGGGAGAAAAACAGTCGTCGGGTGTTATTCGGGCGGAATGGTTTTTATATCTACGCGGCATTCGGGGTTTTTATGGCAACTGCGGGATTAAGTATAAGAAGGTATCGAGTTTAAGTACGAGTCAACGTAATTACGTATAAAGGGCTTTTTCCGAGAGGCCCTTGGCGCAATAATTTCTCGACGAGGTTTGCCCTTTGTGACCCCTTTGCTCCGTGTGTGATGTCGTTTCAACGCACTAATTGACCTTAAGGGTGTATATGATATACGAGTTGAGGAAATTCGTTGTTTTTTTCTACAGTACTTTTGTACGCGGGGTAGGGCAGGGTTCTTTGCAATGAGTTGATATGGTGGGTATGTGAGACAGAAGAGGGAAAAGATGTGAGTGAATTAGGCTTTGCAATGTTGAGAAAGAGGCTTAATTTTTATTGGAAATTGAATTTTACCAAAAAAGCAAGAGGAAATTGGTTCATTTTTGACGAATGAACAAGTGATGAGAAAAATTGCGGAAAACAATTTACCAAATATGAGCATAAAACCATCTTGAACCTAAAAATTGTCATGAAAAATTGATTTCGATTATTTTTAGAAATAAATGGAACAATTTTCTTCGAAATGATCAAAAATTCGGCAATTAACAGGTGAAAAAATTGAATAATTTCCAAGACAATTAACAATTCACTTTTGATTTTTCGATAAAAAATTATCGAATTTACTGTACTACCACCAAAACTTAGTTCAAATCATTTCGATCAATCGTAAGCATAAGATATTGACTGGGAAACTGGTGCACTACTCATTAGGGTGAACCGAAAACTCAAAATTTTTGTTTTATGAATCGGAACACCAAACAAACGACGGGGTTGAGGGGACTAGAAAAATAAACAAAAATTTCAAAATCGATTGATATCTTCCGATCATGCAAGGCTTTTAATTCTTTAAAAATTGTCAAAAATTCAATATTTTAAAATTTAAAAAAAAAATCAAAATTGATTAAAAGTAATTTTAGAGCTTATTTGTGACTATTTGGACTAAAAAACACAATTTTTTTGAAAAAATATTTGTTTTGCAGCTGTTTTAATTTCTTCTACTACACTCATCAATGAAAAAAATTTAAAAAAGTAAAACACCAATTTTCTCAAAAAAGTTCTTTTTGGTCTAGATAGTCACTAAAATAAGCTCCAAAATTGATTTTAATCAACTTTGAATTTTTAAAAAATGTTGAAAATATTAAATTTTTGACAAAATTTTTAAAGAATTGAAAGCTGTTGCGCGATCGGAAGATATCAATAGATTTTTATTTTTTATTTTTATTCTAGTCTCCCCAGCCCCCGTCTTTTCCACGTTTCCACGGTATTCCGATTCAAATATCAAAAATTTTAGGTCTTCGGTCCATCCTACTACTCATTTTCACAATAGGTACGAATCAATGTTGACATTGAATGAGGGGCGGTGGGAGGGGGGAGGTGGTAAAGGAAAAACTGCAAACTCCGATAGATTTTTTCAAAAATTTTCTGAATCAAGAAAAAAATAGTAAATTTTGTAAAAGAAAAATACCTATGCATTTTTCACAAATTTTTCACTTTAAATTTAAGCAATATTATTGACGAAAAAATAACTCTTCGTTCAGAAGAATCGATCAAGTGATTGATCTACGAAACAGCTTTTCAAAAATATTCAATCACCTAATCTATCAATTAAAAAATGAATAATAATTGAATCTATTGATCAAAAATGATCATTCAAAAACACATTTAAATAGAATCAGTCAATCATTTAGAAAATCATCGAAATTGGTCGATTATCAAAATTTTCAAATAACTTAATCGGGCAATCAATCGATCGAATATATTGATCAAATAATTATTTTAAAAATACATTTCAAAAGCTGAATAATTCAAAAAAATCAATCAATCAAACCATTTACCCACCGACCAAGAACCAACCGGTCATTCAAAAAAAGGCAAACCAATCAATCAATAATTAATCAATCAGAAAATCAAAATCAACCGAATTAGTCGATTGATACCTACATTGACCATATGGGCAGTTAATGTATCAATCAGTTGATCAAATCATTTACGCATTCGATCGACCAATCAATCATTTCAAAATCAAAAAAATCAATAATTGATTTTCTGATATGAATGCTGAAAAAATTTATTTGTTGGTTCAAAAGAGCCATGATCAACAAAAAATCAGTTCTGTGGTCATTAAAAAAAAAAAAAATACAATGTAAGTATGAAACAAAACCTAAACATTTCCGAAAACAATCTAACAATACCAGACTCAATAACAGAAATATAAAAAATCTTCCCTTCGATAAAAAAAACTCTAACTCCAACGTCAAATTTAAAAATAAACCCTTCTTTCCAACCCCCTCCTTACTTTGGGCGTAAAAGTCTTGGTATGTAATTATACACGCCCAGTATAATAAAATTTAATAAAAAAAAAAGTATTTAATCAATCAGCCAAGATCCAGATAGAGATTTTAGAGAGGGCATTTTTATGCTAATTTTTTTTTTTGGGGGGGGGGTGGTTTTTTCAATGAAGATGGAAAATACGTCAAAAAACAATTTTTGTGCTAAGTACATATTAAAAAATTAAAAATTACATGGTTTTTGAAAAAATTCTCCCATAAATTAATACAAAGATATTATTTTATTCACAAAGGAGAATTTTCATGGAAAACTGAGTACCTTTGAAAAGCAAAAATTGCCATTTCTGAACATTTTACGAGCCATTTTGGGCCGTTTGGAAAAAAAGGATGACCCCCTCTTCCCCTGCGGTATATCCATACGAAGATTAATCACTGCAGACAATGAGGAATCAATTTTGACTCATTGGAAAGTTGATTTTCAATTATCAACTTTGGAAATCCTGAAGTGATTATTTTAAGTACCTCAAAATTAACTGCAATTCATCAACTTAGAACATCAAAAATTAATGTAGTAACGAATTCTTTCATTCAACATTTTGAACGTGATTTAAAATTAAAATCGTTAAAAAGTACTCGTAAATCAAAAAATTACTTTGAAGAAAAGCTTCGCAAACAAGGCTCGAAAGTCAAAACCCTCTTAACGTGTTCATTCAACAAAAAATCCATTTTTCGAAAATTTCCAGCCCAAGCACATATCAACACACAAATCAGATATCTGAACATATAAAAATAACAAGAACCAGAAATCGACGAATACAGATACGATTCTCATTTCGAATAATTTATTGTTCCTACACCACCCTTCTTTTCACCTCGTCACCACATCTACATACTTTCAAAACCCCTTCAGCAGACATCTCATCAACTACTCGTCGCTCGATTCGAAACACCATTACCCCATTAGATACATACATATTTCAATCAAAATCAAAAACCCATGGATACAATACGTCGAATCGCTGCACAGCATCCACACAACCCGCGCTCATATTTACATCACTACCTTCCCGTCGACAATGTAAACTCGCTATAAGAAATAGTGATTCACGTATCATCGTCTTATCTCGAATTGGTGTTTAATTAAAACGTCAACATTAATCCACCGAACGACGACACGATACCAATAACATACCGATATACGCTGACGCCTGCAGACGGTGCACTGTAAATTGTCAGCAACCGGTTTATCGGTATCTTGTATAATTAACTGCCAATCAAATACGTATTAATAACGTGATAATTACACTACACCAGAGCACACGAGCAGGGCGCCCGCCCGCATCACTTCATCTTTATTACCTTTAACAAACCATTCCGCCATCATTAGGTGTGAAAAAGATACCGCTTAAGACAATGTTGCTATAAAGTACGACAATTTTACAAAATATTCGCATTCGACTCGAACGTACACTGGGAAGATTTTATAACCTCGTAATGACTAAGCCGGCTGCGCCGGTGCCATCTTTAAATACTCGATTACATTAATACCGCACCGGAGTGATCATCGTATCACATAACACTTCGTATATTGAACCATAGACCACAGATTAAGACGGATAATGGGTCTATTTTTACGACACCGCTTCGATTTACGTGTAGAATTCCAAAAAAAAGATGGTAAAAACCACCGCGGAATGATCTTCGACGCCACCGCCGTCATCATGATGAATTATCGATCGTCGTCGCAACAGATTTATAACCCGAGCAATACTCAATTTACTGACTCGTAATTCACACGTTATAATAATAAAATAAAAATTCCAAGCCGCAGCTCGAAGTGATGTACGCAAGTCAGCAAGAGAGAAAAAGTATCAATAAATTTTGTGCGTTCTGACGGAGCCACTTTTTTTTTCGTCAAGTGGACGTCTGATTCTCTGATTCAATGTTCATTATATTATAGATCAAATTTTCTCAGAATTTTTTTTCCAATCCACGTCCAAAATTTTCAATTTTAACTATAGGTACTTCACATCAAAAATTTTTTCAAGTTCACACACACTGTATTTTCTCAAAAAAAAATTAGTTCGATGTGTCCATGTTCAAAAAATGTATCCAAGCTCAATTTGCTCAAAATTTTTTGTGTTGAAATTTTTTATAAATTCAAATTTTCTCAACATTTTTTTCAGGTTCAAATTTTTTTAGCTCCATGTAACCGTGTTCAAAACTTTTTTCAAGTTCAAACTACCTCAAAACTGTTTTTGAGTTGAATGTTTTTCAATTTTTTTCAACTTTATATGTGAACCTGAGCCTGGATATGGAAACCACCCTTAGATGTCAAAAATTGGTTTTTGAATTGACACTGATTTTGGGCTTTTCAGAAGGAGTAGAATCAAGGGGAAACCTCAAAAACAAATTTTTGACACCTAAGGGTGGTTTCTATACTGGGGTGGGCCGAAAAACCAAAAATTTTGATTTTTGAAAAGTTACCCCCACAAAAGTTGTTGGTTGGTAAGACTAGAAAAATAAATAAAAAAATTCAAAATCGATTCATATCTTCCGATCGCGCAAGAGCCTTCAATGCTTCAAAAATTGCCAAAAAATCAAAATTTTGAAAATTTTGAAAAAATTTAAAATTTACTAAAATTAATTTTAGAGCTTTTGTAGTGACTATCTAGACCAAAAAGCATTTTTTTTTTGAAAAAATCAGTGTTCTATAATTTTTTTCAGAGATGAAGAAACATGTGAAGTTTAAAAAATCGATAAAACAAGGATTTTTTTCAAAAAAGTTGTGCTTTTTGCTTTAAATATACCCTAAATAAGCTCTAAAATTGATTTTTATAAATTTTGATTTTTTTTTAATTTTTTAAAAATTTCTGAAAATGTTGAATTTTTGACAATTTTTGAAGAATTGAAGGATTTTGCGGGATCGGAAGATATGAATCGATTTTGAAATTTTTTATTTCATTTTTCTAGTCTATCCAGCCAACAACTTTTGTGGGGGTAACTTTTCAAAAATCAAAATTTTTGGTTTTTCGGCCCACCCTATTCTATACCCGACTCACATATTCAAGAATTCCCTTTCGTTAGTGTTTTCTCTGAATTTTTTTCAATTTGACATCCACAATTTTTTCAAAGTTTGTATCTCCTCAAATTTTTTCTTCAACATCAAGCCCAAATTATTTTCATGTTCAACATGATTTTTTTTCAATTTTTTTCAACTCTGAGGCTACAGATGTTCATCCAATTCAAAACTTCAAATTTCCCAAATTTTTTTTTAAAAACCATCAATTTTTCACTACTTTTGGCAAAATTTTCAAAAACTTCCTCCTTAGCCTACAAAAATGGGTCAAAATTCAATTCTGAAAATTTTTGAACACTCTAAAAAAGTTTTCAAATACGAGGTAAACTCTTTTTTAAAGTAAAATTATTAAAAAAATTTAAAATTGGAACTACTTATGTCGGAGGTGGGTGTATTGTATAGTGTGCACTGTCTATCAAACTACGAAAATGAAAATTTGATTTTTTTCGGATCGAAGATTACAAATTTTTTCGACAATTCATTGCTGCCAATAAAAACACGTACCTACTTCAAATCGGTAAATTTTTTTCAAGATCTTGAAAGTTTTCCAGCTTGCCCTACTGAATAGAAATTCGACGAGGAAGTTTTGAAAATGATTTTGTGGAAAAATGTCAAGTCCATTGAGACCATGCAAAATAAGAGCGAAAATTTTTTCGAAAGAAAAACTTCAGAAGTTGAAATTTTATTAAAGTACATACAGTAAAAACTCGTTACAACGCTCGTCGAAGGACCAGAAAACCCCACCTTATATGTGGGATGACGTTAAAAGCGAATTCTCTTTTCTACGCTTTTTGAGCGTTATGAAGAAATTTATTCAAAAATATAGTTAAATGAAGGAGTTCATTTCCAATTTTAATAGAATCTTCGTCTTTTAAATGAAGTGACTGAAGTGAACAAATTTATTATAAATTTTGAAATCCTTTCAGTAAATTTCAAACGTTGAAATTTGCATTTAATTTATTTTTTTCAAATTTCATCTGAATTTTTTGGTATTTTTATGAAGAGAAATTTTTGATGAAATTGGACAATTTTTAAGAGCGTTGAATTCGCGGATTTATGAGTGTTATTTTGAGGATAATTTTACGTTAATCAACTGTTTTTTTTTCAGTCTGGGGATCGGATAACGAGGTTTTATTAAAATTTTGACTCAACTCATTCCATTTCTGAAATCACTACTTTCCTTTTTTTCACTGCCTGTTGAGACACCTTGCATTTCAACTTGTACAGGCGCAAATGAAAAGTGAAAAAGTGTTAATTTTACAGCTTTTAAGTTGGAACGAAAGTTCAACAATATCTAGAAGGAACAAATTTTGAGGAAATGTAAACTTGGAAAAAAATTAGACCTGAAAACAATTTTTGAGAAAATTGAAACTTGAAAAAATGTTGGACAAAGAGTTGAAAGAAATTTAAAAATAAAAATTCTGAGTTTAGAGCATCAAGTTGAAAAAAAATGCGAAAAATGAAAATAAAAAGTACAAGCTTGGAATTTTTTGATAAAATTTCAACGTGAAAATTACGAAAAAATTTGAACTATGAAATTTTTTGAAATTGATAAAAATGTGTACTTCGATTAGAACTTCATACGTAGGTGTATGAACATTGAAATACATTCAGTCATTCACTGGACAAAATAAAAGGTGACTCTACCGGAACCCTCAACATCTCAGGTTTCATCGAATCTGGTCGTGGGCTTCGACTCTCAGAGAACGTGTTAACGCATTTTCCGGCCTTATAAATAACTTGTTCGGTGACCATCGTCTCGGCAATTGCTCGCTTTCTAGACTTGAATAAACATTACAAGCATTAGAAGAGCACTCGTCAATACAACAGCGAAGATCTGCCATCGAAAAGCCACGCTGGTCATTTTCAAACCACCGTCGTCGTGTAATGCGAAAATAACACGGTTCGAACGTCGTTAAACGTACGTTAATGAGAATCAAAGTAGAAAATAAAAACGCGTAATTAAGTAACTAACGCACGCTTTTCACCCTCTTCCCAGCCTCCAGTCTTGGGTCTATGGTTACGATATAGGTTCCATGTTCAAAGCAGACGACCGAGTTATGTTCGTATAGATGAATAAACGCTCAGCGAACTTGAATCAGTCACGATGCGTTAGCGGTTTCGCAATCGTAATAATGTATGTCTCTTCATCTATGTCGCGACCATATCCATACATTTTTCATTCAACGACATGGAAAACATGCAGCATTTACGGATGGCATGGAAACCGCAGCAGCGTGAATTCAGAGTCTAACACAGAGACACACGCGGTGGAATCGAAAGACAAGCTTGTAAGAGGTTTCGAAAAATATAGTCGCTTAAACGTCATTATAATATTTCCATGAGAACGATTCGACGTCTCGTAATGTACCTTAGGATTGCGACCGGCCACCGGAGCCGGAGGGACGACGACGTGCAGGATACATGAAAAATGCAAATGATCCGAGCAGACAATGTCGAAATTATTTTCCATCATCATTCATTAAATATTACCGCACCAGTGATTAGTATACGTCGTTAATTAGCTCACCTCTTGGTCGTAGTCGTCGACTTAGGTAAAGGTTCCTTTCGTACGTATCCCCGGTTCGGATAAAAGCACCGAGAGCCTCGCTCGATTCGCTTCTTCGGCAGCTTTTGCAGCCGAGAAAATGATACAGATGAAAAAAGACACTAGCTCCTAAATGATTTTGGCACGAATGGGATTTCGACGATCGAAGGACCAAATTTATTCCAAGTAGGTACCTACAAATTTTTTTAACCTAAGTTTTTCCAATTTCTTCAATTCTATTTTTTTTTTAAATTGTATCCAATATTAAAATTTTTCCAACAATTTCAACATAAATTTTCTCAAAATTTGTCTTATTCTGATTTTGTTTTTTTTTTCAATTTCGTGTTTAGAATTTCTTCCAACTGTATGAAAAAACATGAAGTCAATTTTTTTTGTAACACCGTAAGGCGGGGTGACTCTGCCGAAAAAAACACCAATTTTCAACTTTGACGCCTTGTATCTTCCGTTTGGTTGACGTTAGGAAAAAAGTAATGATTGCTCCATACAGATACATCATTTGACAACATATTCGTGAAAAAAATTTTTGGTTACCCCCTCCCCCGATTTTTAATGAATTTTTCAAAATCGTCGGCATAGTCCCCCGCGCTTGGGTTCACTTTGCCGATACGTGTTTTTTCATTAGAAATTGGCAGGAAAAAAACTTGAATTACGTTTATAATGTATTATTCTTCGTGAAATACCAAATTAATCAATAACAAGGCTCCGGGAACACAAATCTGCCTCTTTTTTCTTCCGGTTTAGGCAAAATCTTCACTATCATTTCGATAAATACTTTCGAGGCATAATAAATTCGGAATTGTGTTACAAATCAAAATTAAAACACTTTTATGGCATAATAAATCGTTACCGAACCAAAATTGATCATCAAACGCATTGGAATCCGTTATCAATAAAAATAATCACAGAAAAAAAGCATCGGCAAAGTGACCCCCACCACTTCAACCTTGATTTTCTCACAGATAAAAAATCGGTGGAAGTTGTGTGATACATCATTGTAAAGCCAAAAAAAAAAGCAATTTGTTGAGTCCAAAACGAATTCGGTCGGATGTCACCTTCATACCTTTACCCGACCAATTATACAAGGGTTACTTTCACAGCTAGTTATCACTACTTTCTAAACGACCTCATTTGAAGGCATAGACTGCATGAAAAGTGGACTTCTTATACACCAAAATGTAGATCCAACCTTCCTCTTTCAGTAGAGACCACTCCCAGTGCTGTATCTATCATAGTTTTAAAATTACCGACCAAAACATGATTGAAAACGCGAATCGGCAAAGCCGCCCGCGATTCTAAAGTCACCCCTCCTTACGGCACATTTAAAATTAAAAAAATTGACCGAAATTATCCGCTGAAAAAACAGTCATCCTAAATTTTCATATAAAAAAAGGTGACATTCCAAATATTAATCTTCAGATTTACAGCAACCAAATCGCAAATGTTCAATCTCACAAGTTCCTGAGAATATTCCTCAATACCAGAATGAGTTGGAAATCTCATACAAATTATATTAACCCAAGATCGATCGATAAACACGATCAACCTTATAAAAAAACTTGAGTC
The DNA here is from genome assembly GCA_033439095.1 of Pseudococcus viburni. Classification (NCBI taxonomy): domain Eukaryota; kingdom Metazoa; phylum Arthropoda; class Insecta; order Hemiptera; family Pseudococcidae; genus Pseudococcus; species Pseudococcus viburni. The sequence goes on from JAVBJF010000256.1 coordinate 384,339, forward strand.
GCACAAATTGGGGCTCTGATAAGAAATTGTGAGGTCCCTCAGCAAAAGGGACCACTTCATTAGAAACGTGAAACCAGATGTTTGGGTCATAATGGTCGTTTTTCGAGTTTTGTTCAATTCGGATAGAGAATTTCATGCTCTTTCATCCAATGGCAGTATATTTCAAAAGCAGGGGATGGAAGAACAGAACGGGAACAGAAACAAAAGAACAGAAAAACAACAAAAATTTGAATGAAAGAACGAACAAAAGATCAAACACCAGAGGAAAAAAATAAAGAACAGAATAGACACAGGGAATAAATTTTAAAAAAAAGAGAAAGACCGAAAGAACCAGGGATGGAAGAACAGAACGGGAACAGGAACAAAAGAACAGAACAACAAAAATTTGAAAGAAAGAACGAACACCAGAGAAAAAAATAAATAATGGAACAGACACAGAGAACAACCTTTTTTTTTTTAAAAAAAAGTGAGAACGAAAGAATGAACAATTTTCAATTTTTTTTGATATGTTCTTGTTCTGGTAATAAAATCTTTTTTACACTTTTTTGGTCATTTTCATAACATTAACGACTTTTATTCCAATTTCAAATTTAAAAAATTCGAATACATCGAGTATTTTTGTTTCTTGTGTGCCAATTTTGGATAGAAATTTAATTTTTTGACTGAAAATGAAATTTTTCTCGCAATACCACTTTATTTAAGAAAAAAAAAACAAAAAAAAGAACAAGAGAACAGAATGAGAAGAACAAAAGAACACAAATTTTGTAAAGAACATGAGAACTCAGAACGAAAGAACAAAGAACCAACAACAAATTTCCTTGTTCTTCCATCCCTGTTCAAAAGTTTCAACCGAGTTCGCAAGTAACAGAAAAATGCTATTTTCTGTGACCGGAAAGATCTGATACTTCACCATTGCAGGGGACGCAGCAGGATCCAACATGAACATTTCAAAGTGAAATATCTTTGAAACAAAGCCTCCTAACGAAAAACTAACTGCTCATGGCAGAAAGAAAATTTCATGCTCTAAAATTTTGGTTCTATTCATTTTTTTGCTAGGATGTTCCCTTTTCTCAAAAAATCAAGTTTTGTGTCAGAAAATTTCAAAATTTGATGAATTGCAGGTGTTTTGAAATATCATGCCAACTAATCACTTTTCATAAAAATGAATGCACTATAATGAAAGCAAATTTTACGCTCTACAATTTTTGTTTTACTCATTTTTTTGCTAGGATGCTTTCTTTTCTCACAATTTCGTTTTTCATGTTGAAAAACCGTAAAAAAAAGTATTCAAAACTTTGAACTCGTTTTTCTCGAAAATATATTTTTTAAACTTTCATTTTTGAAAATTCACTGCTCAGAGAGTTATGAACAAAATTTTTATCAAAATTTGAAATTATTGGAAAAAAGTTCTGAGAAGGAAGAGTTGGAAAATTTTTAAGAAAATTTAAATTGAAAACATTTTAGTATGAAAAAATTTTCTAACTCTAAAATTGTTTAAAGTAATTTTAAAACGTTTTTTCAATCTATGAATTTTTCCAATTTAAAAAATTTCCAACTTTGAATATGACTTTTTTAAAAACTCCTTCTAAATCAATAAGTAATCAGACGACATACTTATTTATAAAATAAAATAAAAATTGAAAAAATCCAAGTTGAATAAAATTTGAGAAAGTTTAAATTGAAACATTTTTACTAATGGAAAATTTTTAAAATTGGATACAGCTTTGAAAAATATATAAGAAATTGAAAAATTTTAAGAATTTGAAAAAATTTGAACTCAGCATAAAGATCTCGAACCGTCGAAATCTCCTTTGCGTCAAAATGATTTAGGCACTGGTAAAAAAGACGACACGACGAACCTACGTCGTCGTACCGACACGAAAATGAAAAACAGAAACAGCTTTTAAAAATAACTTAGTAATGGAATTTACTGAAGTGTGTCTAAAACACGCCGCCGAGTAACGTGAGTAACCCTTAATAAGCGAAGCCCGCTTTTAAAAACAAAGTAAAAATGGTTACAAACGTAGTTTTTATAGTTAACTATCAAATAGTACAGGAGAATAGAATGACCGCCTTCTCGTTCGCCTCACCCCCCCTCATCCTGTCCCCTCGGTCTTATATTTTTAACCATTTGATTTTCCTTCTCTAATTCTTGTGCGGCCAAAAGCTTAAGAGAACATGCAATTAAAGCCTGATTACAACGGAGAGCTGAAAAAATTTCGCTCGCTGCGCGACCACCGTCGTCCTAACCCGCAGCGAAATGGCCAACTTAGCTTTGTTCCTACGTTTGTTCGTACGTACTGTACATTTTCACAACACCTCTATTTCGCCCTTTACAGCCGTAATAAAAAAAATCTATTATTCGCTAAATTTATTTTATCGCTTTTTATCGCTCAAGCCAGCCTTTCCTCGCTCCTTCCAAAGGTCGCGTTATCTATACCAACTCGTTATTCTCCGTCTTCGCTCTCGCAGCGGGAACGCGGAGTGGAGTCGACAATAAGTTTTTTTTCTCGTTTTGTTTTTCCATATACCACCGAACCCTCTTGACTGGCGAATATTTCAACCTAACATTTAAATTATCCGCTCTATAGCCGGCAGATAAGAGCAGTCTAATATAAAATTTTCTCAACTTATCGCAAATTTTTTCGCTCTTATTCAAATTCATCGCCTACGTATACGATTGCGATATCCAAGCCGTCCGCGACCCCTCGTCGCTCGTCGTAAATTTTTCATTACTTTTTCAGCTCGCCAATCTGCGCTTTCAACGGCGTCTCCCCAAGGAACAAACGTAACGCTTCGATGAAAGACATCTTCTCAACTTTGGATTGTATTTTATTGAATTTTCTCTTTTTAATAGTTCGAATTTTCAAATGCCGCGTATTGTAGCGACTTTCTTTTTGATAAGCAAAAAATTCTTTCCATTTCAATAATTAAAGAAAAAAATTATTTTTCGAATTCCAACGTTAGTACTGTCGAGTCGTTAATTTTATATGCCGTGTTTTTAGCACACAAAGAGAAAAATCGTTCGTTTAGTTCGCTACGGCTGTCATGTCGAGCAGAAAATCGGTATTCCCTTTTAATTTATACGATTCGAATGTACACGTGTTTGATTCGAATGATGGTGACAATTTGAGAAAAAAATTGAAGCGAAAATTTGTAAGAGCTTTTGTAGGATTGTAATTTTTTGAGGAGGGACACACTACGAACAAAGAATTATTTTAATTGATGATGCTGGAAAATTAAAAAATTGAATTGAAAAATTTTCGGAAAAAAATTGCACACCAGTTATAAAAATGAATCGTTCTTTGTTCCACAAAGTCTTCTCGACGATTTTCAAAAAAAAAATGAGTAATATTTTCTTTTAAAATTATTTTAAAATCCTTCGAAATGTTGAAGGAGGGGAGAAATCGTTGAATTAAAAATGATAAGAAGTCATTGGAGATTTTCATGAACAGAAAATAATACCTACATTGGAATAGGGACCCCAACCAAAAGGGAGGAGGAAGGGGAAAAACAGCTTGTGCAGTCCCAAGTACCAGAGCCATAGTTTTAGTTGAAGAAATAGGTTATGAGTGGGATATTTTTATAAAATTATTTTTTATGGAGAAAATATAATAGAGAATCTGACGTTTTCTTAAACAAAGGCTCTGGTGTGATTTGGGGGTCATTTGGCCCTTGGTGGAACTTTGACAAAATTTTTATGCCATTCGACTTGCCTATGTAGAAGATGATTTTAGAGCGCAAAAACGAATTTTTACCACACCCCCCGGGGGCGGGGGCCTCAAAATACGTGATTTTCACTCTAAAAATTCTATCTCCGCGAGTTTTCAACCGATTTTTTTCAAATTTGGCATGTAAGCAGAGATACTTGAGGGAAGTACCCTGAAATTTTTTCAGATTTTTTCGACCACTACAATGACCTTAAATTTGACCTTGAAAGTTTAAAATCGCCCTGGGGGCACCGTTTTGGCGTGTGGTATAAAGAAAAATATATTTTCATGTTTCTCACTCTATTTTACACTACTTAGAATTTTTTTCAATTTTTTTTGAGTGGTGGCCTATGCGCGACGTTCAAAAAACCGATAAATCGGTCGTTTTACCTAGTACTTGAGAAATACACTTTGAAAAAAGACAAACATGTTAATCGCAATTTTATAGCTGGAAAAGCTTCTATATGATGTCCAGAGTCTTTGATAAAGTCGCATCGCCCCAGCCCCTATTGCTTTTTGAGGGGGGGGGGGCTTATGAAAGAAAAAATTGTTTTGCACCGATTTCGCTCAAATTCACGTAAACGGTTCTGTAGGTGTAGAAGTACTCCCCAAATTTTTTTAGCCCCCCTCGACCTCAGGGGGCTGAGCGATCGTTTCCCAAAGTCGGACATTTTTGGTTAAGATGACAAAAAAATCGAGTTTTTCGACTATAAAACCGCTCCAAAATTCTAATTTTGAAAAACTTGGTATTTTCTGTGCACATTTTGAGGTGACGAATCCGACTAGCCCATCAAATTTTTCATTCGAATGGTTTACACCCCCCTCCCCATCACGGCCCGTTTAAAAGTGTACAGATCGTGGGTTTTTCAAAAAAAAATAACTTTGTTACATAGGTGACCCAAAAATGGCATTTCGCGAGAAGGTGAAAATTTTTTTATTCAAAATGTTCAATTATGATGTCTCGAGTGTGTGGTAAAAAAGCACCGCACCTACTCCTCGTTCTTTTTGCTGGGGGGGGGGGGGGAGTGAGGGAGCTCGTTTCAAAAAATGTTTTTTTTCGCATCGATTTTGGTCAACTTTACATGTCAACTTATTAAGGTACAAAAATATTTGTTTACGAACATCAGCTCCCGACACATCAGGGGGTTGAGCCATTATTTCTCAAATCTGAGCAGTTTTTTGAAAAATTACATAGAAATATTCCCCAAAAAATTTTAGGCTCCCGCGACTTAGGAGAAAGGTTTAGCCATTGCTTCCTAAAATTTCAGGTTAGTATCTGAATATTTTTCATTCACCTAATTGAAAATTTAAGTAGGTTGATACAATTCCACTTGCCCCCTGATGTGTCGCGAGCTGAATTTTGTAAAAAAAATATTACGAGGTCATTTTTTTCTGAAAACCCCACGATCTGTACACTTTCAAACGGGCAGTGATGAGGAGGGGGTGTAAACCATTCGAATGAAAAATTTGATGGGCTAGTCGGATTCGTCACCTCAAAATGTGCACAGAAAATACCAAGTTTTTCAAAATTAGAAGGCTAAAAATTTTTGGGGAGTACTTCTACACCTACAGAACCGTTTACGTGAATTTGAGCGAAATCGGTGCAAAACAATTTTTTCTTTCATAAGCCCCCCCCCCCCTCAAAAAGCAATAGGGGCTGGGGCGATGCGACTTTATCAAAGACTCTGGACATCATATAGAAGCTTTTCCAGCTATAAAATTGCGATTAACATGTTTGTCTTTTTTCAAAGTGTATTTCTCAAGTACTAGGTAAAACGACCGATTTATCGGTTTTTTGAACGTCACGCATAGGCCACCACTCAAAAAAAATTGAAAAAAATTCTAAGTAGTGTAAAATAGAGTGAGAAACATGAAAATATTTTTTTCTTTATACCACACGCCAAAACGGTGCCCCCAGGGCGATTTTAAACTTTCAAGGTCAAATTTAAGGTCATTGTAGTGGTCGAAAAAATCTGAAAAAATTTCAGGGTACTTCCCTCAAGTACCTCTGCCTACATGCCAAATTTGAAAAAAATCGGTTGAAAACTCGCGGAGATAGAATTTTTAGAGTGAAAATCACGTATTTTGAGGCCCCCGCCCCCGGGGGGTGTGGTAAAAATTCGTTTTTGTGCTCTAAAATCATCTTCTACATAGGCAAGTCGAATGGCATAAAAATTTTGTCAAAGTTCCACCAAGGGCCAAATGACCCCCAAATCACACCAGAGCCTTTATGACTTTTTCAAGACTTTTTCCATATTTTCAGCAGATTAAAGAATTCTCCCTTTCCTTCACTCATTTTTATCGCTCATTCTGATGAATTAAATCTTTGAATAATATAGTTTGCAATTTTTTGAATTTTTAGAGATGCATATTTTTATATTTTTACTTTTTGGAATTCAATTTCGAGCTAATTTCATGACCAGGGTTCGTACTATTTCGATCCAATACCTACCATGATTTCTCGATGACCAGGGACAGACGTCACGTCGTGAGTAAAATAATTTCATAGATGAAAATTTTGTTGAAATTTCGTACTTTTTGATTTTTTTTTTTTTGGTAATTTGTACTCGTTTTGTATTCGGTACCTTGATCGACTTTTTCAGAATTCTCCATGACGTTCATAACCAACCACTTCTTCCCCGAAATCATGACTTTTTCTATTTTTCATAATCTGTATTCGTGGATTGAAAACGGGCTCATGATAATTTATTGTGGGTGTGCGCAGCGAGGTACGTGACTCTTCCAGCACTCCGCGTTTACCACTTCATTTCTCCCTTCAGACATCAGCCCATTTTCGTTTTTTGGTCATACTAGCAAATGCATAAAAAAAATTGTAGAAGTCGCCGAAAATACTTCATCTATAGAGAAATTAGATAATTTGGAACAAAGTGCCCAACAAAATTTTTTAATGAAAAATCAGGACTTTCGTAGGACATTTCCCCAACATTTCACAATTTTTTAATTTTTTTTGGGGGGGGATAAATTTTTCTCTAGATTTTTTTCATTAGGTAAAAAAAATTAAACTGAAAAAATTTCAAAAAATAATTTCAACGTTTCGAAAAAGGAGGAAAATAAATTCAAAATTTCAAAGTTTGTTTGAACAAAAGAGAAAAAAATCAGGATTTTTGGACAGAAAAGAGAGACCAAATCAGGACATCAGGGCGCATAAGCAAAAAACAGAACTTGCACGATTGTTGAGACACTTCGTAGAATAGCATTCAAACCTTAAATAATTATGAAAATTGTCAAAAAATCATGAAAATCATTTGAAATGGCATGCAATCCATCAAAAGATCGCACATCGAGAAATATACTAAAATGTTGTTCGAAGTAATTTGAAAGATGTCTAAAAGATCGCAGACATTATTTCAGTTTTTATAAAAATAATGGAAAATGCCATAAAAATCGTGAGAAATGTCACAAAAATTATCAAAAATATTTTTAAAAAGTCATAGAATCGTTTCAAAATATCATAAACCGTGATCAAAATATCATTTCAAAATCATTACCTATAAAAATCATATCAAAATGTTATCATCAAAAATTGCATCAAAATCGTTGAAAACGTCATCAAAAGTAAATAAAAAAAAATCATAAAAATGATTCAAAATGTCATAAGAATCGCTTAAAAATCAAAAATACTTCTTCAAAATTCAGATCAATCACAGAAAATACCATAAACTTATATCAAATTGCGAAAATCTGATGAAAATTGTAACAGAATCATCTTCACAAGCGATAAGACGTAATTTAATTACCAAAATCTATCAAAAATATCAAAATATCATCAAGGTGTCTAACTGTCAACCAGAATTTTCTATGAGCAAAAATCAGAGGCTTTCCACTCTCCTTTCAAAATCACGAATTTTGACAAAAACACCAACATTTTTCCGAAGTGTCATAAAATGAAAAATAATCGAAAATAAAAACTAACATAAAACTTACGAAAATATTCGAGATAATCTCATAAAAATTATTTTAAAATCCATAAAAAGTTATTATCTCGACAATTTTGAATTTTGACTTTTTTTTTTCAAAAAAATCATTTTCAAGATTTATTTTGTTCTGTAACTCGATACGTAATTTTTTCAATATCCCCTTAAAAAAAGAACATATCTCGTGCCAGTAAATCAGAAAATTCTCCACCGAGAATAGATATATTTATCTTAAGATTACTTGTATTCTCCAAAGACCCATTTCAAAGAATAACTGTTCACATTACTTGAAGGTAGCGACGGGTACTATTTAATTTTCACCATGCGCCATTATCTTCGATAAAAAATTGACTTTCTCAATATCCATACCTGAAAAAGAACAAAAAGAAAACCCCATATAAGTAAATAGAAAGAGAAAATCATCACTATAAAACACACATCTTACGAATACGAATCAATAAACCGTTGTTGAAGATGACTCTTCAGTCTTCACAAATATCATAGTCATACGTAAGTTGTATCGCAATATTCGCCATAAAAACGAATAACCTCAAAATACCGATACGAAGTAGCGAGTACCACAGCGGTAACGTATCTTCGAGTACTATAAATACAGCAACTCGATAACGTTGTTACCAAGTATAAGTACATATAAAATAACGAATATACAAAACACGACGGCGGCAACGCGACGAATGGATGAATAATCCAAATCATTCATTTTTTTTTCTCATCCACAGCACAGTTATAGCTTCTCCATGACCATATACTCGTATTTATATAAAAAAAGCAACCAGGGAAATCTACCAAAGCGTGGTTTCTTCTCGACGGATATTTTCCAGCTTATTTCATATTCCAAATGCACGAATGCTGCAGCATCGAATCGGGTACGAGAATCTAAAAACCGAGATGATTTTTTGGCGCGAGCGAATTATTAAGACCGCATTTAAGAAATTTCTCAAAACGCTTCGGCAACGTTTAACGAGATATCATTTATTCGACGAACGTGACCTGTGTGCAGATCTGCTGCGGCTGGAAACCCTGCATAGTCGTCATCATTTCGCATACAGTATCACCAGCCCGGCGTAACCTCATCTGTCTGCATCCAGCGAGTGAAGAAAAAACTCGGATGAATGTTTTAATCCACGTACTTGGTGATTTTTGCAAATAAGCGCAGATTTGAAGGCATCTCTTAGCAATGGCGTAGCCAGGAATTTCTCATTGGGTGGGTCAGAACTTTCATAATTTTTAGAGAAATTTTGAGTTCAGTACCCCCTGCTCACAAAATTTTCTTTCACTATAAAAATACTTGATTCAAAATTTGAATAAGTTACAAAAATATTTAGGAGTTGCACTGGTGTTATGAAATTTCAGAAAAAAAATTGATGGGTAGGAGGGTAACCAGCGAGTGGGCTGGGTGGGCCAGGTCCACCTAAAATATCATTTAGCCCAGACGTGGCACACATACTGTCTTAATTTGAATCAGTCAAATTGACTGATTAAAAAAGGCAGAACTGGGTCACTGAAAAAAATCAGTGAAAAATTTACTGATTCAATTAGTGGATTTTCATTTTTGAATCAGTAATTTTTTTCTCAACTACTGAAATGAATCAGTAAAAATTTTAATAATTACTGATTCAATCAGTAAATTCAAATTCAAATTTTTACTGATTCATTTCAATATGTAGTTAATTGCTGATTCAATCGGTAAATTGAAATTTTTACTGATTCATTTCAGTTGTTAGGAAAAAATTACTGATTCAAAAATGAAAATTCACTAATTGAAGCAGTAATTTTTCACTGATTGGGAGTTAAATTTCTCAGATTAACAGTAGAATTCAATGGAATTTTACTGCCAATCCAGTAACGCAATTTTGTCGATTTCAATCAGTCAATGTTCAGTTTTTGACTGATTCAAATTAAGAAAGTAACAGAAAAAATGAAAAAGCATTATTGTACCCACTGAAAAAATTCCTTAAAAAAATTTTAAGTTTCATAAGACAACATACTCAACACTCGACCCGAGTATTGCCAGAACTCTCTTAATCTGAATCAGTCAAATTGACTGATTAAAAAAGGCAGAATTGAGTCATTGAAAAAATCAGTTAAAAATTTGATGATTCAATTAGTGAATTTTCATTTTTGAATCAGTAATTTTTCCCTGATTGGGAAATCACATTTCACAGATTAACAGTGGAATCAGTCATCAGCGCACCCAGAAATTATTTAAGGGAGGTTCTTAGAATTCGGAAAAAATAGGGGGGGGGGGTGAAATTTCAATAAAAAAATTTGGTAACTTGTTATTTCAGTGGCGCTGACGTGGTCAAGGTATTATTCATAAACGGATTTGTATTGAGCCAAGTAAAATTAAAAAATTACGGAATTTTAGTCATTTTCCACTGATTTTTTAGTCAAAATTACTGATTTTTTCTGACAAACAGGGAATTGATTGAGAAATCAGTGATTTTTGACCGAAAGATTAGTGAAAAATCCTCAATTTTTAAAATAGAAGGATTAAAATACTGCCCGAGCGAAGCGAGGGCGAAATTTTTTTGAAAAATTATGTTACAAGAGCAAAAAAAATTCACTTTTTTCACATTTTTGTAATGAAAAATCTCCCGTTTGAGCTTAAGAGGGGGCTCGAGCCCCCTGAGCCCCCCACCCTTGGGTGCGCTTATGGAATCAGTGGAATTTCACTACCAGTTCAGTGACTCAATTTTGTTGATTTCAACCAGCCAATCTTCAGTTTTTGACTGATTCAAATTAAGAGAGAAGGCAGGATTGGCTCTGCTTTGCGGGTTGAAGTGAACTTGTGTTTTTTGGCTTTATTCATCGTTTTACCTTTTTTTTCAAATTATTTTGAATGGTTTTTGTATTTAATCGAAGAAGTAATAAACAAGAAATGCCAGTCATAAAGGGTGGTTGATAAATTTCAATTTTCTCAAGTCGACCACATAAATTTTCAAATTTTTGATTTTTTTCAACGTTGAATTTAAATGTTTTTCAAATTCTCTTAAAAATCTTTAAACATAAATTTGTTTTTTTTTTCAATTCTAAGTTTTTAAAAACATTTTTCTTTTAAAATTATTGTTTTAACCACTACTTTATCTCGAAATATGTTGAAACAATGTCCTTAGGAATCAAAAATTGGATTTTGAGTGGAGATTCACCCGTGATTCTACTCCCTCTGAAAGGCCCAAAATCAGTGTCAACTCAAAAACCAATTTTTGACCCGGTTTCAGCATTCAGGCTCACCTGACTCACCTGGCTCACATTTGATTCCAAAATTTTATCTTTTTTTACAAAATTATAATCTTTTCTCAACTCTTTTTCCAGTTTTATAAACAATTTTTTTTTTCAAATTTCAACTTTGAGATTTTCCTCAAAATATTCCTTCTAACTATAGAATTTTATCGTGAATTCCTCGTAATTTTTTTTTTTAAATCAAAATTTCTCGTAGTTATACTTCATGATTTTGATCACTGATAATAAGATTTAAAGTTTTTATGTTAATTTATTTCTAGTTTTGAAAAGTGAAAAATTTGTGAATTTATAATTATACTTTTTTAGTTTTATAAAGTCCAGGACGCGAATTATGAATGTAATATTCGCTCATTTTCACCTTCCTCTGCCCCACATACCTGGATTGAATTTTTTAGCCCATCTAAAATTTTTTGGAGCCCATTTGGTCCACCTATTTATTATTCTCTGGGGAAGATTTTTTTGGAAGGATACAAAGTGAGTATGGAGACTTGAAATGCCAAAAATGGAAGGAGTAAAAGGAAGCTATTTTTCGCACAGTGGCCTCAAATAGTTCATATAATTGTTATTTTGTTCATACCCGAGCAAATCGAGGGCAAAGTTTGAAAAATTGGATTTTTTAATGCCCAAAAAGACATTTATTCATGTAACATTAATTTTAAAAAAATAATTGTTGATCTCATGGGGGGAGGAAGGAATCCCTTTGCTACCCCACTATCTCTCGGGAATTTGGAGCCAGGAACGTGTAATTGACAAATATTGCAAAAGCTGCAAATTCGAGATCTCTTGGGATTTTGGAGCCAGGTACACATGTAAATGAAACCGCAAAACCAATAAGCCAAATGCAAGGTACGTAATACCGGAAACAGTTAAATAAGATAATCGAATTTCACCCAGAGACGATTTTTCATCAGCTCGACTAACGACAGCTTTGGTACTGGACAAGGGCGCACGGGCGGAGTAATAACTGATGGTCTATACGAGTATACGGACAACACGACGCCTTTATCCCTTCAAAGGTCTTCTGTTTCTAATTTAAACCGTTCCAGGTCACCTGTTAGTATTTCAGACTGTTTAAGGAGGCGAGAAGCCGACGTAATCTTTCACATTTGGTTATTTTCAACTCGACTGCGGTATGCTCTATTTGCATCTGGTGCACAGATTTCTTTTATTTTCTTTCTTTTTCGTCGATGCTCGAAAACAAAAAGACCTTTTTCGGATGTTTTTTTTTACTCGAACGAACGTGTAAATGGTGAGATCGCGAGGATATAATTTTTGAAAAATTTTAACGATGACGTTGTGTGGTCCGAAGAAGTTGAGGCGGTCGCTACACGACGACAATCATTATTATCTCATTACACGTTAAAATAGTAACGTTTTTTTCTACCCCTCGTACCTCATCCGGCCTTTTGCTCGGACCATCTTTCATCACGCCGCGCCGGTCTCCATCATTCTTGGGCATTTTGCTGCCACAAGTTATCATCATGATGCAAATTCAACCGGCGTCGTGTTGCGTACAGGTCGAGAGCTCGCAATTGCTCATCGCGTATCAATTGAAACCTTGCCCTTATTATTCCACTATGGCTAACACGATTGTTGGCCGATAAAGCCAAACAGCGATAACAATAACGCGTCGCACGTGACGGGATGTAATCGAATCGCCGAGTAATTCGTCGTGAATTTCGAAGACGCCCTGGCCTCGCCTATGGATGCTATTTCTTATGCAGGAAGTACGATTTATCTACATAGACCTACCTAATACCTGCACATAGGTTTTGAATCTAGGCGAAAGCGCATCATTTTCATACCTTGATAAACGTGACGTGTGCTCGGTCCATCGCTCGTCGCGCTGTGCCGCCTCGCGCCTTGCGCTCTTTTGGCCATCGTCGTTGACGATGACGACGTCGCTGCATTTACTTAGCAGCCTATGTACGCGTACTACGTTTTACACTCTACTAACACATACACGCTGTTTAATTATTAGCCAAGCGTAAATAAAACACGCTTTTTTACTACGCTATTTATTTTACCTATTACCAACCTGTGCCTGTGCCCGGCTCGGATCTGGGTTAAAAGCAAGTGCAAACAACGGTTACGAGTTCGGCATCGGCGATCTGGGTAAATTTAGATATCTACGGTGGCCGATTACGTAGACGCAGACACGTTGCAGGTGTATTTTTTCAAAGTCGACTGTACCACGGATAAATTACGCTGTACAGAGTACCAAAACCATTTGCCAACCCCTGCTAAGACGACACTAATTAATGGGTATGGAATGATGGATTGAGTTCGAGATAAGGGTGTCTGGTACCAGCGGGATGCATATTACCGATCTTACGATTATTTCTCATTCCGTTTATTATAATTTTTACTTCTTGTTTCTTTTTTGAAAAAATGGTAGGAGGAACGGTTGTATTTATTTTTAAACCAAGTTCCTCGAACAAAAAGATAGTCGAGTTATTGATCGAGATCAAAAATTTCAGTTTGAAAATCTCGAAGTACTTATATGATAATTATAAAAAAACAAAAAAAAATTGTAAAAAGAAAGAATGTTTATAAACCATGGCTTTGCATAGAAGATAATAATAGGAGTGAGGAGGGGCGGGGGGGGGGCTGATTGAAAAAATGTGTACAGTACAAAAACATTTGAACAGAAAATGTACGTACTTTGGCCAAATCATTCTGCCAAAAAAATTGTTCTTCGAAGGTCGAAATTAAATAAAAATGAAGAACATGGAAAATTGTATAGAAAATAAAATTTCAGAGGAAGAAAATTACATTTTCGGGCACCGAACACAGATTTTGGGAATAAATAAGGACTTTAGTGATTTTTTATGAGGCAAAAGTGATATATTTTTCGAAAAAAGTGACCAATTTTTCAATTTTTTTTTCTCATAAATATATACACAGCTCCCCCCCCCTCCAATTTTTTCATAACTCAAGCTGTATTTCTCCCTGCGATAGTTATGAAAAAACTTTTTCTTCTGAAATTTTTTTTATTAATAAATCTTTGTCAAAGTATCAATCAACAAGGCTGGTAAACTAATAAGTAGGAAAAAAAAGATTTGATAGGACTTTTTTTTTTATAAATATTAGTATTTTAAAAAAATTTATGCAAGAGTGGTAGGCCGTTTGAACGAAAAAAGTGACTTTAGAATGAAAAAATGACCAATAGTGACATTTTGCAAAAAAAGTGACTTTTAGTGACCAACCTTGAAATTAGGGGACAAGTCAGTAAAAATTTCGTATTACAAATCACTCAATTTTTCAAATGTTTTCGAACATATAATGATTCATCTCTGATCACTGATCAGTATGATCAGGCATGAGCAGGTCAATAAAATAAAGGTTTTCGAATATATTTTCATGTGCCGTCAGGAATGACCAAGTATGACCAGGTATGATCAGGCTTGATCAGGCTTGATTCAGGCATGATCATGAAAAAGCCAAATTTTAGGAAAAATTATGCGTGAATAAAATTTGGCTTTTTCATGATCATGCCTGATCAAGCCTGATCATACCTGGCCATATCTGGTCATTCATGACGGCACATGAAAATATATTCGAAAACCTTTATTTTATTGACCTGCTCATGCCTGATCATACCTGATCAGATATGATCATACCTGCTCAATCGCGGCCATTTTTCTGGCCTGCTCAGGCCTGACGATTTTTCCCTGGGTTAAATAAACTCGGAAGTCATGAACATAAATTAAAAATCACGCCTTCCAAATATATCCCCTAGGGTGTTTCATGTGACATTTTTTTAAATTTTTGAATGAAATTTCTGATTTTTAAAACCAGTAGAAAGAGACTCTACGAAAAACCCTTCATCAATTTTTTAATAAGAGACGTCTCTTAAATTTTTTTAGCGAAATAAGGATCACTAAAAATCATCGCCAACGTCATAGAAATTTTAATTTTTTCGATTTCTGAGGAAAAAAGCGGTTAAATCTCATGAAACAGTGTTTGAAAAAAAATCAGCAAAACCAGTTTTTTCACTCACCCACAGAACCATGTACTTACAAGCCTGGATATAGAAACCACCCTTGGATGTCAAAAATTCGTTTTTGAGTTGAGGTTTCCCCTGATTCTATTCCTTCCGAAAATCCCAAAATCAGTGTCAACTCAAAAACCAATTTTTTTTACCCCTAAGGATGCTTTTCATATGCAGGCTTACACATGGAATAGAGGATTGAAAATAAAATAATATATTTTTAGGCGGATAAATTAAATTTAAATTTAGGGTCAGAAAAATATAAAATATTCACTCAATAACAAATTATCAATGATTACCACCCCCACCCATCTTCAAAAGTGCAATAAATCAGAAAATCAAATTCTTCAATAGTGCTAAAAAACAGATTCGTAATTGATTTTCAATCTTTATAGAAGTGGGTGGTGCAACTTTTTACCAAATTCTGAATCGATTTTTGAACCGATTTTATGACTTGTCGCCTCTCCAGAGCGAAAAAAAAATAAAATATCATTTTACTGGAATTTTTTTCCTAAATCTGAAAACAAAAACTGCAACGCAATTCATAAAGAATGAACCTCAGAAACAGATTTACGATGAAAAATTACAAGAGAAGCCATGTTTTCTCCAACATCAAAAACGAAAAAAAAATTGGTAAAAAAATTATAAGCTTTGAAGTTTATTTTTGATTCCTCAAAAATAAATTCTTTCATTTAATATTCAACACATCATTTTTACAAACTTTACCATTTTTACAAAGGTTAGTAGATACCTGCTTTAAAATTTCAAAATATCCAATTTATGGTCCGTTTTCTCAGAAAGCATCATAAATTAGATTAAAAAGGGATCAAAAATAAGCTATTTTGTGGTATTTTGTTCAAAATTACGAAAATAATGAGAAAATTTTGAAAATTATTCAGCGATTCTAATTTTCCTATGTTCACATTAAAATATTTATCAAGTAACGAACCTCTCAGGACGTCTACTGGATTTTAAAAATGAAAAATTTTGCTATTTTCGCTTATTTATTTCATTTTTTGTACTTTGAATTTTCTTTAAAAGTACCCCCTTCCCCTTAAGTACTCTTATATCTGTTACAGGAAAGTTAAGGCTTTTTTGTTTTTTTTGGCAGTTTCATTATTCAAGGTTGTGTTGTCACAGGTACGAAACAGCTTGACGACAAATTGATTGTACGATAGGAAAAAGAATAAACAATTTTTGTTTACCTTTCAATCAAAAATAAAATAAAAAACATGTAGAAAATTTTTCTTTTTATAATGAAATTGTTAAAAATTTTGTTTTTGTGTTTTTTTGCTTGTAGACCTACCTAGATACCTCGCCTCTGAATACAATTTTTTTTCATCAAGTTTTTCATCATGTTTAAAAATTTTGAATTGATTAACATCTCGTTAGGTACACGAAGAAAAATTATAATTTTTCAAAATATTGTAGCGATTACTTTCTCATTCTGAATCAGTGAAAAACTATTATTAAACAATCAGAATCGCAGAATTTCATCGATAATCAGTGATTTTTATGGATTTTTACTGATTTATAAATGAGAGAGTATCGATTGCATTAGGTGAGGACCAAGGACTAAGAATAAAACGGTCAATAGTTATTAAATTTACCCCCCCCCCCCCACAATATCTCAAAAAGTAAAAATTGACCCAATCTGTCAACAGCCTCAAAATTATACAAATAAAATTTGTCACCCTTTTCAATATTTTTTTCACGCGAAAAGTAATTCTTCAATCACCGATCAATTTGCTGTCAGTGAGTACATTTCGAATTTTTCGCCTCGATAATTTGAAAAATCATTGAAAAAAGCCCACGCAAATCCGCACGCCACTATTTCATTTTAAAAAATGCCCGAAATTTTCCAATAAATAAACCCACCCTAATAAAAAATCACTCTCAATTTACCCGAACATAAAAATTCCCTTGAAAGTAACCAAAACCACACCGAAACGACCGTTTAATAAATACTCATCAAGGGCACCAGATCAAGCACCTTTTTCACGTACCTTCGTATAATCACTATACGAAAATTATTAACCCTTTTCGATATAGTCTGCCGAGTAAAAATTTACATAATTTTACGCTTTCATTGCGGAAAACAGGGTACGCAGAGTGTGACACATAATGACGGATATTTCCAACGTTTCCAAAGTATACGCAATAGGCAAAGGCGCTCTTACCCCTCGTACCAATATCTACGTTTCGTTCAACTTTGAAGCTCAGCACAAGCAGACGAAGCACAGCGCCGCGTTTTGCGAAAATTTACCCTTTTTAAAGGTATCCCCATGTTACTATGCTGTATGTGAACACCCTCGACACACGCAGACAAAAACAACATTCAGAGGGGATTTTCACAGAGCAGTGAAATCTTATGGTCGTTTTAAAGGTTAGTGTGTTTATGGAAAAAGCTGCCAGGCAATGTCGCGAATTAATGCGTTCAACGTATCGTTTAGATACCATGACCTGGGCCAAGTTACATTCCATGGATAATATTCTCGTTTCATATCGGTGAGGGTGTCTATACTGCTGAATCTGAAAAATGAAAATTCTTGCTATTTTGTGAATTTTTTTCGCCATTTTTAGGCAATTTTTCTTGCTTCGAATTTGCCCAAAAAAAAAGAACCCATTTTTTTATTCTTCCACTACGAAATTCGAGAAAATAAAAGAGGAAAATGTCGAAAACTCTTGCTTTTTGCAGTAAAATTGTTAAAATCCTTGATATTTTCTGTTTTTTTTTTTTTTTTTTTTTTTTTTTGCTACTGAGGTGAAATTCTGACTATTTTTCAATTTTTCTTGTTTCTCTTGACAGTGACATTATTAATTTGATTTTACGAGGAAGGTTAAATTTTTCAATTTTTTTCCAATCCAGACCCAGATGAAATTGAATTTATTAGCCACCGAAAGAAAGCGAGAACGTGGTATACCTCGTGTATCCGGCTTATTGCAAAAAAAAACCAGATGCGGTACGGAGGTTTGTGTGGTTAATACGAAGCAAAATGATAATGGCTAATACCATTATAAATATTGGTCCGTGCGTGACTCTCGAATACGTATGTATTGTTCGCGATGTACACGAGTATTCGAGTATAGTTGGAAATATTGATATATGCCAAGTACGTACAATAAGGAGAGATGACATGAAAGTGTGAAAATCATACACGGTGACAATG
The DNA here is from genome assembly GCA_033439095.1 of Pseudococcus viburni. Lineage (NCBI taxonomy): Eukaryota > Metazoa > Arthropoda > Insecta > Hemiptera > Pseudococcidae > Pseudococcus > Pseudococcus viburni. Next base: position 402,412 of record JAVBJF010000256.1, read on the forward strand.
TCGTCGAGTCGAATTGTGGAAAAAATATTATGTAAACAAGCTCAGAATAGGTATATCCTCTCGGATTCATCTTTCCAACACATCTACGACCCGATAAGCTAATAAATTTGTATATTTTGGATTTCGCATCCGCGATAACGACGTAGTACGGGGTTTTTTCGCGAAGCACAACGCCAACGAGATTTCCAAAGGTGTTGACGTTTCCATCGAGACGACAAGAGCAGGGAAAAGAAGCGACCACGTTCGACGAAATTTATTTTCATTTGTCACATCGTTTTCAAGACGCTTTTTCGAGAATGGCAAGAAAAATCACACTCGCACGTCCCGCAAAGAGGAGGAAAAAAATGTGGAAAAGGAAAAACCTCGGTATTTCTTTAAAGTCGCAGTCGCTAGAGCTACGGAGGGACGAGGTAGGTGTATTTGCAGACTCCGCGTGTATTCCAAGTCTGCTGATCCGTGAGTTGTATTCGAAATCAGGTTCTGGAAGTTGGGGGATCTTGTATAAAACGTTTACAGAATCGACAATAAGTCTAACCGATAAAAAGTTATTATTGGCGGTTATTTATCGCCTTTACATGCTTACTCTAATCTGTATTAACCCCGCAAGAATACGTTCAACTTTTCGCCGAAAAATACGCCACGGTGGTTAAAACATCGGGTGAAAAAAAATTTTTCAAGAATTTTCGCAGATGAGCCGGAACCGAGGGAGGGATAAACTTTATATACGTAATGAGGGATTAATTTAACCGAGCTGAGTTTTCGGTAAGAATCAGAAAACGAGCTCGGTATCATGTGCGGCCATTTGTAATTCTAAAATTTTCTATTCGATTGTATAATATTTCGGCGCCCATAAATCAAAAAATCCTGCCCCCACGCTTCTGCATCCGTCATCGTAACGCCAAACTTAGCAAACATGGCGCGCCGACTATTTACATTTTATTACTTATTTCACTACAACGTGTAGTTGAACCGCGGCGCTGAGACTCGAGATGTATATTTTTTTTTTTACCAAACTAATTCATCCCTTTATTATTTACCGCAGCTGTACGCCGCGTAGTCTCATGCAAAATATTTACGCGGTCGCGTAATCGATGCTATCTTACCAGAGCGGTACTTTCATAAAGAAATACTTGTCCGATGGAGACGGTGAAATATGCAAGTCCACGATGCCGTCGACGACAATCGGATCCACGGCTAGTTTTGTGTTTTCATAAATCCGAATACCCAGATGGCCTCGTGCAGTTTGGAATTCTTTTTGTTTTATACGATTTTTTTTATACCGTGAAATATGCTCGATTCATTTATATTCGAAATTTCTCAAAGTATATTCGATTTGTCGAGATCGTGTCACAATAGATTAATGAGCGTTTCTGATCACCCCTGGTAACATATGAGAACGGGTTGACTCGCGTCAAAGTGTCGGATTCGTTGGTTGGTGCATTTCCTATATGTACGATCGGTAGCCGAGTTACATTATAAATGTACATTTGAATGAATTAGATTTTTTTACAACAGTAGATAAGTCGAAGGAATGCTTTTTTTTAAACGCATCACATCTTTAGGGAACCGTTTCTGAGAAACGTTTTGTCTCAGTGAATAAACAGCGTGAAGCGGGGAACGAAGTTATGGACGATTTGTCTTCAGCGGTTCGCATCTCGTGAGAGATGTTGAAAAAAAATCCCAAGTGCGGCGAGACCAGTGAAAGTGGGTAAATTTATTATTAGATGATAGGGAAAGCAAAAATGCGTGTAAAAGAGGAACATAAACGAGAGTTTTTGGATCAAAAAATAAGACTATTTTGGGAATAAAATGAAAAAAAGAAAAAATGATTATTTTGCATTAGAATTTGGGATAAAATGTAATATTATAATGTAAGCAAGAGAAAAATTCATTAGAGGCCATAATTATGCCAAAAAGTTACAAGATTTCGAAACAAATCATGAAAAAGTCAAGCTTTCGAATTGGAGGCAATAAAAAATTCGAGATTTTGAATCAAAATTGTGAAAAAGTCATATTATGTAATTCAGAATCAAGGCATGAAAAAATCGAGATTTCGAATTAAAAGTCATACAAGAACAAAGTCAAGATTGTAAATCAGAAATCATAAAAAAAAAGTCTAAATTCTGAATCAAATAGGTAATGAAAAAGTAAAAAATTTTAAATAGAAAATCCAGAAAAATTCAAGATTTTAGACCAAAAATTATGAAGAAATAAGACAGCATTAAAAGGCATGAAAGAGTCAAAATTTCGAATCCGAGGTCATGAAAAAGTTGATAATTTTGGCTCCAAATTTACAAAAACGTCATCATTTTGCATAAATTTATGGCAAAATCAAGAATTTGGCTCAAACGTTATGAAAAAAAAATTTCAAATCAAAAATCATGATGCAGTCAAGATTTTAGGCCAGAAATCACAAAAAAATCAACATACGAGTATTACGTAAATCAAGTTATGGAAAAATCATGATTATGAATCAAATCAAAAGTCTCGAAGAAGTCGAGAATTTTGAAGCATAAATCAGCATAGAATGTTTAAAAAAGTCATAGAAGTCATAGATCTAAGGCAAACTTAGAAAAACTCATAGGTACTTTGTCAAAAAACTTCACAAAAAATTCGATATCTTTCAGTTTTGAAAAAAATTATAACAGAGTCGCAATTTTTGGAAAAAGAAAAGACATTTTTTGGAACGTCATAATACAGGGTGCCTAACAAAGATTGTTGAGCAAAAAGCTTGACTTAGCTTGACCTTTTGGAATGACTTTTTGCATGACTTATCCGACCCCCCCCCCCCTATCTATACATTTGTGAGCTTGTAGCTGATAACGTGATAACATAAATACTGGGCCAAAAAACGAAAAATAAAATAAAAAATTTTTCCCCCAATTTTTCAAGGGTAAGTAAATGGGAGTTTTTTTTGGATTTTTGAAAAAAGCTTGACCTTTTGAGTAAATCAGGGTAAATTGGTATTGGTTAAAAAGCTTGACTTTTCAGGACCGACATGACTCTTTTGAAAAAAGCATGACTTATCAGGACAGCTTGACCTGTTAGACACCTTGTAATATTGATTCAACAACCTCAGGATCAAAACTCAAAAATTTATAATTTTGCTTGAAAAATAAAAAAATAAATTTGCTCAAAAAATTTTAGACTGCTTTTTTAAAAAAAATTTACAACTGAGATGAAAAAATGCATGATCTTCACAAAAAAGGAAAAGTAATAACTCAATCATAATATTTCAACCGAAATTCTGACTCAACAATTATTTTTTACATTGCTTGCCAAATTAAAATTTTTTAGTCAAAATTGAGACGTTCTGTGATTTTTTTCAGGATGATAATCCGTTTTCGATTTACAATTCATCAATGATTTATCGATTTTTTAATTGACTTTTTGTATTTTTTGAAGAAATACGAGTTTTTCCATTACCTTTCTCATCGTAATCGTATTTATTTGTGAATTTTTTAATCCATTGATAATGTTTTGTGACTTTTGACACAGAATTGTCAACTCGTAGTGACTTTCGAGTTTTGTATCAGAAATGTAAATTTTGATTGAGTTTATGATATTTTGAAATAATTTTACAAAGTTTTTAACCATTTTTCTAATCGAAACTATTGTTTTTGGCGACCCCCCCCCCGCGCCATTGTGACATTTTCATAACTTTCTGAGTTCTGGTAAAAATTGTAACTTTTAAAGCAATTTCAACAAAATTCAATATTTCTTACAAGGGAGCTACCCGAAGTCGGACACGCGGAATGAAAAAATTTTTTCACATGCTTGTAGAGCATCACCAAATACTTCCACAACCAAAATTTCAGCCCCTAAAGTTGATATAGGGGGGAGCTATGGAGGTTTGAATTTCGAAAAATCGCCTGAAACACCGAAAAATTACAAAAATCTAAATATGTAACTCGCGGTTTTTTGGTGTTTAGGAGATGGATTTTATACCAGGAAGGCCATCTGAAGATGGGATAGTCACCTAGATTCGAGTTTAACATCGGGGGGGGGGGGGGGATTTTCACTCATACATTGGTCGTTATTACAACTTTTCTACATCACGCATAAAATGTATGAGTGAAAATCCCCCCCCCATGTTAAACTCGAATCTAGGTGACTATCCCATCTTCAGATGGCCTTCCTGGTATAAAATCCATCACCTAAACGCCAAAAGAACGCGAATTACATATTTAGATTTTTGTAATTTTTCGGTGTATTGGGCGATTTTTCGAAATTCAAACCTCCATAGCTCCCCCCTATATCAACTTTAGGGGCTGAAATTTTGGTTGTGGAAGTATTTGGTGATGCTCTACAAGCCTGTGAAAAAAATTTTTCATTCCACGTGTCCGACTTTGGGTAGCTCCCTTGTTAGTCAAAATTATGACTTATTCTTTCAAAATTTCTCCTCCTTTTACAATTTTATGACCTTTGAAACGAAAATTGTGACTTCGATATGACTTCTTTTTTACTTTTTCATGACTTTTTTGAATTTGAAATAAAAATATTAATTTAGAATAATTTTTAGCCAAAAATCACAACTTTTTTCAATTTTTTTCTCTTGTCAAGTTTTTGTAACCATTGTGATAAGTGGAACAGAATCGCGTCTTTTTCATAACCATTCAAGTTTTAAATTACAATAGTGACTTTTCAGATGATTCTTTCACAAAGCAACTTGATTTTTTTGTCGATCGTGATTATATTCGAATTTCATTTATTGGTCACTTAATATCATTTCGCCACATCTGTTAAGTATAAAATTATGACTTTTTAAAAAACATTTTTAGGTACTGAACCAAAATTGTGAATTATAAAGGGTTTTCTCAAAATTTATAATTTAATTTACAACTTTAAGTCTTGTTGGTTAAAAACTACTTTGTAGTGTCTTTTCTCTTATTTTCCCAAAATGATGAAGATAACTGGAAGCTGAGAATGAAAACTCACTTTTGCCACAATTTTTTTTTTTCGTTTTTATGACGGATTCTAAAGAAATTTTATACCCTCTACAACCTGGTATTTTTACTTTTTTCCTAAACCGCTCTCTTCGGGCAGAAAATCGCAGTTGAAATCATGGGTTGGGATCAAAATTCACGTTTGCCATCTACAAATACAAACAAATTTCGTATACCCAATAGGTAGAGATCGAAAAAAGAAACATTTTTTGTCTCTTGGCATTTTTGCCCAAAATCAATCGTCTTCGAGTTATGAACCAGTTTCGAAATGCAATAAATGCATAAATTTTGAAATGCATTTTAAAATTGGTTCATAACTCGAAGACAATTGATTTAGAGCAAAAATGTCAAGAAAAAAAATTTTCTTTTATCAATCACTAATAATTTCGTTGCACGAAATTTTTGGTGGCTGTAAAAAAAATGCATGTTGGAGTCAAAACTCACTTTTGCCATTCTTCTCGCTTCATTATTAGAAGAGTATGTGATCAAAATTTTTTCAGGGAAGCCTATTTTCAGATCCTACTTGACAATATACGACGATTTTAGCACACTCAATGATCGGTAACTTTACTAAAATAGTTTTTTGCGTTTTTCTCAAAATCACTTATGGTGGCAAAAGTGAGTTTTTGATTCTCAGCTCCTCAACTTTTTTCAGTCTTTGATACAAATTTTTGACTTTTCAAGTTTTAAATAAAATGCAGCAACTTTTCAACAATTTTTTCAGATCTTTTCATAGATTTTTGCCAGTATTATAGTAATTTTTTCAATTTTTTTGCCAAAATTAAATTAAAACCCTTCACATTTAGTACATCACATTTAAACTCCAAAAAAGACACTTCTCAAAATACAATAAACTCAACCGAATCGTCCCCAATGGCACATACTCGAACATAAAACACCTAACCTAATACTCGTACACCGAAATTAAAGACAATCGTAACTCTAAAAACACTCTCGAGGTACCTACATTGTCTCTCCATGATCGTCACAATCCACACCCGACAAATCCCAAACACCATAGACCATAGTTCTGCTCTCCATAAAGAACCCCTTCGGCACCATCACGATGCAGCCTATGGGATCAGGAAAAAGTACACACGACAGTGGCGCTATGCGGGCACACCGGAGTAAAAGGCAAGGGCTGGCTAATAAAGGTGTATGTTAACTGCGCGAATGGCCATTAACGGAAAAACATAGCGTAATTACGACTATCAATGACTTGTTGGCTATAACATATCCGACGTTTTCTGCTCTTAATTACACGCTTTAAGGGAATTTTACGCTGCTAAAATTAACAAGTTTATATAGAACTTAGGGCTGGCTGATTTATTACGGTTTACAGTACAAATTACTTATACGTGATAATTTATGGCACATGTATAACATTTTCGGTGGTCGCACTGGAACTGTACGAGGCCTATACAAGTATCGATTAGGCCGCGTATTAGTTGTATTCTATATACGTACCATTGTATGTTTATTTTTTATTTATTCGTTTTTTTTTGTGGGCCAAATGCACCGTCACAGAGAGAAAAACTCGTTGGGATTTTTTTCACTGCGCCATAGGTGTGAAATTTATGAAAATTTCCAGCCCCGTTTTGACGATTTATATCTAGATGCGGATACATTGTGGTAATACGCATTCCACATCCACTCATCCAACTATACCAATGTATTGGCAAATGGATGAAACATTAAACCGCTCGACGTTTATCCGATTACACGTACCGATGCCGAGCTGGTATAATAATTCAATATTTACGTCTGCATTCCTCATCGCTGCTACACATATAAGTACCTTTTAGTACATTTTCGCTTTCGAAAAATAACACCGCACCCGTCGTCGGTTTTCGGTGCAGAAATTTTTTCCTCACTGGTTTCCTCATATCGGAAACTGTTGCATGTGTAAAATATTTCCGATCGGTGTGTTTTTGCACCGTTCGTTCTATAAAGACGCCATACGACGATAACTTATGACGGCGTCGACCGAGCAAAGCAACAGGCTCGCTTCCGTTTTCCTACTGATCTTTATAGTATATAGGACACAGACTTACACCTATTATCGATGTATAAGGGAAGACATAATATACTTCAAAGTACCTATATACAGAGAAAAGAACCAGCACGGCGTGGCAACGTGCTAACGATAATTATAAAATGGAAAACGATGTCGATGTCGGCGAGAATCGGGCGCGAACTGATCATTAAACTAAATGAACATTATCCGGTATACCTATGTATAGTGTACACGATGAGGAAAATTACAGCTTACCGAATACGCGAAAAAAGGTTATTAACGGATCGATAAGCTATATAGACGTAGAAGAGGTCTACACCAATATCAGGGAACAGGGAGTTTTATGGTTATTTTGCCTTTTATTTTCTCCAATAGATTTATAGAGCAATGAGAGGATGTAGTACAAAAGGTATCCCAATACAACTGTGAGTATCTGAGTGAACCTCCTGTTAGTTGCCCATGTCACTTTCATCACGACCAAATGACATAGAATTCTGAATATTTAATTTTTTTCAACGGAAATGGAATTTTTCGGAGTCGAATGGTCCAAATGGGGGTAGATAAAAAAAGCTCAAAAAAGTTACATGAATTTGCCTTTGTGAGTTTTTTTTAAATCAACTTGAAAATGTACAAAAAATTTCTACCAAAAAATTGTTTACTAGAACCTGCTATAAACAGGTCCTGAAAATTTCATTTCGATCTGAAAGGTCGATCATGTGAATAAGTTTTTTCAGATTTCGTAAAATTTTGACCAAAGGTCTGCCTTCCGACATTTTATTCTTACAAGGGAGGCATCTGAACCAACATCACATTTACCCCATGGCTCAGCGAAATTTAAAAATTTGATCTAACCGACAGAAAAAACTGAAATTTGGTGTGTACTTACTCTATTTTCGACCTCCTAAATCAATTGGAAGTGATTTTGAGACGTTTCGAAACCTACTCTTTCATTTTGAATCAGTGAAAAGTCACTGATAAATAGTCAGAATTGCAGCACAGAAAAAATCAGCAAAATTTACTGATTTTCAACAAATTTTCGCTGATTTTTACTAATTTTTCAAAAAATTTCATAAATTTCACTGACTTTTCAGTGAATTTTTACTGATTTTCTCCTGTGCTGCAATTCTGACTGTTTCTCAGTGATTTTCGATAATTTTCACTGATTTAAAATTGAAAGAGTACAGAAAATTATGGAATTATACAGCACTACCCACTGACCTATTTGATCGATTGAAGCACAATTTTCTAAGAATTGCTGGTTTTAATCAATTTTTTCCTCTAGTAAAATTTATATGGAAAATTAAAAAATTTCAAAATTTTCTGAAGGCTTTGAAACGTCTTGAAATCACTTCAAATCGTTTGAGGAAGTTGAAAATAGGATATGTACCAAATTTTCGACTTTTCCTCTCAAGGAGTTTGCTGTATTTTTCCTTTTTTGCCAAAAAATATAAATTTGAACCGACAAATTGGAATTTTGGAAAACTGTGCAATCAATTAGGTCATGAATATGGATAATCCGCGTATTTAGATGCCAAAGTTCATATAGACCATTTTTATGGACTTTTTGTAGTGCTGGAAAAATTCAGAATTTTCTGGAGGCTTCGAAACGTCTCAAAACCCTTTTCCAATTGATTTGGGGAGTCAAAAATAAGGTAAACATCGAATTTTAGATTTTATCCTTTAATCTTCAAATCTTGTTCCACTCTCACATTTATAAATCAGTGAAAATTACGGAAAATCACTGGAAACCCGTTAGAATTGCATCATTGTAATAAATCAGTGGAAAATGTTCACTGAAAGCAAACCGTGAAAAAATTGCTGAAAAATCAGTGAAATTCGCTACAAAAAAATCAGCGAAAATCCGCAGAAAATCAAAGAATTTCGCTGATTTTCCCTGTGCTGCAATTCTAACTGTTTTATCAATGACTTTTCACTGATTCAAAATAAGAGAGCAATATCAAGCGTAGTACTTTACTTACCTAAAAAAATATGTTTTTAAACCACTCAACTTCATTTCTGGTGTCATTTCGCCAAAAAAAAAACAACCAATAAGGCTTCTATGTACAAGGTATCTACTTACTGGATCTAAAAAATGAAAATTCTTTCTATTTTCTGGACTTTTCTTGTGATTTTCATGTCAGTTTTCTTGATTTGAATTTGTCAGAAAAAAAGAATCCCTTTTTATCCTTCGATTAAAAAATTAAAAGAAAAATGAAAAAATGTTGAAAATTTTTGCTTTTGGCAGTAAAATTATCAAAGTTCTCGCTATTTTTCTGTTTTTCTTTCTATTAAAGTGAAATTCTTGCTATTTTCTGGTTTTTCCTGTTTTTCTTGCCAGTTGACACCATGTTGTATAGGGAGGGGGGGAGGAGACTGAAAATTTTACGACTTTTCTGAGTGAAATATCAATAAATATGTTTTTCGACCCCCAGAATCGATTTCTGAGGTTATTTTGACTCCTAACCATAACCATGGGCTCCCAGAACAGAAACGGGACTCAAATTAAAATTTGACCCAAAATAAATTCTCATTGAAAAAACAAATGAATAAATTTTATCCAAAAAAATTATAACGGGGCACCATTCATAAAATTGGCAAAATTTATTCTGAAAAAATAATACTTATCGCAAAATTTGGTAAAATTTATTTCGATGCAATAAATTTTACCAAATTTTGCGATAAATATTATTTTTTTAGAATAAATTTTATCAATTTTGTGAATGGTGCCTCGTTATTATTATTTTGGGTAAAATTTATTTTTTTTGGATAAAAGTTATCATTTTTTGGATAAAATTTATCATTTTTTTAACACGTTTTATTTATTTTTCATCTCTCATTTTTTGCAGTGCTCCTACCAAATTCCTGGAGTAAAATACTACCTATCTAAGAAGATAATAACCTGAATTTCGTCAACACATTTACAGAGAAGGTTTTGAAAACAAACGATTCATTTTGTAGGGCCATGATGAGATAATTTTGAATTTTCCAATGCAAAAATTCAAGAAATGAACTTAATGCCTGAATTTTTTTGATGTATTTTCGGTTTATTTTCCCTTCAAGAGATCACGGGGGGGGGTATGGTGTATTATTTATTATGTTTCTAGAAGTGTTGAATTCGAATTTCTACTCGATTGTCCATTTTGAACCCTTTAGCCCTCTCCCCTTCAAATGTGAAAATTTGGGGAAAATTTTCAAACATTTCCACAATTTCGTGTGACGGGTCATTTGCAATATTTTCGAAGACGCTAAATTCGAATTTCAACTCAGTTTTGAGATTTGGTCCTTTCAGTCCACCTGCTCTCTAATTTTGTTCAAAATTTCAAAAATTTCCAACAATACTGTCGTATCGTTTCCTTGTTTCAGATACTTTTAACTTTTTAAATGATAGAAAACCACTTCCTGTACATAGGGGATGGTTTTCAAATCTTCCAGCATAGAAATATTCACATAGGGTATAATCAGTTTCAGATGTGGTTGGCGTAAGAAGTCTGGATGTCAGAATTTGACTTAGATATATATTAATCTTGCTACCGTACCGTGTGAATTTACCTTCGTAAGTCGACGAACCCCCATCCAAAGACTAAGAAAATAGATAATGAAGATAGAACTAAACACATAAGACGGTAATTAACACATGCCGAAGCGACATGCTTAGGGTTTCGCAGATAGTAGGAATTTAAGGGACGAGGACGAAAGCAGAAAGCACTACGAGCCAACAGGTGTCATCGAGCCATACGTACGACGATTCGTAAACTCCATCGAAATCGATTTTATCATCGTATGTTGGTAATTTTCTTCCTCGGAGACGAAAGTGCCAAATACGAGACGATACGAGTAACCCGGACTATTGTGGATTTGTCATTATATGACATTCCAATACGTGTGATCGGATTGAATCGAATGTAACCGCACTTTATGACTAAATAGAATTGCCGGTATGAGTATTGTGCAGTCACGTAGGTATACGCTCCGTATAGATTTCTTTTCCGAATGTCGGTTAATGGAGAGAATATCGCATTTGGATTTCCGTATGTACTCTACGCACATCCAATATATCTAGAAGTATACTTATTGCAGCGTATGGATGAGAACGTGATCGATATAGTTCTAGATTTACAGTAAGTCAATATTTTTGGTACGCCATTTGGATTATATAAGGTAGCTAATCTCCTATGCTCGGAGTAATTTGTCTACGTAATGGGAATTTTTTTAATACGCTTTGCATGAGTAAACGAACCAAGTACGGTACCAAAGTGCTCAGCAGTGAGACGTGATTTTCCAACGAGAACGATACGTACAAGTACAAGGTACCGAAATGACTTTTGCCAAGATACCTAGACCTACTTTCGAGGCAAAGAAAAATAATAAAATAATAAGAAATTTTTTGCTTTCCAATTCTCCCATCCAGGTTCCCTTCATCCTCGTCCTCGAAATGGAGAAAAAAACACGCTTGTAAAATCGGTAGGTAACATCAACTTTGTCATTCTTGTTGAATACGCTTTTCACGTAAACTTTTATAGGATTTCGTGTCGTTATGTTGGGGGTAACCTGCTTTGTTGCTATCATATAAATGCCGTTAAAATAAGAATTTTTTATCTTACAAGGCGAAACTTTTTACCGGGTTGGGGTTCCTTCGCTCGCGTCTATCTCACTCGGTCCCTTTTTCTTAAACACTTACGAGTGTAGGTAGCTGAGACGTGTAGGTATACGATAGTACTTATATATTATACGACTATGTTTTAGCATTTTTTTTGATGTGGATTTTCCGCCGATGGTGAGGGGAGGTAATGGGAGCGGTGGCGACGCCGCGTGTGTGATATGAAATTGAAATTTTTTGAAAGTCGGTCTCTTTCTGTTTCTCTTTTTTGTCTGCGTTGAGCATTTTTACGAGTTGAGATTCTTATACAAAGTTTTGTTTCCTACAAGCTTGTAATTTGTTCGCGAAAATTGTACTTTTCGGACGAGGATTGTTTTTATTTGAGAAGTAAGGGGGAATAGGAAAAATAAGATGAAGAAAGCTATAGCATTGTTAATGTAGATGTTGTTTCATTCGTAACTCATAAGCACGTATTTTGGTATGATACCGTTTGATGATATTCAAAATCTATTCGTTGAACTTGAAGGTAAAATACTGCGGCATGAAATATGGAAGATTTAATGGCTTTCTCTTCTTATGGTCATTACGATAATATTTTATCAATGATATTGGCAGTGGTCTTCCGTTTGATGTTTATTGAGTTCATAAAAATGACCTCAGAGTTCATCGAATTACCACGGAAATTAACCTTGACTCAAACAATAGCGAATGATTTCATCAGGATTAAAATTTCAAAGAATTCATTTTGTGTTTATTCCACGTATAAAAGAGGAAAAAAATACTTCTGAAAATTTCAGCTTCAACTTCTCAACACTTTCACAAAGAAAAATGATATATACTATAAAATTTTGGAATTTTTTAATCATAATATTACTTTTTAATAAATTAAGGATAAATAACTACTTCTAAACAAAGAGGGGAAAGGGTGAGGTAAAAGTAATAAAAAAATTGACACAAAATTCCATCTTTACTAAACTGACGATGGATAAATTTCATTAAAAAAACGTCAAAAATTAGTATTTTCATAGATTACTTTATTCAAAAATTTAAAATCGATTTTATCATTTTGAAATTTTGAAACCAATACCTAACAATCGACTATGAACATCCGAGGAATCGATAGCAACAATATCAAAAGTACGTCAATTTTTTGATTTTTTTCGAGAAATAGGCGAAAAATGTAAATGGAAATAATATCAGTATCAAAAATCAATAGAAAAAAAGTTTGATAAAAAATTGAAAAATTATTTACTTTACAAGATTTTGAAAGAGTTTATCTGAAATAGGTACAGTACAAATGATATTCTTGAAAACAAAAATATTTTATAAAAGAAACGAATGCCATTTTTTTTTTGAAAAATTACATTGGAAAAGCAATAATTGGTCATTTTTTTGATATTTTATAGGTCATTTCCTATTTTTTGGAGAACATTTTTTTCCCTTTCTCCTATGGATATCTTAACTTGCAAATCGATATTACAACTTGCCGCAAAAAAGGGTATCAATAAAATAAAAAAATTATTAAAACTTTGAAATCAGTACTTACTGATAATTGAAAATGAAAAAATCAGTAACAGTAATATACATTTTCTGTTTGATTTTTGATGAGCTTCATCAAAAAAAAAAATAATGACATAGATTTTAGAATCAAAATATATTGATGACCAATCCGATTTCACGACTTGGAAAAATCAAAAATCGATTATTTCCAGGAATATTTTCTGACATGATCAAAAAATGATGATAATATTATGGATGAGAAAAAAAATGCCAAAACAAAATCAATTGTATGATTTAAAAAATTGAAGAAATAGTCAGGGTGTCTAACAAAATTTGTTGAGCAAAACACTAGACTTACAATTATTCCCTTTTTCTTCAGTTCTGCCGAACAATTCCTTTTTTGCCTCAACCTTTGATGCTCAAAATTTTACCTTTTTGGTATTCAAAATCGAGAAGATGCAAACAGGGCGACCACTGGAAGCAGATAAGCCCGAAGGGGCAGGAGAGATAGGGAGATAGTAGGTAGGAAATTTTGTAAAAATTGCTCTTGATACGTTTCTTGATGTTGAATTTTGGAATACAGATTGTATGATTACATAATAAATAAATTAAAAAAATCGAAAAAATGATTTTTTCAAGAATTCTTTTGTAATTTTTTGTTAGCTTGACTTTTTGAATTTTTTAGAGACCCCTTCCCCCCTACTCTTTCACCAAAAAATTAATTTTTACGAAAAACTTCAAGTAAATATAATTCAAAAAAAATCATAATGAACTCTTTTCCCATTCAGATTATTTATTAAGAGTGAATGGATTTGAAAAAAAAGCTTGACCTTTGAATCAAAAAGCTTGAATTTGCATGATTAGCTTAACCTCTTGATTAAAAGCTTGACTTAGCTTGATCGTTAGGCATCCTGATAGTACACTTTTCAGTGCTTCAGTTCAAAAGTATCGATATGTTTGGTAGGTAAGGTATAAATTTTCAAAGTGAGAAAAATTACCTTTTCAAGTCCGGAAAAATTATTACTGGAAAAAAATCTATTTTCATAGAAAATCGGGAAAAATGTAATATTTCAATTTGAAAAATATAACTGTAATGGCTACACGTCGATTTTTGAAGTGTACATGATCGAAAAATGGTGATAATAGAGTTTTATTGAAGAAGAGGTACCGATTTATGAACTAAGTGATTAAAGAGAAAAAACGAAAAGTGACCAAAAAGAAATCTCACCCTTGAGCAATCCCCCATAGACTTCAATTCCCAAAAATTGCAACAAAAACAGCTGCAGTCGAGAATACCTATTATTAATGCTCCATTTAATTAAAAAAAAACTCCAAACTCCTTAATCCTCATTTCAACTTCTTTTAAAATTCACAACTCTTCATTCCTCAACCCACATACGAATAATACAACCCAAAAACCCACTCCTTACGCCAGTTTCAATTACGACATCAACATAATCATATCTACACAACTTTCAAAGTTCAAACATGGCATCGACATCTTCACAATAAACGAAACGCACAAATCCATCGCACGTGCATCGTGGTAATACAACGAAACCCGTTAATGTAAATTTATCGAGTAAGTAGAGAGGTAGGTATTTTTAAAATATACAAAATTATTCGCCCATCACGATAATCCCTCGGGCCATATCGAATTTACATTACCATCCATCAAAATTCCCCACCAATGAAGCGTAAACTTGGCGAAGTTCGACTCTGGTATACCATATAATCGGGACGAATACAATTAAAACTTTCAAATACGAGAAAATATGAGTATATCAGGCAAAGTACCTACAGTACTACAGTGTATCGGTCGGAAGTTATCATGACTGCCAGAATAATTTCTACAAGCTCACCTCGGATACATAGGTCTAGGTGCCTAGGTACAAAGTACAAGGGTACAGGTACAAAGGTATACACGTGTAAAAATCGGTACCATATCAGCACACGTACGAAAATACACCTCTACGATACGATACAAGAGTTATGTAACTTTTTCACGTTATGTTTGCCGTAATTAATAGATCTTCCTTTTCGGTGCGAGAAGTACGAGTATATTAACCCTCTTTTGCTACGAGTAGATACTTGAAAAGTCTCATGAAGAGGTATCACGTTATTAGAGGTATACATGGGGGTGTAATGGTAATTGATACGCGCTTTTCCGCTTTTCGTCTTCGGTGTTAATTAATTTTCCGGCGACGTGCGAAAATTATTTCAAAATCGTTATACTTGTAGCCGGTAATTAGACCTTTGAGGATGATTTCCCGCCAACGAAATTCCCCCAGTTCGAATGTTAGCAGCCATTACACACCTACGTGGATATCTTATGGAGGATAGTTTACATAGGGTGAACTGTTTTTTGCTTTTTTAAAAAAATTCAAAAATAATGATTTTTCTGGTAGGAAATTTTTTTAAATTGACTAAAAAAATGTGTAAAATGTGTATTTTGAGCGTGAAAAATTCAGGGGAAATCAAAAATACGACATTTTCATGGCTTTTATCATTTTTTGACGCCATAAAATTATGTCTATCAAAATTCAAAAATTGAATTTCTCGACTTTTTTCTCGACTTTAGTCCTTTGTTTTTTTTGAAAATTCATATTTTTAACATTCCACGACACTCCCTCTCCTCTTGCGAAAATATTGGAAAAAAATTCCGGAAAGGAAATTGCAAAAAATTTGTGAAATGGCCTCAAAAGAAGGTGGTAAAAATCCAGGTCTTTCCCTATTGACAAAAAAAAATGAAAAATGCTAGCAAAATGCTAGCACACCTTGCTAGCATGTGCTATCATCATTTTGGACACTTTTGAACCCGTTTTGTTAGCAATTATGCTAGCATTTTATGCTAGCACTTGCTAACAATTGCTAGCAAGTGCTAGCATAAAATGCTAGCATAATTGTTAACAAAACGGGTTCAAAAGTGTCCAAAATGATGATAGCATATGCTAGCAAGGTGTGCTAGCATTTTGCTAGCATTTTATGTGCTAGCGTAAAGCTAGCAATATTGCTAGCAAGTGCTCGCATAAAATGCTAGCATAATTGCTAACAAAACTGGTTCAAAAGTGTCCAAAATAATGATAGCATATGCTAGCAAAGCGTGCTAGCATTTTGCTAGCATTTTATGTGCTAGCGTAAAGCTAGCAATATTGCTAGCAAGTGCTCGCATAAAATGCTAGCATAATTGCTAACAAAACTGGTTCAAAAGTGTCCAAAATGATGATAGCATATGCTAGCAAAGCGTGCTAGCATTTTGCTAGCATTTTATGTGCTAGCGTAAAGCTAGCAATATTGCTAGCAAGTGCTCGCATAAAATGCTAGCATAATTGCTAACAAAACTGGTTCAAAAGTGTCCAAAATGATGATAGCAAATGCTAGCAACGTGTGCTACGTGTGCTACGTGTGCTAGCACTTGCTAGCACTTTATGTTAGCATTCTGCTAGTATTCTTTGGTAAGGTGTGCTAGCATTTTGCTAACCCTCATCTGGTATTCGTATGCTAGCATGGTTCTAGGGTTTTGCTGGTATGCTGTGCTAGCATTCTGTAAACATTTTACTAACAATTGTTACACTGTTTAAACTTCTAATATTATGTACTTACCTTTGCTCTGGGTCTTGGGTTAGAGGAGTACGCCACCATGTCAGGTTGTATGTTAGGTATTAAAAGTAATATTTAAACTTGGAAGTCAAAAAATTTTTTTTCCTCAATTTTGACCAAATTTGGAAATTTTTTTGATTTTTTAGAATATTGCAATAAAACAAATTTTCTAAGACATATTCAACAAATTTTTATCTCTCCCCTTGGGGGCTGGAGCCCCAAAATTCACAATTCAAGAACAAAATGGAAATAAAATATAATAAAACTCAAATTTTGTAAAATTTGTGTGTGATATATTAAATATATGTTTTTGAGGATGTAGGAATATGTAATCGGCCATAATTTTCTCTTGGAAATGAAGGCTGGGGGGGGGGGGGGGGGGGGTGTAATAATGACTGAAAAAATTTGAATTTTGAAATTGTTTTGTGTGGTACATCAAAATCCATATTTTCGAGGGCGTAGAATACAAATTCGACAATATTTTTCTCTTGAGGATGAAAGTTTAGGGCTGGATGCGGGGGAGGGGGTGGGGTAAGACTTGAAAAATTTCAATTTTTCGAGTGATATATCAAAATCTAGGTTTTTGAGGACGCAGAATTCGAATTTGATGATATTTTTCTGTTAGGAATTCAAGAGTTGGGTGTGGAAGGAGTGGGGAGGGGTTGAGACTGGGAAAATTTTAATTTTTCGAGTGATATATCGAAATCTATGTTTTCGGGGACGTAGAATACGAATTCGACAAAATTTTTCTCTTGGGATGAAAATTTAGGGTTGAATGCGGGGGAGGGAGTGGGGATGAGACTTGGAAAATTTCAATTTTTCAAGTGATATATCAAAATCTAGGTTTTTGAGGACGCAGAATTCGAATTTGATGATATTTTTCCGTTAAGAATTCAAGAGTTGGGTGTGGAGGAGTGGGGAGGGGTTGAGACTGGGAAAATTTTAATTTTTCGAGTGATATATCGAAATCTATGTTTTCGGGGACGTAGAATACGAATTCGACAAAATTTTTCTCTTGGGATGAAAATTTAGGGTTGATTGCGGGGGAGGGAGTGGGGATGAGACTTGGAAAATTTCATCAATTTTTCAAGTGATATATCAAAATCTAGGTTTTCGAGGACGCAGAATTCGAATTTGATGATATTTTTCCGTTGAAAATTCAAGAGTTGGGTGTGGAGGAGTGGGGAGGGGTTGAGACTGAGAAAATTTTCATTTTTCAATTGATATATCGAAATCTATGTTTTCGGGGACATAGAATAAGAATTTGACAAGATTTTTCTCTTACGGGCCAAGGATAAGAGAGGGAGGGGCAGGAAAAATTTGAATTTGCAGTTTTTTTGTGTTATATATCAAAATCCATGTTTTCGAGAGCGTAGGAAACGAATATATTTTTCTCTTAGGGATGAAGGTATAGGGTGTGATGAGAGGGAAGGGGAGGGGGATGCCTGGAAAAATTTGAATTACACAATTTTCCCTGGTGATATATCGGAATCTATATTTTTGTGAGTGAAGGATATGAATCTGGAAATATTTTTCACGTAAGGATGAAGCGCCACGTGGGGGTGGAGAGGGGTAAGACTTATAAAAATGTGAATTTTTCAATTTTTTTCGAGTGATGTATCAAAATCTAAATTTTGAGGACGTAGAATAAGAATCCAGAAATATTTTTTTCTTAGAGAAGAAAGATAGGGGTTGGAAGAAGGGACAAGACTTGAAAAACAATTCGTTATTCTTTCTTTTGTGATGTATCAAAACCTAGGTTCTCGAGGATGTGGAGTACAAATTTGACAATACTTTTCCTCAAACGTCTCAAAGAAATGAAGCATTGGGTTGAGGAGGTGAGTGTTGAAAAAATTATAATATTGCGATATTTCCATGTGGAATATAGCGTTATTTGTTTCTTATGTAGAGGGTGATGGATGAGATCTGGAATAATCGTAATTTTTTTCAACTTTTATCAAAATGAATGTTTTCAAGAGGGTGAAGATTACAAATTTGGCGATATTTTTCTGTTTGGTTAGTGAGGGGTTCTAAGCGTAAGACTTGGAAATTGTATAATATTTGGCAACATTCTTTAGTGATTTAGCCCTACTGAAAATTTTGCTAGCAAAATACTAGCATTTCTAACCCATCAAACACTAGCATCACTCTAGAATAAGTCAGGCTCTACAGATTTGCTAGCCTAAAATCAGCTAGTGGCAAAATGTTTAGCAGATTTGAAGCTAGTTCGAGCTAGTATTATTTATGTTAGTGAAATGCTAGCATTTTGTTGACAGTATAATGCTAGAAGTTTGCTGGTGGTGAAACGCTAGCATTTTGCTAGCAGATGCGAAGCTAAGTATTTGGCTACTGTAACTAATTGTTAGTAAATTGCGCTAGCAAAAGGCTAGCACTATGCTAGCAGACATAATGCTAGTCTAACTTGAGCTAGTGCGATGCTAGTATTTGGATACTTTAACTTTTTGTGAGAAAATTGTGCTAGCGAAATGCTAGCATTTTGCTAGCAAATCTGTAGCT
Organism: Pseudococcus viburni; assembly: GCA_033439095.1. Classification (NCBI taxonomy): domain Eukaryota; kingdom Metazoa; phylum Arthropoda; class Insecta; order Hemiptera; family Pseudococcidae; genus Pseudococcus; species Pseudococcus viburni. The sequence goes on from JAVBJF010000256.1 coordinate 421,589, forward strand.
AGCCTGTCTTATGCTAGAGTGATGCGAGTGTTTTGTTAGCTATGTTAGGAATGTGTTAGGAATGCTAGAAAAATACTAGCATTTTGTTAGTGGTAAAATGCTAGAACTTTGCTAGTGGTGAAACGCTAGCATTTCGCTAGCAGATGCGAAGTTAGTTCGAGCTAGCATCATTTATGCTAGTAAAATGCTAGCATTTTGTTAGCGGTAACATGCTAGAACTCTGCTAGTGGTAAAACGCTAGCATTTTGCTAGCAGATGCGAAGTTTGATTCGAGCTAGCATCATTTATGCTGGTAAAATGCTAGCATTGTGTTAGCGGTAAAATGCTAGAACTTTGCTAGTGGTGAAACGCTAGCATTTCGCTAGCAGATGCGAAGTTAGTTCGAGCTAGCATCATTTATGCTAGTAAAATGCTAGCATTGTGTTAGCGGAAAAATGCTAGAACTTTATAAATGATGCTAGCTCGAACTAACTTCGCATCTGCTAGCAAAATGCTAGCGTTTGACCACTAGCAAAGTTCTAGCATTTTAGCGCTAACACAATGCTAGCATTTCACTAGCACGTTTTTTTAAACATAAAGTTACATTTGCGAAATATTAGCATCACACTACCATCACTAAGCCTAGCATAAACTAGCTTCGCATCTGCTAGCAAAATGATAGCGTTTTACCACTAACAAATTTCTAGCATTTTACAGCTAACAAAACGCTAGCATTTCACTAGCACTATTTTTCTAACATAAAGTTACATTTTTGCCAAATACTAGCATCTCAATACCATAAATTAGACTAGCCTGAACTAGCTTCGTATTTGCTTTGCCACCAGTAAATTTTTAGCAGTGTATATTAAAAATGTGCAACTGTAGCAATTGAACCGTTTTGTTATCTTATTCATAGAAAAGTAGGTAGATCCCTATTGACATTTTTGCTAGCAAAATACTAGCATTCCTAACACATCCCTAACAAAGCTAGTGGTGAAATGTTAGCATTTTGCTAGCAGATGGGATGCTAGTTTAATTTATGCTAGCGTGATGCTAGTATTTGTTTACAGTAACTGATTGTTAGCAAATTGTGCTAGCAAAAAGCTAGCACTCTGCTAGCAGACATAATGCTAGTCTGACTTGAGCTAGTGCGATGCTAGTATTGTGCTACTGTATTTTTTGTTAGAAAATTGTGCTCGCGAAATGCTAGCATTTTGTTAGCGGTAAAATGCTAGAACTTTGCTAGTGGTGAAACGCTAGCATTTTGCTAGCAGATGCGAAGTTAGTTCGAGCTAGCATCATTTATGCTAGTGAAATGCTAGCATTGTGTTAGCGGAAAAATGCTAGAACTTTGCTAGTGGTGAAATGTTAGCATTTTGCTAGCAGATGAGAAGCTAGTTCAATTTATGCTAGCGTGATGCTAGTATTTGTCTACAGTAACTGATTGTTAGCAAATTGTGCTAGCAAAAAGCTAGCAATCTGCTAGCAGACATAATGCTAGTCTGACTTGAGCTAGTGCGATGCTAGTATTGTGCTACTGTATTTTTTGTTAGACAATTGTGCTCGCAAAATGCTAGCATTTTGCTAGCAAATCTGTAGCTAGCCTGATTTATGCTAGAGTGATGCGAGTGTTTTGCTAGCTTTGTTAGGGATGTGTTAGGAATGCTAGTATTTTGCTAGCAAAAATGTCAATAGGGTAGTTCTATACCACTCACACGAAGGACGATTTCTGTCCGTGAGATAAATTTTTCTCAATATTTTTTCAACTTCAAAATTTCTCTGTTACAATTTTTTCAAACTTCAAATTTTTTTGACAAAATTTTTATCAACTCCAATTTTTTTAACCCCAAATTTTTTCGAAATGTTTTTTCAACTTAATTTTTTCTAAAATATTATTCAACTCCTATTGTTTTAAAAAAAATTCACACTTCGAATTTCTCTCTCAAAATGTTTATCAGCTCAAAAAATTCTCCAAACGTTTTTTCAACCACCTAAAATTTTTTTCTACACGTTTTTTCAATTACAATTTTTTCAGACTTCAAATTTTTCTCACAAAACTATATTATTTTTCTTTCAAAATTTTTACCAACTCTTAAATTTTTTAGTCCAATTTTCTCAAAATTTTCATCACCACTTCAAATTTTTTACAAAAATTTCTGTCAATTCAACATTTTTTTCTTACTTACAACTTTTTTAAATAGTACATTTTTCAACTCAGTTTTTTCAAATTATAAGTACTTATTTTTAATAAATTTTAAAATTCGAATATTTTTCTTGGTAATTTTTTTCAAATCTGAATTTTTTTCTCAGTTCTGTTTCTCGACATACTTTCAAACTCTGAAATTTTACTTACTTTCCAAACATTTTTCAACTCAAAATTTTTCCAAACACTAATTTTTTTAACTTCAAACAATCGAGCATGAACAGTTTTTTTTTTTGAAAAAAAAAACTTTCCGATTCTAGGTTGACAGTGGAAAAGAAAGCAGAGAAGATACTGAAAATATTACGGACGTAATTTGAAAAAATTTGAGGTGTATAAAGTAATAATGTTTTGTGAAAAAAATTGAAATTAGGAGAAATTTTAAAACAAAATTAAATTGAAAAAAGTTTTAAAAAAAATTGTGTTGAAAAAAAAAGTTTGGAAAAATATTTGGAGACCAATAAAGTTTTGAAAGAAAAATTCAGTCTGAAATTTTTTTAAAAAAGACATTTGAAAAAAATTCGAGAGTTGAAAAAAATTGGAGTTGATAAAAATTTTGTCGAAAAAATTTAAAGTTTGAAAAAATTTTAACAGAGAAATTTTTGAAGTTGAAAAAATACTGAGAAAAATTTATCTCACAGATAGAAATCGTCCTTCGCGTGAGTATAGACTAAGTACGAGTGTAAAATACACGTAATTTCCACGGAGCGAATTTGCTCATTTCGGAGTAAAATCTTCTCCGCAAGTGGGTAACTTAGACTCGCGTGTCCTACACACGATTTGGGACTTGCCATTTGAAAACATTTATTGCGGGGTTTTTCTTCTGATGGTATCGTTCTCTACTGCATAATTTTTTCCATTCAGTATCTACCTACTTTTCTATGAATAAGATAACAAAACGGTTCAATTGCTACAGTTGCACATTTTTAATATACACTGCTAAAAATTTACTGGTGGCAAAGCAAATGCGAAGCTAGTTCAAGCTAATCTAATTTATGGTATTGAGATGCTAGTATTTGGCAAAAATGTAACTTTATGTTAGAAAAATTGTGCTAGTGAAATGCTAGCGTTTTGTTAGCTGTAAAATGCTAGCGTTTTGTTAGCTGTAAAATGCTAGAAATTTGTTAGTGGTAAAACGCTATCATTTTGCTAGCAGATGCGAAGCTAGTTTATGCTAGGCTTAGTGATGTTAGTGTGATGCTAATATTTCGCAAATGTAACTTTATGTTTAAAAAAACGTGCTAGTAAAATGCTAGCATTGTGTTAGCGCTAAAATGCTAGAACTTTGCTAGTGGTAAAACGCTAGCATTTTGCTAGCAGATGCGAAGTTAGTTCGAGCTAGCATCATTTATGCTAGTAAAATGCTAGCATTTTGTTAGCGGTAAAATGCTAGAACTCTGCTAGTGGTAAAACGCTAGCATTTTGCTAGCAGATACGAATTTAGTTCGTGCTAGCATCATTTATGCTAGTAAAATGCTAGCATTTTGTTAGCGGTAAAATGCTAGAACTCTGCTAGTGGTAAAACGCTAGCATTTTGCTAGCAGATGCGAAGTTAGTTCGAGCTAGCATCATTTATGCTAGTAAAATGGTAGCATTTTGTTAGCGGTAAAATGCTAAAACTTTTCTAGTGGTGAAATGTTAGCATTTTGCTAGCAGATGGGATGCTAGCACAATTTATGCTAGCGTGATGCTAGTATTTGTCTACAGTAACTGATTGTTAGCAAGTTGTGCTAGCAAAAAGCTAGCACTTTGCTAGCAGACATAATGCTAGTCTGACTTGAGCTAGTGCGATGCTAGTATTGTGCTACTGTATTTTTTGTGAGAAAATTGTGCTCGCGAAATGCTAGCATTTTGCTAGCAAATCTGTTGCTAGCATGATTTATGCTAGAGTGATGCGAGTGTTTTGCTAGCTTTGTTAGGGATGTGTTAGGAATGCTAGCATTTTGCTAGCAAAAATGTCAATAGGGTTCACTTGAACCCTCATCATCCGGATGGGGTTTCGAATCTTCAAATTTTTGAAATATCGAATTTTTTTGTTGCTAGATAGTTGTATAATGTATGTATTAATATTAGATACCCAAGAATAAAAATTTTTGAAAAAATTTTCTTAGATTTTTTAGGAAATGTTTACATGATTTTTAAAAAAACACATTTTGGGAGATATTTTGAATAATAAACAAAAAAAATGTTTAAAAAAATCATATTACACTATCCCGACCCATTTTTCGTTTTCCAGGAGTTCTCCAATTTCTTCAAAATGACATTATCAAGGTGTCTAACAAAATTCCATAATAAAAAAGCAGGACTTTCAAAGGACATTTTTCAGTCATTTCACGATTTTTTTTTGAAAAAAAAGATATTAAAATTGTATTTTTTATACAACATAATTTTTTTCTGATGAAAAAAAATCAATTGAAAAAATTTGAAAATTAAATAAGTCCAAAATTTTGAAAATAAGGGGAAGAATAAATTAAAAAATTTGAAGTTTGACCGAAAAAAAAGAAAACATTTTTGGCAAAAAAAACACAAGGGTGCACAAACAAAATGCATAACAACTACATGTTTTTTAGACCCAAAATACTTAAACTGAAAAATATACAAATTCTTCCCTTAATCTGATTATTTAAAAAGTAAACAGTTAATGGTCAAGTAGATACGAATAAGTTTTTTACCAAAAACTTTTATTAAACCAACTTTTCACGAAAAATCAATAAAGTTGCAAAATATTAGAGAAAACAGGAAATTTCAATCCCGTTAAATTGTTTAAATATACAAGTACTTTTATACCAGATATTTATCAGAAAATCTCATAGAAATTATGTAACATTTGAACAGATTGAACAGATCAAGTTGAAAAAATTTAAAAGTTCACTTACGAATCACAAGAAGAAAATACAGAAGCTTACTTGTAATCAAAAAACAAAACGTTTTATTATTAAAAATATGTTGAAAAAAATAAAAAGAAGGATGAAAACATAACAATTATATAAACACTTTTTTCAAACAAACGTAAAAGTAACTTTTGAATCATGTAGGTCAACAGACAACTTTTGAGTGAGTAATATTAGGAAAGATACCCGAAATAGGTATGATATTTCTATGAAAATTAGAATGAATCATTGTCACGTTTAGATTCTCTCAAAATACTTCACAAACCAAAAAAATTTTCTGGGGTGGTAGCCAATCAGCAGAATCATAGAAAATTCCAACATCATCTAGATCTAGGTATTGAAAATTTCTATCTTCACACCACAGGTAAGATGATCTCTTTAAAAGTTTGACCCCCCCCCCCGGGGAGTAATCATTTTTGATGATTTTGCACCAATAAATTCAGTGTTTTTCAAACAATATTCAAAAGTCAGTTTTCTTTAGAAATTTTTAAAAATATTAGTGACCAAATACTTTTTTGATTTTACTTTTTTCAAATTTGAAAGTTCTCATTTGTAAAAATTTTCACTTTCGGTTTTCTCAAGCTCAATAAATTTATTCAATGTCATATTAACAAAATAATAAACATTTTTCAAAAATTTGGTCAGCTTTACGAAAAAATAATTTTCTGGCAAAAAACAACTTTTAAGCTTCTTTTTGAAGTAATTCATAAACGAAATTATCTGGCAATTTATATTTCACGACAATTTAAGATCTCCTGAAAAACGAAAAACGGCTCAAGGGTGGTCTAATTCGCTTCCAGAGTGAAAATATAACATCCAATATCAATAAATTATTTCTAATAATTTTTTCGCTCATTTTCAAAATATCTCTTAAAATTACTTTTTAAGCCACGAACAAAAATTATGTAAACATACCCTAAAAAATTGGGAAAAATTTAGGAAAAATTAGTTTACTCTTCAACATCTTGTATTAATACAACCATCTATCAACATAAAAACAAAAAAAATGATTTTTTAAATTTTTTGAAAATTTTAAAATTCTGAACTTTACTTGGAGTGAGAGACCCGAAATTTTCACCACATTTTTAAAAATATTTCCATAACTGTTTTTCAATTCCCACCTCCAATTCTCCAAAAAAAAGCAAACGCTCCATCCTAGTTTACCTCCTCGATAAAAAAAACGTTCGAATAATGCATCGATACTGGTAGAGGTACCACCACTTCCATTCAAGATCCAATCGCTTTGACTTTTTCCTTCCAACTTGTTAATTTAATCGACTAATTTGTAACCGGTTATTCCAGCCTGGTTGAATTTTATTTAGATAAATCAAAAAGCGAAAAAAAACGCCATGTAAGTAATTACGTTTTATAATCTTTTTTTTATTAATTTTTTAACGTGTTTCGCATCAGTCTATCGTAATTGTGTGAGAGTTTATGGGTGTTCTATCAGCGGAGGGTCACCGCCAGCCTAATGGAGACCGCCACCAGGCCCCGGGGAGATTTGAATAATTCAAATATTGGCCCATTATTTACAAGTAAAATAAACGGTGTAAATTAAGAGATACTACAATGTAATCCACACAGGAAGTGCACTAGGTAAAGGTGCTAGAAGAAGACTACACTCGTACGTAGAATTTCATCATAATTTGTCTACTATCCACCTCGGTATCCTTAAAGTCCCATTCCCCTTTTTTTCAAACAGAAATACACCACCATAACACATGATAGGAAAAAGTTGATGGGTTTGGTTTTTTGAATGATGGTTCCAATATGTGATTCTTTGGCTGAACGCCATTCCTAGCATTTTGTCGAGAGTCATTTAGGAAACATTTATTCTCCGCCGGAATATCTCCCTCGGTACCGCTTCATTCAACCTCTCTTATTTTCGAGTTTCGTCAACCTTTTCCTTACTTCCTCTTCGGTACGAGTATGCCGAAATTAATAAATATTTCCTATAACTATTTCGCCATTTCTTCGCCGGTGAATAGGAAATTAGGCGTAAACTCGTACGCGTGCGTATATCCATTGTTTACCATCTCGAACTCCAGAATGAGTAAAGAGAGCGAACACCGACGCAGGAAATACGCGACGACGACCAAGTTACGTTCGTTGATTTTTTCTTCCTCCTCTGTACGAGCCTCGAACCAGCTATGTTTATTCTTGCTCTAAATCACGAATAAATTCGTACATATCGTCATAATGGAAGAATAGACGAAAAAAGGCAAAAAAATGTTCGCATGACTGCCATAGGTAATAACACAGCATACTCGAATGCAACAACAAACGACATGTACCTACGTAATTTTTCTATCAACAAAATGTGTTAGCTTAGCAAATTTCCAACCGTTTCGCGCGTGCTGCTCCTCTAGTACAGTCATTTTATAGGGTTTGAAACCAAAAAAAAAAAAGCAGAAAAAGGAAGTTCCGTATATAAGCTCAGTAGGGTTTGTATTTTGAGATTCCCGAACTTCCCAAAAATTGGTGCATAGTTAGTCCCTCTTTTGGGAGGTAAGGTGGTTCAAATTTTGGTTTTTCGGTTATAACTTTCGAAATTACGCATTAACGAAAAAAAATTTGAGACAAAAGTTGTAGAGCATTAAAAAATGAACAATTTTGTTATTTGCCATTTTCCCCCAGGATGTCACGGGGAGGAGCTAGAGCTTTCAGCAAAAAATCAATTTTGAAAATTTCCCATCAACACAAATAATTAACAAAAATTTGGTTAATCAACTTGCATTTTCCCTCGAGAATAGCTCAGCTACAGTGAAAAATTTGAAAAATTGGTCCAAACAAACATTGTAAAGCGTTAAAAGACGAACATTTTACTTTTTTTATTTTTTCTCTACGTGGTCTTGGGGGCGAGTTGAACGCTCTACAACGTTTGTTTGGACCAATTTTTCGAATTTCCCACTGTAGCTGAACTATTCTTGAGGGAAAATGCGGCTTTCCTATAGATGGTCCACTCCCCTACTTTGAGATGCGGGGTCGGTTTGTACATTTTTCTTATTCTACATAGTAATAGGATGTACTACGCAAAAAAACCGTTCCTAGAAGTCGATTAATCCGATCAGGGTGTCCACTATATTTCAGAAATGAATTTCCCTGACTTTTCTAGGTTTTCCAGATTAATTTTTCGAATTTTCCCAGACCTTTTAAATATGATATTCGTAAACCAATGGGGGGGGAGGTAATTTTTCACGCGATGTACTTACATCCCGATATTTTGGGTATAAGAATGATATAAAATGCATGGGGTCAACGATTTTTTTTTTTCAAAATCACTACATACTTTTTACGAGCTGTTTAGATGCTGCTCTTCGGCCAAAAAAAATATTAAAATTCAATTCTGAAAATTTTTGAGCCCACCTAACTCCCCCTCATCACAAAAATTTGAAATTTTGAATTCATTATTTACAGAAAAAATTTCAAATAAAAACGAAAAACTAAGTATTCCAATGCAAAATTAAGTTCTGAAAAATGAAATAAATTATGTCAGGGTGTCTGTCAAATCAAGCGAATGAAAATTAGGATTTTCCGGGCTGAAAATTCAAAAATTTTTCACATCCCCCCCCTCAAAAAAAATGAAAAACATGTCTCAGATTTATAAATTCACACAATCCCCTGCAATTTTTTAGTTTGTACTAATAAATAAAAAAGTCAATGAGGAGGTAAAATATAAATCATTTTATGGAAACATATATTGTAAACGTGTTGAGCCCGAGCGAAGCGAGCGCGAAAATTTTTGTGAAAAAAAATCTTCAAAAGATAAAAATTTACCACTTTTTCCTCATTCATGTTTTTCAAAACATGGCCAATAATTTCGAATTCTGTTCCATTCCCTCCCCTTTTTTTTCAACATCGTGGTCAAGGGCATCACGGCATTTATTTTTCATCACAGCTCACAGCTCATTAAATTAGTAAGTTTCCAAAAAATTTAAGATTTTGAATAATTTTTGTGGAAAGAAAGAGTGTAAATTACCCCGAGCGTAGCGAGGGAATTTTTTTTTGAATAATTTATAATTTAATCGACAAAGACGTGCATTTTGAAAAAATGATAAATAAAAAAAAAAACAGATAGAAGATGTACTGTCTGAGCGCAGCGAGGGCGAAATTTTTTGAAAAATGTATATTAAAATAAGCAAAGAAAAACTTTTTTAAATAAAATTATCCTTTTTTCGGATTTTCGAAAAATTTCAGAAAAAAATCCAAAATTTCCTAATTTTTCCTTGACTTTTCCAGACTACCAAAATTCTCTGACTTTTCCCGGGTTTCCAGAGAATGGACACCCTGTCCGATTTTTGGTGATTATTTCTGTTGATGGGAAATTTTCAAAATTTATTTTTTGCTGAAAGTCCTAGCTTCTCCCCATGACATCCTGAGGAAAAATGGTAAATAACAAAATTGTTTGTTTTTTAATGCTGTACAATTTTTGTTTCAATAACTTTTTCGTAACAGCGTGATTTCGGAAGTTACAGCCGAAAAACCAAAATTTGAACCCTCTCACCCCCAAAAGGGGGACTAAATATGCACCAATTTTAGGGAAGTTCGGTAATATTGAAATATATACCTTCCTGAGCTTATATTCGAAACTTCCCCCTGCTATTTTTTTGGGGGTTAGGGCCTATTTTAACTAAAATGACTGTACTACTCTCCCATGTAAAGCTCACATACACGAAATAGGCGAACCAATTCGATAAGCAGACGACTTGATTTACATATTTAAATGACTTTCGTCTTACGTTTCACCTGCGAAGAGCAGAGGAAAACCATACCCCATACGACTTACGACTTTGATAGGTATATACCTCAGCTTGGGCGATATAATAGAGCAAAACCGCATTACATAAATCGCAGAACCACACAGAGACAACACGACGACGAATCGAATATCTCGCAGTCGCACAGACAAAAAATAATACCATATGCATAAAAGGCGTACGCGTCTTCGACTCTATATCTTATACCTATGGTACCCGACACAATAGCTATTATAAATTGCCTATTATATGCAAGACTGTCGGATAATTGTTTATACCCGTTGAAAAAAAACGAATCCGTATCGAAGAGATAGGGAATTTGTCGTAGAGCAAGGAGTGCCTCTCGGTATAATAATAGCATGGTACATACGCCAGGCCAGAACTCACAACAAGTCTTACATCCATAAGATATACATATGTATACGTGTGATTATTAAACTCGCGGTTTTCTATTCTTATACCCAGACACACAGGATAAAAATGATCGGTTTTTTCTCTCTGATTCCTGATTCTATTCTTTTGTCGTATTCAAATTTCGCATCTCTATGCGGGCTCGTGTTTGCAATTAAATGTACGTACAAGCTTCGGGCGGATTTCTATTTGCATGCTGCGTATAATTTCTCAACGAATACACAGATTTGTGTAACCAAGGTGGATGCAACTTAATGGATGATAATTTATTATTACCGATGGGATGGTTCTGAATATGTAAAAAAACCTACGAAATCTTCCTGTTTACACAGACGCTTTGATTGATTTGCAAATCGTACTAGGTCGTCTCGTATGGTAAACATAAAGAAAGTGTAATCGTAATCGATGGTGTAACAAAGTAAATTAAATCCAATCAACTTTCCAACTAATTGGCGATGCTACCTTCTCGACGTATAGACATAAGACAATATACGAGTTTATGGTAAATTTTCATACCACCCATGTACTCCTGCACTTTAGCTCGAGGATAAACCAGTCATTACAAATTACTTGCACCGAGTGAGATTGAAGCAGAGTCGGAGAAAAAAATTCTGAAATGTTGAAAATGATTAACCGACGACGTCGAAATATTATATTCAATAAGCATAATACGCAATCGAGAGCTGAGTATTTATAAATCATTCAGAATTTGAATTCTAATCATATTGAAATGCATCGTGAAGAGCAGAGAAGTTGAAATGTTTGGCGGAGAACAACAAATCATTATGATGGAGAAATTGTCTCAAAATTGAGGAGAAGCTCAAAATCACAAAAATATAAGGTAGGGAAGTCGTTCGCACTAAACGGTTCTTTATGCTTACCTTTTTCAATTCTCCACTTATTTTTGATGGTTCAAGTGATTTTTTTCAATTCCTTAAAATCAAAATATTTGATAGGTACATTTTAACTTTTTAGTTTTTTAGTTTTTAAACCCTTTATTTTGGTTTCAATTCTCAACCTAATTTTTAAAAAAATGAAAAAAATATGAAAAAAAAGAAATGTCGAGTAATTTAAAATTTATTTCTAGGGAGGTAAAAAAATACGAAAAAATAGAAAAGACTAAGTCTTCTGCTTATTTCTAGGATTCTAGGTAAAAAAAAAATGAAAAAAAATAAAAATTTAGCTTGTTTTTTGTTTAAAAAAACTAAAAAAATAGAAAAGACCAAGTTTTCTGCTTATTTCTTGATAAAAAAAACGAAAAAAAATTACAATGTCATCTTCACAGTTCATTTCTTGGTTAAAAAAATCATTTTTTTTACAGTGGGCACATTCCATAAAATAATGATCAATTTTATATTTTACAAATTGCAAATTAATCAGCAGTAGAGGATTGATTAATTTTGTTATAAATAAAGATGAACACAAAATCTCTAGAGGTAAACAGGAAAACAGAATTTGCTCAGTGCGAACGACTTCGCTACCTCATATTTTTGTGATTTTGAGCTGCTTCTCAAAATCGAGAAATTTTTGAAGAATTGAGAATAAGTTCCCCTCTTCACTCCTCTAGGTACCTACACAATTTTCCTTAATCATGTTCTAAATTTGTTTTCGTTTTTTTTCTTTAAATTAAAAAGTTATAGATTTTCTAAAAAAAAATCAACCACTTATTTACAATCAAATATACCCCCCCCCCCTCCCTCCCTCCAAAAAAAGTTTCGGCATTTTTCGTGAAAGTCTTAGAATAAGATTAAATTTCAAAACTAATTTTCAGATTCTCGTTCGTAAATAATTGAGAAATTAAATCTACTTTCGTTAAATTAATACTTCTCGAGTCTCGACTAAGTTGTTAAATTATCGCAAACTTCAAACAAAGTATCCATCTGCGAATTTCACCATTTGAGTAAAATCACATGATTTTCAAACATTACAAATATCTTTTGAAAGCTACTGACTAGTGAAAATAAAAATAATTGCATCCAATGAAATATGTAATTTAACACACTTAATTATGAACACTTCTAGTACCTAAGTACCTATAGTACCTGGCTACCGAATTATCACATAATTCATCGTTTTGTCTGATTTTGCCACTCATGTGAAAACTTATTTTACAAACAATCCTAGATATTGTCATAGTCATTCTAACATCAAAGAAAAAAAAAGTGAAGGTCCGTATGAACCATAGGTACATAGTCGAAATTTACGATTTTCTTTTTAAATGATTTGACAGAAGTTACTTAGATATTAGAAAAATCTTGGTGAATTCGGTTTTTCATTAAAATTAATACCTATGCATGTTATTATGTTTTAAAGATGATCCTTCAGGATATTCAACAACAGCCAAAGCCTACTTCTTTATACCTACATGTACAAAAATATTGAATATATATTTTTTGAAATTTTAAATAGAAATTTCCTGACTCTTTCAGGTTTTCCATCTTAATTTTTCAGAATTTTGAAACCTTCTAAATCCAAAATCCATACACATCCCACAAAGTATTCAATAAATCGAGGGAGGGAGGAAGGGGGAAGGGAGGGGAATGATTCTCATTTTATGTACAGCTACGAGTGATCAGTGCAAGGAAGTTACTATACGTGCTGACATTCCTTCTAGTTATCTTTCGTTTCAAAATTCAGGAATTTCGTGAAATTGACAAAGGCACATTTACTTGTAAATTTAAAAAAATCCCTGAAATTGGAGAGAAAATTCTAAAATTTTCGATCTTTTCTCGTAAATTTCTCCTGATTTATGAAATTCCTCGACCTTTTCAAGTTTTTCAGAAATTAGCGGCGCCTAATCAAAACCTGAGTACCTATTTAAGTTCATTAGCATTTCAGTCTTCAATAAAATTCAATTTTTTTTGGTAAATTTTGCTATTTAAACGTACCCTTCAAAAATGTTAAAATTAATAGAAAATTCGCAAAATAAATTTTGAATTTTTGAAATATATTTCGAAAAAAATTGATAAAATATTCTTATTTAAAAACTCCAACACTGAACTGAACCATCAGCAAATTACATCTCAAGAAAGATACATGCAAAATCAAATATTTTAAGCCAAAAAAGAACTTTTTGTGGTTTACTTTATTTCATTATGACATCGGAATTAATTTCATCAAAAAATAAATTTAGAAATACCTACGAGTCGGAATTTTTCAGCTCTAATTTTTTAATTTTTTTGGAATCAGATCTGCTCGAAAATTTGATCATAACGATATTTTTCGAATAATTTACAGCGAGTTAGAATAATTAGGTAGGACTCTGTCCAATTTTATACATCGAGTAAGTAGGTATTGTAAATTTTCGAAAAAAAATTTGGTACGAAATATATTCTTTATGAAATTTGGGCGGGGGGGGGGGGGGGGTACAGTAGGGATTCGCTTTATAGTGCTCAAACTTCAAATTAACGTAACTCGGGATTAATTTCATTATTTCTGAGTTGTATGAGATTATTCTAATCTTCCCACCTCTGAATAATATTTTTAAACTCTAGTATTTTACGCATCAAAAAATTCATTTGATTGGAAAAAACGTTCTCCAGATTAAAAAAATACTCAAATTTTGAAAAAATTGGTAACAATTTGCTCATAAAAGCGGAAATATTTAATAAAAATTGCATTTCGAGCAAAAAATTGAAGTTTTTACACCTACAAATTTCTCTTTAAGGTTAGTATTGAAATTATAAATCAAAATTTTGTGAATTTTGTACTTTTTACATACTTTTTTGAATCTAATAATTTCTCGATGACCGAACAATTACTATCTTGATCAAATTTTGCCAGAATTTTGTACTTTTTATAGTTCAATAAATCATGAGAAGGACGGGGAGGTTCAGAGGAAAAGATAAGGAAAAATTATAGACTTTGAATCTTGGAAATCAGAATGATTATTAAGTACAGCAAATTGAATATTTCGCAATAATTTTCTATTTTTTCTTCAATTTTCGAACTCAATAAAAAATTTTTTTAGCTTCAAGCCACTTCTTTTCCACTCCCTCCCCCCTCTTGATTATTCGAGAAACGTAATTTATCAAAACTGCAAATCCCCTTAAAATGTTTTCGTAAATTTTCAAGTTCCCTACTCTATCACTTTGAATTAGTGAAAAGTTATACTGATAAATATTCAGAATAGGAGCACAGAGAAAATCAGCGAAATTCTTTGAATTTCAGCGGATTTTCGCAGATTTTTCAGCGAATTTCAGAGATTTAACTGACTTTCCAGTGAATTTTCACCGATTTTCCAGCAATTTTTTTCACTGTTTACTTTCAGTGAAATTTTTCACTGCGCTGCAATTCTGACTGTTTTCCAGTACTTTGCACCACCAAATACACAAGTCATTCCATTAAATTCCACCCCTAGGAACTCTGGCGCCAGCCACACTCCAATTTCATTTCACCAATCGACATCACTCATCACACCCGAGCCTTGAGGTCATCAACGACGCACATACGCGACACGACACACCTCCCGAGCAACCCGCTCATTTCATCTCAATACTTCACGACAAAGCTATAAAATAGTATACTACGAGGCGACACCGCAGACCCCAGATGCTGGGTTCGGATCGTTGGGAAAGAAGGTGAGAATGATGACACAAAGAGTGGGTGCGTAGAATATAATAGGTTTTATTGTAATTGAAGTATTTCGAATTGATGATGAGTAAGTCTGTGTCGCCAAACGACGATTCTAACAAACCGGAACCACAATTAAAGTCGGCGTAGCTATATAATATTCGATACTAGTACGCGAGTCGAATACTTTATGGGAAGTACTTTATTCACACGAATTCACCCATGAAATGTACTTGAACTGTACCGATACGATGGATGCGATATGACTGTATACCGATGGCATCACCATTCGTCGGCTGATACTAGCACCAGACCTGTTGCGCATCGAACCCATACAGCTTATTGGAGAAATACCTTCTTAATAGGTTAATTGCCTCGTGTACGATAATTACGTTAAACGGAAGAATCATCATTCTTACAGTAACGCATCCCGCTTCTTACAAAGAACAGGTTCCACTGCCACTGCCAAAAATTACACTACGCACGGCGAAAGTCATAGAACACGTCCGAATACCAATATTTTGCTACCTCGGATGAATTTCGGCCGGTAGATAGGCTCAATCAAGCACATCGATGACCGCAGTACGTTATACGCCCAAAGGGAGAGAGAAAAAAGGCCAACCTGGGACTTGGAGTTATTTTAATTGAAAGTCGTTGTTCGGTTTCGGTGGCATTATCGTGTTCCGTACGAAAATAAGTACAATTCATCATCATTGCTAGTAGTTATACGTTAATACATTTTATAACACGAGCCTTACGAGCCGAGCTTTTACATTTATTGACTTTTCGCGTAATACCGCGCGACTTTGATACGCCAGGTTATTGGCGCTGACATCTATCGCACATTAAAACTCGCCACCGTCTGCGTAAACATCCCCCCAAAAATACGCCGACGAAACTGAAAATATACGAGTATAATGAATGATTGATGAGCCTAAACATACATATAGGTTTAGGTACCTGCGTCTACGATACATGTATAATGATTACGACGTCAAATCACACCGCGATGGATTTTTCCCCTTTTGCTTTCATGGCTGACAAGGTATCGTCGTAAGACCGTGTGTAAGTCACCAATACCATAGACCCATTCCATATCAAATATTAACTCCAAACCAAAAATTAAGTTTGGGTTTCCGATTTTTCTCAAAGTTTAAACCAGTTCCCTTCGATGGTTTAATGAAATAGCAGCCAATGTTTCCATCCTATCCCTCGAAGGGGCTGAGGGGAAGTGTTACGGAAGATGAAGGCTACAATTTAAAAATCTGAAAAATTTCAATGTTGAGCTCTTTTTATTCTTTTTTTTTCAACCCAGGTATTCTCAAAATGGGATCTGGACATGAGGGGAGGGGTTTAGGAGTCCTCAATTTTGACCAAAATTCAAAAAAAAAAAGATTTCTACTAATTCAATGACGCTATCGACTCAGCCAATCCGCCTTTCAACTGAACAGACAAAAAAGTTTTTCCATCTATCTCCTCTGAACCCTCCTATCAGACCCTTTGATAATGTCAAAATTCAAAAAGAAAAGAAAAATGACGTAAATGCGACTTGCTGTTTGTTAAGTTATTGAGGGCTTTGAATATTTACTAATTTTTTGGATTCGAGCTTTCAATATCCCTCCAATACCTTAATTTTGAAACAACACGTGCAAAAAATTTAAAAGGGTGCAACATATCGATTCTCACTAATTTGAGGTCATCTATAATATCGACTTAATTTTTCGATTTGACCCCTGCACGCGCTCCAATCGACCACCTCTTCAAACTAAAATAACAAAGTTGGGAGAGAAGGTAGGATTAGAGCATGGGGAGGGGGTCAGATCGAAAAATTAAGTCAATATTCGAATTTGGTGACCTCAAATTAGTGAGAATCCTATTTTGATTTTTTCCATGCGTTTTTTTTTCAAAATTGAGATTCAGGGGAGGGGGTACAGAAGGGTAGAATCTAAAAAAATAAGCTAATATTCGAACTCAGTGTTCTTGAAAACTTAACAAACAACACCTCGCACGTTATTTTTCATTTTTTTGAATTTTAACCTCATCAAGGGATTTGGGGGGAGGGAGGTGTCAGAGGGGTCGAATGAAAAAACTGAGCACATATTTCAACTCAGCGCTTTTGAATTAGTAGAAATCGATGTGTTTCAGGGAATAGGAGTCGAAGTAAAACTGACTCCAAATTAACTCCGACTTGACTCCGGAGTCGAGCCGGGGTCATGGAGTCAAGGTGACAAATTGACTACGGAGTCAAGCATAAGTCAGGAGTCAAGGTTTGAAATTGACTCCGGAGTCAAGGTGGAGTCAAGGTGTAAGTTTGACTCTGGAGTCAAGATGGAGTCAGGGAGTAAGTTTGACTCTGGAGTCAAGGTGGAGTCAGGAGTCGAGATGTGAAAGTGACTCCGGAGTCAAGGTGGAGTCAAGAGTCAACTTTCCCCCTTGACTCCGGAAGTTAGATAGAGTCAGAAGTCAACTTTTTGGCTGATTTCTATTCCCTGCTCCAAAATCAAGAGTCAAACTGACTCCAAATTAACTCCGACTCTGGCTGCCGGAGTCAGGGGTTCAAGGCAAAGATTGACTCTGTAGTCAACCAGGAGTCAGGAGTCAAGGTCTTAAATTGACTCCGGAGTTAAGGTGGAGTCAGGAGTCGAAGTCTGAGAGTGACTCAGGAGTCAGGAGTCAGTTTTCTCCTTTGACTCCGGAGTTAATCCGAGTCACCGGAGTTAATCCGGAGTCAGTCAACTTTTCGGCTGACTGCTATTCCCTGATGTTTCTTTCAGGAAATAGGAGTCGACTCTGAAATCGGAGTCCGAGAGTCAAGGTCAAAGATTAACTCCGGAGTCAAGCAGGAGTCAGGAGTCAGGTGTGAGTTTGACTCCGGAGTAAGATGGAGTCAGAAGTCGAGGTCTGAAAGTGACTCCGGAGTCAAGGTGGGAGTCATGAGTCAACTTTTCCCCTTGACCCTGGGAGTTAGGTGGAGTCAGAAGTCAACTTTTCGGCTGATTTCTATTCCCTGGTCCAAAATCGGAGTCAAACTGACTCCGACTTGACTCCGAAGTCAAGGTGGAGTCAGGAATCAGGGTATGAGCTGGTGGAGTCAGAAGTCAACTTTCTCCCTTAACTCCGGAGTCAAGGCGGAGTCAGGAGTAAACTTTCTCTCTTTACTCCGGGAGTCAAGCCGAAGTCAGGAGTCAACTTTTTGGCTGACTCCTAGTCCCCACTTTCTTTATTTTCTACATTTTTTTGACTTTTGGCCAAAATTGAGGACTCCTGTACGAACCTTCCCCTCCTTGTTGAGATCCCATTATGAGAATATGAATATATTGGTTAAAAAAAGGGTAAAAGGGCTCTTCAATGACATTTTTTCAAATTTTCAAAAGTAGCCTTTATATTTTGTAACTATCATGAAAGTTGAGCTTTCATCACAAAAGTTCAACTTTGAGTTTTCAAAATTTATGATCATCATTTTTGAATTTTCTACGAATTCTCGTTTAAAGTTTAAACCCCGTAAGCAGTTTTCCCCTAAGCACAACCGATCTCGAGATATAAGCCTTCAAAGTTGGGTATAGTTCGACAAAAAATCTCAATTCCTCAAAACTTACGAGATCCACTCTCCCCCCACCCCCAGGCCCCTTTGAGAGTTAGAATGGATATGATGGAGGTTGTTTTATTTGACCATCAAAGAGAACTCGTAAAAAAGACCAGATTTCATTTTTAGTTCGAGTTGATACGGAATGAATCCATAGATACATTCTTATTAATGCTTATCCATCGAATTAACTTGAGTGATCGATTATTTGTCGGGGAGGGTCGCAATGGTACCTACGTCTATTCGTATATGACATGACATTGTTGTAGAATAATGTTTCCTATATGTTTAGTAATTTGTCTACGCGAGTCTGCGAGGCACACAGAGAAGCGAAATTCATTCGCGTATCCAGTGGCGCGATACCATATCGCGATAAGAAGGCTCGCCGTAGGTTCTTCGAAGTGTGGTGCCAGCAAATCCCCTCGACCCAGGTCGAATCATCGTAATACCGCACGTCTTTGGTATTTTATTATTCTACGATTTCAATAAGTATGACGAACGTATAAAACAATGAATCGAATTTATTCCACAGTATGTCATTTAGTTCGGTATCCGGGCCAGTACATTGTGATCTCTAGGATGAGCAATGCCAGGTAATACCATACGAAATGTACCATCGAGCACACGTAATCATTGTTTCGATCATATGCCTAGGCCAAGATGTCAGCCTGCGAATTACCGCAGCTTTTTAATCAATTCGTACACGTCTGTAAAAGATCGCGTCGATGTGTCACCAGGACGCAGCGCAATTTCTCGGAATGCTACGTGAGTTACATTGTATCTCCCATACGCCCTTATTCCTTTTACCTAATCACGTATTCTTGGCCGTTCTTTTTTTTTTCCGCAGCCAGCGCCTTCATTTGCATCGTGTATCGTCTTATTCGTGCTGTCATTCGAGCTCGACAGACAGTGATCCTAGCGAAATTCCTCGTACCGGTATTTTATTAAATTCACACCATCCAATTTGAAATTAAATTAACGTCTAACATTGTTAAATATTTCGATAATACTTTATTAAGAGGAAAACTTCTCGTAAAAAATTACGAAAAAAGACAACCTGTTTGCATGTCTAAAACACTGTGCGTGTTTCTACTTCGTTATGTAGATAGAAAGACGCTCTACCCTTCGGCTATTTCGAACCGACGATTGCATTTTCATTGGTAAAATTAATTCTCGATAGGTTTTTGTCCCCTCTTCTCCCATCCGTCCAATTTTTTTTCCTTATTCTCGGAGCTGTAGGAAATGTACTCTTGGAGGATTGGTTTCGATGCCTGGGCCAAAAATGCGTTGGAATCTTTACCTCGCCTCGTGTACTTCGTGTTTCGTACCCAAAACCGAGTGAAATTTAATTTGTTCGACAACGCAACGTGAATTGTGTAATAGCCAATGTCGAATTTACTTCGAGGTTTCACGAAACGAGACGTCATTTGTACGTGGACATTTTTTTTTCGGTACCAATCGTAAACCGTAAACGAAAAATGATTCCGGAGAGTGGATTAGGTACAATGGTGAATTTTATTTCGTGTTTATGTCCTGTACTTTACGTCGTTGGTCTCAAATCGAATGACTCATCTGTCATAAATTTGGCGGTGGTTCTTTTCAGTATAGACTTTGTCATGTCATATAATACTCTTTTCGTGTCTAATCTTTTTCCTTTTTTTACCAACTTAGGGGGATTGTCGTGTTTGAAATAATTTATATGGAGTAATCGAACGATGAGATTGCTGTCAAATTTTCGAAACGAGGAAGGAGGTTAAATAAATTCGTAAAAGTAACTCAAAATCCAAAATGAATTTTCAAAAAAAAAGTTTTAGAGATTTCTACCAAAATTCAAAGAAATCTTAATGTTTTAATAATTTTTTCTTCATATTTGAATAAATTAACGATATTTTAAATAAATTACGAATTTTCAAAGATTTCTTTTGGCGACTGAATAAAAAACATCAACAATGATTTTTTTACCGGGAGTATCCAGTTGAATTTGAACAAATTTTAAAAGAAAATATGCCACATGGCAAAGGAGAAGTACTACTTGACGTAGATCTGAGGTTTTTCTATTGCTATTGGTATCATATATATTTTTTGCAGTTTTTATCAATTTTAATAGGAAATTTCACTAGGAATTTGAAAAAGGTAATCTGAGGGTTGTATCATGCCTCCAAGTGACCCAGAAAGAGTCCCAAACCTCAAAAATTCAGAAATATTGATTTCTGTTTTTCATTTTTCTTGAATCTGAAATCTTAAGGAAAATCTGGAAAATTCGGTTAAAATAGGGTATCATGCTTCCATGTGCCTCGAAAAAGCCGGGAATCTCAAAAATTTGGAAGGAAGTATTTAAAAAGGAAATTCAATTTGCTGACGACCAGTGACGATGATTTTTCAGCTTCTACATCTCGTCTTCATCGCTCGTTAAAAGCAATGACGACGAGTAACGAGGCTTTTCAGCCTTTAATTTCTCATCCTCACCGATTTTTCAGTTTCTTACGAATTGATGAAAAAACAAAATAAAAACTTTCAAGGTGTTTAAAATATTTTCGAAATCAACAACTGCAGGATTTTAGCAAGATTCTTCAAACAAATTTTAGAGAAATTTCCCCTTCAGCTTTGGAAAAACATATCCTCCTTACTCTTCAATATATGTTTCTAACTGATAAATTTCAATTATTTTCCAATTGCCTCCGACTCTCCCCTCTTTTCTTCCTCAAAAGGTTGCATTCTTCTTAGTCCATAAATTTGGCTTCAGCGAACGAAGCTAAAAATTTTATAAAATCGAAATTTGAAATACCAAAAAAATGCTCTTGGAACGAAGTTCGCGTGGATTTTCTACCAATGAAAAGAGAGTAAAATTAAAAAAAATAGTTTTAAACACAAAATAAAGACATTTTAGATGAATTTTATGGAATTTTCATCTATTTTCAAAACTTCAGCGGTCAGAAGGAAAAATAATTTGGCCCGAGCGAAATAAGACCAAAATTTTTGAATATAGAAATATCAGATGCATACAAAAAAGAGCTGAGCATAAATATTTTATAATCCAAAACTCAGCAGAAAAAGTTTTAGGTAAGTACAAAATTAATCAATTTTTAACAAATCTGAAAAATTTAGCCTCACCTAATCATGGCAGTCAAAATACAAGTAAAGCCTACTGCTCTCTCATTCTGAATCAGTGGAAAGTCACTGATGAATAGTTAGAATTGCAGCACACGAAAAATTAGCAAAATTCACTGATTTTCAGCAAATTTTCGCTGATTTTTCAAAAATTTTCACTAATTTTTCAGCAAATTTCATAAATTTTACCGATCTTTCAGTGAATATTCACTGATTTTCCAGTGGTTTTTCTCACTGATTTGTTTTTAGTAAAAAAATTCACTGATTTTTCTCCTGTGCTGCAATTCTGACGGTTTCTCAGTGATTTTCGAAATTTTCATTGATTTATAATTGAGAGAGTGGTAAAGAAATAATCAGGATTTTCTAAATAAGGGAAGCCAAACATGAAGGGAACTGCATTGATAATTTCAGACAGAAAAATCAAAGATTTTGAGATAAAAAAGTCGAATAATGATGGGGCAAAGTTTTCCATGAAAGATTAAAGTTGAAAAAGCATTCAAAGGAAATCCTTCGGTTGAAAAATACAAGAGGAAATGGTTTAAAATTCTTGACTTTTAAAGTACAATTATTAAAAATCTAGCTATTTTCTGGTTTCCTTACTACTAAGGTCAAATTTTCGCTATTTCCTGGGTTTTCTTGTTTTTCGTGACAGTACTCTCTCATTTCTGAATCAGTGAAATTTATCAAAAATCACTGAAAAACAGCCAGAATTGCAGCACAGTAATAAATCAGTGAGAATTTTTTCACTTAAAACAAGTCGGTGAAAGAAAATCACTGGAAATCAGTGAAAATTCACTGAAAACTCAGTGATATTTATGAAATTCACTGAAAAATCTGTAAAATTCTTTGAATAGTCAGTGAAAAATCGCTGAAAATCAGTGAATTTCACTTATGTTTCCTGTGCTGCAATTCTGACTGTTCATCAGTGATGTTTCACTGATTCGGAATAAGAGAGGAGACAGTTAGAGACCATGGGTTTGCTCATTTCTGTGAAAAACCCTTAAGCACTCTCAAAACTACTCTCTCAATTATAAATCAGTGAAAATTACCGAAAATCACTGAGAAACAGACAGAATTCCAGCACAGGAGAAAATCAGTGAAATTTTTTCACTAAAAACAAATCAGTGAAAGAAAATTAGTGAAAATTCACTGAAAACTCAGTGATATTTATGAAATTCGCTGAAAAATCTGTGAAATTTTTTGAATAATCAGTGAAAAATCATTGAAAATCAGTGAATTTCACTGATTTTTTCTGTGCTGCAATTCTGACTGTTTATCAGTGATTTTTCACTGATTCGGAATGAGAGAGTAGGTCAATCGAGATAAATTTTACGCCATCACTTTTCAACAATTCATTCGACAAAAAATGACCAATATTTTTCCCTCTAAAGAATGACTCAAGTTCAACGAAAAATTTTAATAATTCAACGAGGTATTTTCCATTTTTAAAATCCGAGGATCTTGTAAAAGCCTCAAAATTCCTCACCCCTCTAAATACCCATGCTACATTTGAATGTATTAAAACTGAAATTCATTACACCTGGCAAAAAGTTCACTCAAAACTTGTAAAGCTTCGTATTTCATACAGAGTTGGTCGCACTGACAACGCAACGTTAAAGTGTCAAAAAAAAGTCCATAAGGTTGAAAACTGCACGTCATCGTACGTATACGTGAACAGCACGTCTTTGTGTTTCGTATGCCACCACATCCCTGTTCCCATCCCATCGGTATACTTATGGTGAATAATATACGAGCAAATTTACAAATTAACACGGTATTTTCATTCGTACATAAAATAAGGTAAGTATATACCTACCCCTACGGCGTCTTAGGCAGGTATTCCGTATATCTATTACGTTCGCTAATAAACTTTGGTGAAATTTAATCTCACCAAACGAATAAGAAACAAACCGACGACGTTAGGGAGGTGCGGTGCGACGATCTAAGGCGAAGAAATTTCGTATTATGTACATATAATACCGACCCTATTCTTATATGGCAAGAAGAGAAGCGAATGTGTGCGATGAAGAAAGTCGCGAAGTCGTACCCCAGCTTGGAATTCGAATAAGAAACAGAGAGAAGTATACTACACGATAGAAGACGAAATCCGAAGCGAAGATTTCATACCATGTACTCGTATACCCTCGCGCGTTTCTTCTTTCTCTTTCTCTCTCATCAAAAGTAATAATAACACGCAGAAAAGTACCGAAGTAAACATTTCATTAGCCAACACAAAAGTAGTTATTTTCCACTCAAAGTAAATAAATTTTAAATGAAC
This sequence comes from Pseudococcus viburni, assembly GCA_033439095.1. Classification (NCBI taxonomy): domain Eukaryota; kingdom Metazoa; phylum Arthropoda; class Insecta; order Hemiptera; family Pseudococcidae; genus Pseudococcus; species Pseudococcus viburni. The sequence continues at coordinate 445,368 of JAVBJF010000256.1, forward strand.
GTTTCAAAGACGTCGTTTCGCATTACCATATTCGCTTACCATATTTACTTTGGGAAAAGTTTGCGCATCGCATCCTACATAGTACATACTTGCAAACTGACTCTAAGGAAGTACAACTTTTCCACGCACAAATATTTAAACGCGAAATCTGTACCGATATTAATTACTCTCGATGAATTTGCCTAAGTACGTACGAAATTATCCGGAAAATAATTTCAATCGTGAGGTTTACTCGGCCAATATAATTTCTTCAAACTTGTCGAGTCGTCTTACAAATTCACAAATTGACAAATTCTGGAATCAGCGTGTCTAACAAAATCGAAAAAATGAAAAATATGACTTTTGTGCGGCTAAATTTCCATTTTCTAATGACTTTTTTGCACCAACTACTGCATCTGTGGATTCATACGACAAATTTAGAAGGGTGAGGCGAATTTTTTCATGCCATTTTTGAATTTTTTCAAGAGAGATTTGTGTGATAATAAGTTAAAAAATAACGTGATTTTTGAAAAATTTCCCAAAATCAATATTCATTTATATAGAAGTAAAAAATCGTAACTTCATAGTTCTGTTTACACTCTTAATTGAAATCAATAATCATTCGACGACTTGATTTTCTACGTGTTTTTCAAGTTTTCTGGACCAATTTTACCTTTACAAAAAGTTTTCAAACAGTGGACAAATAATTTACGGCGGTGAAAAAGGTGGAATGTGATTTTTTCTGCGTCGAAAATATGAAAATTTTCGAAGGACAAACAATTTCTTGAAAATTCTCAATTTTTTGACACAATAGACAAAAAAAACCTGTTGTTCGAGCGAAGTGACAGCGAAAATTTCTCAAAAAATTATGTCGAAAAAACAAAAAAATCTCCATTTTTGCCCTTTTCTGAATCCGCCATTATAATGGTAAGTACCTCATGTCTTAGCGAAGCAATAAGCATTTAAACTAAAAAAAACGTGATTTTTCTAAAACAATCAACTTGACTTTTTTTTCAATACTTTATTCCCATTTTAAAGTTTATTTCTTTTAAGGTTATGCAAGAAACATTGAAATAAAAATTGAAAAAATTAATCACAAAAAAACGAATCAGAGGGTAGGCAATAAGCATAGAGTGGTCCGCTAGGCACAGAGTATGTGACCCTTACAACATCAAAAAATGAATTGAAAAAATGTTATTCAAAAAATTATGAGACATATCGAACAGTCTCATCAACTTGATTCCTCTTCCTACCCCTCTTCAAACACCTCAGAATAGTTTTCTATTCTTAAAAATACAAATTTTGTCCACTAAAATTTTTTCATATAAAAAAAATTCATTTCTGAATTTTGCAATACTTGTTTCAATTTTAATTAATTAGCGAAGGCGAAAATGTTTTGAACAAAATGTCACAAGCTTTGCTTCAAAGAAAAAACTTCTAAAACATGGATATATATCTTAATGATGACTTTTTAAATTAAAATGTCAGATATTGATATTTCTTCAATTTCGATGACTTTTTTGTTAAAATATTACACATTTCAGCCTGTTTTTGCAATTTTAAAAATTTCCAAGCAATTTCAATAAATTGAAAAAATAAAATCAAATTTGACATTTCTGTAACATTTTAACATTTTTTCAGATTTTGGAAAACAAAACAGATGACTTTTTATTAAAATGTCAGACAAGTATTTGAATTTTTTCAATTAAAGATTTTTCGTAAGAATATCATACTCTCTAAATTTGAATCAGTTAAAATTGACTGATTTAAATAGACAGAATTGAGTCACTGTTGAAATCAATGAAAAAATTTACTGATTCAATAATGAAAATATTCACTGATTGAATCGCTAATTTTTCACTAATTGGCAGTAAAATGACACTGATCAACAGGGGAATCAGTGGAGTTGACTGATTCAAATTTAGAGAGTATTATGTTTAGGCTTTCTTTTTTTCATTTTTTCCAATCTTCAAAATTGCTAAGCAATTTCAATAAAAATAAAACTAAAAAAAGAAAAATACTAAAATATTTTACTTTTACATCTTAACAAAAAGACATTTTAAAAAAAAGTCTAAACCACTTCCTAATCCCCCCCCCACTCCATACGAAACTGGGCGAAAAAATTCTGGAAATTATACATATGCTCAGTATAATAAAACTTTAAAAAAATTAAAAAACAAAAATCATCAATTGAAAAAAAAATCGTTTTTTCAAGTTTATCAAAATAGCATTATGTCCGCGATCATTAAAATTTTTTCCAATGTTTTTCAAGTTTGACAAAATGACATTATATCAGTGGTGGGTATAAATTGATCTTAAAAAATTGGTGGGTAAAATTTAATGTACATATAAAATTTGATTTTAATGATTGAAAAACAAAAAATTAGCATTTTAAATCTGTTCTATCAGTCATTTTAAGCCTTTTGTAAACAGAAGGAAAATGGAGGAAAAGCACAATTTTTTTAGCGAAAAGCATGACTTTTGTATGACTTGTACAATGTATGATCCAAAATCTGAAAATACGCCTTTTTTTGGATTTCCTCATTTTTTGGTAGGTAAATTAAATGAAAAATTCATACATTTCTACTAAAAATTCATTGAGAAGGATAGCACTGAAAATATAAAACAGCAACCCTCGCGAATTATGGGTAAAAATTAAATAAGAAAAAAAAAATAAACATCGAAATGAAAACTTGAGAAAATCCTGTCGTCAGATTGGTCGAGGAAAAATTATAGAATGTTTTAAAACATGTTTCAAACGCTGAATTTTCAAAATTCGCAAAATTTTGGCTTAAACCCCCAAAAAAATTCCAAACAAAAAACAGTTGTTTTTCAAAAAAAAAAGAACACTTTTGTTTAATTACATATGTAACACTGATGACGTGTATGACCTTTAAGACAGGCTGGGAATATTACACTCTTTGGATCAGTATGCGATGAAAATATCCCTATTAGAGCTTTTGGCTCCTTATTCGGCCTCTTTAAACATTCACGATCTCCTTCTTGCCCCTCTCTCTCAGGAAAACATCTCAAAACGTACAATGAATCGGATAAGAAGAAAAGGCTGCCAAAGAAGAGACCGCAAAAGCACCGGAGATGCAAAAAACAGAACCAATTCTGGACCCAACGATCGGCGTTGTAATAAACCTTAACGTATTCGTAATGACCGATCAATTTCCCATATACGTACACTACACGCAAATACAAAAGATGCAGAAAGGACGTGGTTTTGGAGATTGGAGTATACTTCGGAGGCACGACACCGATACGGGACTACGAACGGTGTACTGTACAGTAGAGGATAAAGTTGAAGCATTATATGTGGCAGAACACGTTTATATGAACAAAGTTAAGTCAACAATACGGCCATTATCAAGATTTATGGAAAGTAATTTCGAAGATAATCTGGAAAATTTAGTGTACGGGCAATTTTACGGATTTAAAAGCCAGCTAGGTACTGGGTATAGGTAGTTGAAACATTGGGAAAATTCTAAAATGGTGTTTTGGACTCGAGCTACATCATTTTGTAAAAAAATTTTTTTACATTAAAATAGGTAAACGAAAAGGTTGTTACGAGTAAGAGAAAAAAAAGTATAAAGAATTCCAACACGGTAGCTTCTTCTTTGACGTAATAAATGCGATAAAGGTGTATATTTTATACACGATGTCGTCACGTATATAATCGTTTCCTGATTTTTCGCGTATTCGTGTTTTTCCTCCCCTTTCCTCCTGACACACGACATCGATAAAATAACTAGGTTTTTTTCGCTTCTCTCAAAATACATTGCAATGTGTATGTAAGGCACGTAATCCTCCTACGAACATGGGAAAGGGAGAATTCAGCTAATGACGAATTGAATTTTTAATTTTCTCGAAAACTTGCCTTAGCTCTGGTTCGCGCGCCAGCATCGGAGGAAATTACTTAATAATGATCTAGCATACTCATGTATGAGTTCGAAACCCTGCGTGTATCTATGACGATCCATTATCTTACAATATACATGAAGTCTGTCGGAGTAATTTCTTCCGTAATACTCGGCGATTCCTCTCTGTAGTCGTTAATACGTTTACCTTGTATAATTACACAGCGAAATGAGTTCGAGTTGCACAAGCGATATCGCTTTTTCCGCCGCCACGCCGTTTAATTAATGTCCGTAATTAACACCTTAATTTGCCCATAAACTATGCATACGCCTAATGTCGTCGTACCTCCCTTATAATACATAGATATTTCGACTGTGTAATATCCACCGTACGAGGTTTCTATACGTACATTGTACAGGGGCGTAGGCGATTAAAAATTGATAACGTGTGTTGCGGTCGCGCCGTTGGTCGATGGTCCGCTGTGGTGCCGAGACCAGCGGCATCACCATTGCGGTGTTTTGTAATTTGCGGAAATATTATATTGGTTTTTATGGTATTCGCTTCATTTAACAATAAAACGGTAATTTTTTGTCCGTTTCGAATGCCAGGCGGCGAGCCGGTGCTGCCGCAGACGTAATTAGAAGGTGTTTAATTGGCGTGAATATTGAATGATCGAAAAGTACGGTATGTGAAATAGTAAGTGTACTTTCGCTTTTCTAATATCGTCTGGTAAGTGAAAGACGTGGTAGCGGATTGAAAATTATACTGGGATTGGTTTGATCGAATTTGGTTAGGTTTGAAATTAGGGATCTTGAAATTACACCTTACACTATTTCATTTTGAATCAGTGAAAAGTCACTGACAAATAATCAGAATTGCAGCACAGGGAAAATTAGCGAAATTCTTTGACTTTCAGCGGATTTTCGCTGATTTTTCAGCTAATTTCACCAATCTTTCAAAGAATTTCACTGATTTTTCAGCAAATTTCAGAAATTTTACTGATTTTTCAGTGAATTTTCACTGATTTTCTAGCAATTTTTTTCACTGATTTATTACTGTGCTGCAATTATGACTGTTTTTCAGTGATTTTCGGTAATTTTCACTGATTTATAAATGAGAGAGTACTATTAAGAGCTCATAACTGGAGGCACTTCAAGCTTTGAAAAGTCAGTGGTCCAGTAAATCAAAACAGAGGCGTCGTCAAGGGGGGGCCCGGGGGGGCCAGGCCCCCCGGAAAAAGTTCTGGCCCCCGCTTGGCCCCCCCAATTCATGTTGTGTTTATAAATTTACGTTACAGTTACATCAAATAGGGATTTTCAAAGCATTAAAACATGAAAAAACGTCTTTTTAAGGCAATTAAAATCCAATTTTTTCAAAATTTCGCCCTCGCTTCGCTCGGGCACAAACAAAATAACACTTCTTTAATTTAATTGAGACGAAAGTGCGGAAGAATGCTCCCTTTTTACCACCTCCCCATTTTTAGCAGGTGAAAAAAGTCAGTCCCCCTTTTGCACTTCGAAAAAGCAGAAAAATTGTCCAACACATGGCCCCTTTTGTGCCCCCCCAATTTTCCATTCTGTCGACGCCACTGCATCAAAATTGTTCATTTCGGTGAAAAAACGACAACCAAATTTCCCCTCTTCCTCTCCTCAGTAAATAATAAGTAACCGATACGATCAAATCCCCTAATTTTAAACAAAACATTCTCTTCAACTGACAAGAAATGGATTTGAAAACGTTTCAACTTCCCTCCCCTCCGATAATTTAAGAATTTCGTAATCTGACAGAAAAATGTTACGTGAAAATTTTTCAGACTTATTTTTTGCTTAATAAAACTACACTATTAACTTGAATCAGCGAACATTCATTGATCAATCAGTAATTTTTAGCCCATTTCACTGATGAAATAGGCAAAATTGGCTCACTGACGAATCAATGAAATTTCATTGTCGAATTAGTGAAAAATTGTTGATTCAAACAGTCATTTTTCACTGATTCGTCAGTCGACCAATTTTGCCTACTTCATCAGTCAAATAGGCTAAAAATAACTGGTTCAAATTCAGAGAATTTAACTGATAAACAGTTCAGAAAATTGTTTACTTTACTCCTATATGAAGTACAGGGGCTTCGAGTTGAATGAAACTTGCAAAAAAATTAAATATCAGTTGAAAAAATAATAAAATTATTCAGAATTTTGAAAAATTTTTCATTCTCCAATAAGTTTTCAATTTTTTGGAAATTACATTCAACTCGAAGCCCTCTTATCTTTATATGTATTTGAAAGAGGTAAACTTTTCACAAAACCGATATCAGATTAGGCAGACTTCACAATTATAAAAAGAAGGGTACAACTTTTTCTCTTTTTTTTAATTTAAGAACTCTGCAGAATAATTTATTTAGATTAATGGTTAGAAGGGGGGGGGGGACTCGATGAGAATAACTTGTCTGAAACAGGAGAAACAACTTTGATGAGCAGTTGGAGTCAAAAAATCAGTAGAAAAAAATCAAATTATTCATTTACTCCATAAATCTGAATCAGTCGGATTTGGTAAAATCCTTATCTTCCTTTTTGAATCAGTGAAACACATTTTACCGAAAATCACTGATTTTTCACTGATTTTTTGTTAAGTTGTGAATTTATCAAAAATTCTATGATTTTGACTGAAAAATTACTGATTTTCAGTAAAATTCATTTTACTGATTTAAAAAGGCAGAATTTCGCCAAATTAGACTGATTCAAGTTCAGAGAATATGTCACGTGCAGATTGTGCACTGATCACATAAACATGATTTTCTTCTTTTCCTTTTTCCCAGAAAAAAAAGGAAGATTTTTTCTATGATATAGGTACCTAGTTACCTATGTACCTAGACCAACATATCATGAAGCATAGACGTGTATATAGCTCAAAAAATATCATTATGATTTCAAAAAATTCAACAGAATGTTTCATGGAATTTAAAACATGTCAAATAAAAGTTGAAATTGGGAATATGTACTTAGTTATTTGAAAAAAAAATGAGACGATATGATTTTGGTTCAAAAAATGAAAATTATCAAGAATTTCAGCATGGAAAAAAATTCTGAGGCAGATTTTTTCAAGTCCAATAAAAGAAAAATAGTGACGTGAGCAATTCAAAGGACTGAAAAAAATTCAATTTTAATTTAAGAAATTTTAGATTCCTAGTAAACCGAATAAATGCTGGTAAGAGGTTCAAATGCACCTAAAAAAATAAAACCCTCCTTCTCTTAAGTAAAAAAAAATTCGAAAAAATCGTCGAATTCAACTCAGTGCAGTTCGTTCATAGACTATTTCATCGCGATTTTCTTCAAACCCTGCCGATTTTTGCTACAATGAGTAATGACTTGAATGCCCGAGGGAAGCTAAAGCCATAGCAAGGTTCTATAAAAAAATTTACACCTTAAGTGATGGAAAATACGTGCCAATTCGACAGCCAGTAAAAATTTTTAAAAAGTTGTTTTTAAAGCAGACCTGAAAAGGGGAGTAGCTCAATCCCTCCCTCCTTTCCTCCCTCCCAAAAAATTGAGTTCTAATCTGTTGAAATTATAGACACTGGACTTGAAATTCACCAGAGTGATGACATTTTTTTATAGAGAAATCCCATTTAAGTTGAGAATTTTCAATGACATGGTGTCTATACTCGATCTGAAAAATCTTACTATTCTCTGGATCTTTTTTTGCCATTTTCATGCAATTTTTCTTACTTTGAATTTGTCCAAAAAATAACTCCCTTTTTTATACTTACACACAACTACAAAAGTGGCAGTACAGGAAAAAATTGGGGAAATTTTTCAACAAAATTAGTAAAATTTTTTGAAGAAATCAGTAAAATTTACCCCAAAAAATCGACAAAGCTACTAAAAATCAGTAAAATATACTCGAAAATCGTTCGTTGAAAATTACGGAAATTTATCTACTGAAAAATCAACGAATTTCACCAAAAAAATCAATCGATATTTTCTAAAATTAATTACTGCTCGTTGAAAAATCAACTGATAAATTATATTGATTTTTCCGTTCACTGGTTCACTTGATTAATTTTCTTTGTATGTACATACAAAGTTTCACTTTAATAACTTAAACAAGAGAATTTTTCTGATTCAGAATGAGAAAGTAATGCTGACTTCAGTTCTTCTCATTCACGACTTAAATGATATTTCATCTCAAAAATATATTAAAATTCCAAGTACTTCGATTTACGAAGATATAGGTAGCTTTTTTCCACGACTTACCTAACTTCGAATGACCTAATTCGTACAAATCTCCGTAAAAAATAATCCCATTCGATATTCAACTCACCTGCAACAAAAAAATAGTAAAATTCATGATTAGAACGAAGCTATAATAATTTTCAAAACATACGGTATTCTCAAAGGATAAATAAGTATCCCCATAAACACGACGAAACTATCACAGAATCCCCTTAATACATCGACCTGGTCAACGAAACACCATACAGAAAAATATTCATCGTAAAAACACCATACGAAAAAAAACACCATCTTCCAAATGATCGTCGAATACTACCTTTAAACTCGTCCAGAGACGCGCGTTTGTACACATTTACAATGCCATAAACCTCCCCGAGCTTTTTAATAAATATGAAAAATTTTTCTAAAAGAAAGGCGAAATTGATAATTCGTCATAAAGTATTATCCTTAAAACACGCGGATACGAGATGAGAGGTCGGAGAGGAGCACAAAAAAGGGTAATTTGGAGGAACACGAATTGACGTTGACATGTTATGTCGAGACTTAAGTTTGAGGCCAAGTTAATAAAAAATATATTGGATTCTTTTATATACATAGGTATAGTTATACTACATACTACATAATCCTCGGTGTATACGATATGGTACTTTTACGTATAGAGACAAATACGCAGACACGAGGTTGCGATGGGGTCAGGGGTAGCTGTGTAGAAAATTCAATTGGGCTATTCGTGTTATACCATTTTACGAGCATCGGCTTGTATCCAGGCATGGGTATTCCAGACGAAAGGGTATGTTCGCGGCACTAAAGCTTTTATATTTTTCATTCTTTTTTGATACCGTACACAGAGCGCTATAGTCGTAAAAAAATAAGGTAAAAACGGTGCCTCGGACGCGACTCGCGTACCGGGATTTTAGTTTTATATAAATCATAAACGAGGCGATACTATTAATGGCTATACGCATACGGCGGAAAAAATCCCAGCCAAGTCCTACCAGTACTTAGGACTATGCCATCGATGCACGTAGAGTCTTCGGCGTACATCTCAAACCGCACCGCCTGCGGACACCACAATAATACAAAAGGAATATACGATGTCTGAAGTTATTACCGAACGAGTCATTCTTTCAGAAATGTTGACTGTAGCGCGAGCATATTATACAAAAAGGTAATTCACACTGCGAGAAAAGACACACCAATATTCTTAATAACTATTGGCACCTTAGGGTTTCCACTTCGATATTCTTTCCTTGCATAGACTCCAGACCTCGGCATTCGAAATGAAACGGAAAAACAGATTTAGTCGGTTCAACAACTGCAACGACGCTGGCGGCGTGACGCCCATCGCTTCGCAGAGTCAAAGACTCGATAATATACTGCGGTAACGAAAGACATGTAATGCGACACTTTTCTCCTCTCATGTAAATATATGTTTTTTTAAATGTATAACATATGCGGAGCAACGCCTCACACACACCAAAATCTTATAATTTTGGCATCAAAGTAGTCGTATATATTAAATGTAAACATATTTTCTCCGATGCCTTCGTCTAAGGAGCGTTTAACGTGAGAAAATACATCATCTTTGAGACTCGCCCAATACGACAGCCGTTTAATGTTCAACAACTTTATACGAATCGAGCCACATTTGAAGCCAGTCGAAAAAACCCTACTTGGAAAGGCGGTTCTAGGGGAATTAGCGAATAAATCACGACATTCGAGGTGCATCGGAGCAGCCAAAAAAACCAACCAGTGAAACGTTTAACACATCGAATACATTCGACTTTGTCGCAATCGCTTCCATACCGCCTTCTTCAACCTCCCCCGAAAAAAAAACCACACACATGTTCGAAATACCGAAATTAAAAACGTTCGCGTAGATGGCCACCGCACCATAACCAGTTCTCTGTCTTTGATTTCATCTGAAGAATAATCGTGTAAAATGGTTTGACAGGTAATTAGTTTATTACGACGATGAATTATCAGTATTGCATTTCGCGGTTGAAATATTAAACGTTATTTTTCAACTCGTCTTCGCATACGAATAAAAAGAATACCAGCCGGAGAAGGTGAATTCTCAGTCCATTTGGAACTCCAGTCTTCCATAAATACGTCGAACAGTTTGATTAATCTGTTAGCTCGCGCCATACACATACGTTATGTAGAAAAAAGTCCACGTATGTAAACTCGCCGAATTAAAAATACCTGTATTGTTTTATTGTTAAACCATTGAAATATTTGGCTAATTCAATCCCAAGCACAAAGTACCTCGTGGTGTAAGAACAAAAAGCAACATAGCCCTTTATGGATGGGTATTCGAATCGTGCCCAAGTCGTGATTTAAAAGCTTGCCCTTGGCCACTGGTCATTGCAAAGCACGTGTCACGACTTGGGGATTTTACTTTTGTCCTTCTTCGTTAATGTTGAAGAGTCCAAAGTCATCGACTAGCTTGATGTTCAACGACCTTATCTAGTATTGTCGAATAAGGAAAAAAAAGTACCATGCTTGGTGAAAATTCAAGCTCTTTTTCGTATTTCTCGTCTAAGATGGTCTACTCTCTCATTTATAAATCAGTGAAAATTATCGAAAATCACTGGAAAACAGTCAGAATTGCAGCAAAGTAATAATTCAGTGAAAAAATTTCACTGAAAGTAAACAGTGAAAAAAATTATTGGAAAATCAGTGAAAATTCACTGAAAAGTTGGTGAAATTTCTGGAATTCGCTGAAAAATCAGTGAAATTCTTTGAAAAATCAGTGAAATTCTTTGAAAAATCAGTGAAATTTGCAGAAAAATTAGCGAAAATTCGCTGAAAATCGAAGAATTTCACTGATTTTTCCTGTGCTGCAATCCTGACTATTTATCAGTGACATTCACTGATTAAAAATGAAAGAGTACTAATCAACATACTAAAAGGTTCATTCGGTGAGAGAGGAGTGAAGACTACTCCCAGAAAAGGGGCAGACAAATTAAGGATGAAAAAATTAAATTAAAAAATCTTTGATTTTCCGCCAATTTCTGATAAAAGTGTTGAAGCTAAGCCTAAAAAATGAAAAAATGAACAGGATTAGACGTTTTAAACACGTAACGTTCCATCGTTATGAATAATAATAGTCAAATTGGGATTTCACCAAGTGTTGTACAAAAATTTTCAAAGAATCAATTTTATGTAAAATTTTACGCTCTTCAAAATTGCGTATAAAGATAATTTTTCAAAAAAAAGTAATTGAAAACGAGAAAAATGCACAAAACTCGGGGGGGGGGGGGGTAAAAATGTGGACCTAGGGGAAGAAATCCTCCAAGCAGATTTCGATGGTGTTTTTACATCTTGATAAGGTCACTTTCCTGAGCACTTTGGCGTGAAAAAATTTTTCCCCTGCTCTATTTTAGGTTCAGTTCTCAAATGAGCTGATTTCACTGTATTGTAATAAGCTTTCCTCAATCATTTTCTTTTGAACCCATTTTTAAAACTGGGATTTGGCATGCCTATGCCAATATTTGTAAAAGTGGAACCCCTCCACTCCGACAACGGTGTCTAATAAATCACAAGGATGAAAAATCGTACTATTTTTGAAATTTTTTGGACTAAAATTTTTTTAATTTTATTTCAATTTTTTGATCACGTTCACTTCTTTTTTTAAAAAAAACATACGGGCTTAAAAATTGATAAATTACATATAAGTCCTACAAATTTTCAATTTTCAAACTTTTCCCTATTAAATGTATGATCAAATGAAGGGGGGGGGGTGGCCAAGAAGAGCTTATAAAATTTCGGAAAATATTAGTCATTTTATTAATAAAAAGATCGCGAGGGCGAAAATTTTTGCAAAAAAATAACTAAAAGTTGAAATTTTATAATTTTTTTCAAAATTTCAGTTACCTAATCTGCCATAGAAAGTAATCTGTGACTTCTGAGATAATTTAAACTGAATTACAAAAAAACAAGTAAAAACATTTCATACTGTTTTACATTTTAGCCGAAATTCGTACTCTCATTCTGAATCAGTAAAAAGTCATTGATAAATAATCAGAATTGCAGCACAGAGAAAATCAGCAAAATTCTTTGCTTTTTAGCGGATTTTCGCTGTTTTTTCAACAAATTTCAGATATTTTACTGACTTTCCAGTGAATTTTCACTGATTTTCCAGCAATTTTTTCACCGATTTATTACTGTGCTGCAATTCTGACCGTTTTCCAGTGATTTTTGATCATTTTCACTGATTTATAAATGAGAGAGTATTTTTTTCGGATTTTCGTACTTCTCGTGCCTAGTAGACAGCTTGAGTGTTGAATGTAGATTCCGACAACTATTTCGTCTCTTGTTAGCTCATATATCAAGATGACTCCATGATAAAAGACCTGTGCAGGAGAAGGGGGAGGGGCGGAGGGGGTTCTCCTGGCCCGAGTTCTTTTAGGAGCTGTGGCTAAAAAATGCTATCTCTTCGCTGTAAAGACCCTCAAACAAAAACTTTCAACATGTAATAATTATACCTAACTTTAGAAGCTAAAATGAATATTTTTTAGGATATGTTCGTTTCGGGATTTATTTTGAAAGACGGGTGTAGAAGATGGGAAAATTGGGTGTGAAAGCAAAAATTTTTTAATTTAATTCTTTTTATCTTTAATTTTTTGCTCAAAAGGCGATCATTTTGATAAAAGTTGAACCTACTTAATAGAAAATTGAAAGTAGATAACGACTTCGTTAACATTCTTCAATTTTAGGACTTACTTATTTGAAGAACTATTTACCAGAAACCAGTTTCCGATTAGGATTTGCACTTTTCTGAAGGTATTTTTTGTCCCTCCCGGGGGAGGGGGGCCTTTTAGTTTGTTGATTTTGATTAGTAAACCATCATAAGCGAGAAATACGAAAAAAATCAGGCGTGAATTTTCACAGACTCGAGTCCACTACCAATTAGATTAGATTACTCCGTTGTCTTCCCAAAATGCCGCAGTGAAAAGCTCTGATTTTATCGATAAAATTCGATTAATTCAAAGAAGCATTTTTCATCGAAAATGTATTAGGTATTTAACGTCCTCCATTCGAGTACTACATTATGTAACGGGCGGTAATAAATAAAAAGGACTTCCTTATTTAACCATAATTTATATACCATCGCTACAGCTTTTTTCTTCCCTTTTTTTTTACACCTTTATAAATATTCCGCGTAATCATCTCAAAATGAGCAAAAGGAAAAAAAGCTGCCCTCGTTTTTTTCACCCTTCTCGTCCTCTCCACTCTCAATGGTTATTCTTAGCGACGTATGAAATTGATTAATTTTCTTGCTTTGTAAAGAAATTGAATTTGTATGTTTTTTTCTCTCCTTCGCCTCAGCGCAGCGCCGAGCTTACACAATGAAACTCTTGTATCGGGCGACCTTTTGTATGTGGGTAGTGTTTTTTTATTTTTAATATTTTCTTATTTGACTTTGGCTTTCGAGTAAAAAAAAGTAGAAAGCCGAACGTAAGGCGTAATTTTTAGCGGTACGAATTTGCATTCTATTTTTACTCGTATTTTCTTTTAATTTAAAATTACGTACTCGGAAGAGCGAGAAATAAAGAAACGAAGGAAGCATTTTCAACGACGTCGGTACTAAAAAAAAGACGAGAAAATTACTTTAGTTGCATTATAGCATTGTTAATCGTCGAAAAAACCACTGGAAATAAATACGTTATTGCATTTATCGACCTCCTCCATTCTTCACCCACGATCACAAGACTGTATACGATGCATCTTTTTTCACAAAGCAGTCGTACGTAAGGTCTTTCTTTATAGGAAAAACCTCGATTCTAAAAAGGATGCCATTTTAAGCTACGTATGTACTTTTCATCGACGATAATCTAAGCATGAGACCTCAACGAAAGAAACCCTCGGTTTAAATTTCATCTTTGAAATTCCATTAACTGAGTTCTTTTTATAAGCGAAGAAAATGCAATAGCACGATCGCATCGATATCCTTATTACGCGGTAAACCTCGAGAATTGTCCTTTAATCAGATTAATTTTACGGTCTCGTTAATGACTCGAGGATAATTATCACGTCTTTACATCGAGTACGCCACAATCGCAGCTATCTGCTTGAAGACGTGAAGAAAAACAACACGCGTTACTTTAATTCTCTCGATTTACATGGTAACCGCGCTGTAGTCTTACCTTTATATCGTCGTGCCAACGTTTTCTAGCATTTTCCCCTTACCTTCGGTTTTACGGCATAAGATTCGCGCAGAAAGAAAATCCCAACGAATGTTATCAAATAGAAAAGATGGAGAGAGGCGAAAAGAAAAGGTTACCTTGATGAAGGTAAATCAGAAAAGCAAATACTTTTGGGAATACTTTTTTCGTTCCGTTTAATTAAGTAAGCTGAGTAAATTTTCTTAGTATTGGTTTATCAGTTATTGGTTCATACTTTTTTTTCTATATATAAAATCGAATCGAGGCAGATAAACATAAATGAAGATAAAATCGAACAAGGGGTGATATCTGGCATTAACTTACATACGTCTTCCCTTTTCACACCTTCACCTATATATTTTCAATGAACATGCAACATATTGAGCCTCACCTTTTTAAATATGATATGAAAATTAGCCCACGATTTTTCTATTCTACTCGGTACTCTTATACAACTATTATAGATGTAGGAGATAGGGAGTTGGATTTTTTTTTTTAGTTTGGATACCGATACAGTAATATTTGTTACCATTTACGCGCTCTACGATTATTATCGTTTTACATTCGTATTGTCATTACAATCAACTTATTGTTAACAATTGGATTTGGTCTGTTTGCGTTGCCTGTTTTTTGTATTGTATTCATATACTCGTATATAGTATACCCAACATCCATACTGATAGACACAGTAGTACATATATTTAAAAGAGATCCACAACCAAATAGGACAAGCTTTGTTCGACGATACGTACCGATGTAATCGTCGAGAATATAACCGTATTATTGTTAATACATTATTACTATGGGTTGAACAGCTCGACAAGCACTTAACAAGAAATGTTATGCGAGTATATAGAATTTGTAAAATGTAGTGTATCGAGCTAAAATCTGTAAGGATGGGGCACCTTGAAGGAGGTTTGGGAATTTAAGCCAATGCACTAGCTTTTAAACGAATATTACGTTGATGCTGAGATTCGACTCGTTAAAAGAAAAGATAATTGAAAAACTGATTGAAATTTTAAGCTCGCTGGAACTTTCGATTCAAGCTGTTTTTCTACAAGTGGCTATTTTTCAAATTATTTTTAATTGTCAAAAGTTTTAAATCAAGAACACATTTAAATTCTGATAAAGCATACACATAACAAACCGGTTTATAAATTCTCAATTAATTCCTTTCGAGTCCTCGGAAATAAAATTAGGATAAAAATAATTGGGAAATTAAATTTGTGCAACAACAAAATTCAATGAATGTTAATTCAAAAGTTTTTTTCTAATTAGTAATGAGTAATAACTTGAAAAAGGCGATGAATGTACATCAAATTTCTGAAGCCAAACTTCCTTTTCAAGGTTTGGTAGAGAAAAATTTCCAAGAAAAAACTGAAGGGTTTTTTATGTTCTTCATATTTATTTCAATTTTTTTTGTGCATTCATTTCTTAAAAAGTTATTGGAAACCGGTTGCAAGCCATAATAAAACTGGTTTCAAAATGTTTCAGCAAAAAGTGATACTCTTGTAGCGACTCCAAGAAAAAATTCATAGGATTTTCAGCAATTACTTACATCAAAGTGAGAAACGTTAAACCGGTTTCAAAGGTATTCTCGCGAAACCAGTTTATAATAATATGTACTTATGGTTTCTATGCACTTCAGCATTTTTAAACAGAACAAAATGACAATTTTTCCCGCTCCAGAACTTCTCTGTAAAATATCATTTCTTAAAAAATTATTGCAAACCAGTTACAAGCCATGAAACCAGTTTCAAAATTGTATAAAAAAAATCAACTTATTTGAGGACGAGGTGATTAAAAATTCTTGTCTGAAATTTTTTTCACATTTCTGTTTTGAAGAAAAGGAATGAAGTTCGCACTGATGAACAGTAAACCGGTTTCAAAAATATCCTCATAAAAACCTTTTATTTTTAACCAGAACAAAATATCAATTTTTAGTGCTGTACAAGAGTACGACATTTAGCTGAAATTTCATTTTCTAATAAATTATGTATTTGAAACCGGTTGCGAGCCATTAAACCGGTTTCAAAACTGTACAAGCAAAAACTAATTTATTCGGGGAGGTGATCAAAAAATCTTGGCTGAAGTTTTTTTGAGCATTTCTGTTCCGAATAAAAAAATACTACATCGACTGATTGATAACCGTCAAACCGGTTCGGAAATTATACTCATCTTGAAACCCTGTTTGAAAGCGCCGTTTTTGAAAAGAAAAATTAATTGCCTATTTTTAATACTTAAAAATTTGGACAGCAATTTCATTCTTGGAAAAATTGAAAACTGGTTGCAAATCATTAAACCGGTTTCATAATTTTCAAACAAAAAATGATTCAATAATTTTGGTAATATACAAGTAGTTTTGAAACAATTCTAGCATTTCATTTTTGAAAAATACTTACTAGCCACCAGTGAAGACCCCTAAACCGGTTTTGAACGTAAAATTCATGTTCGAACCAGTTCTAATCGATTACTTTTCATCATTAACTTTCAAACGGATAAAATTGCCAACTTTTAGTGCTCTACAACTTATTTTGCAGTTTAATTTTCTCTGATGAATTATCGGCAACCGGTTGCAAACTAGGTGTTGAACCGGTTTCAAAATTTGACGGACAAAAAACTATTCATCTATTGTTGTTGGAATCTTTTTGAGAGTGTATTAGGGATTTCATTTTGAATTGAATACTATTGAAATCAATTGAAAACCGAGGAACCGGTTTTAAAGTTATAATCCCTAATGAAACTGGTCCAATATGTAAGTATAGTTGATCTTATTATGCATTGTTGAACAGCAAAAAGTATGAAAAAATGGTAATTTTTAGCATTCCTCACAATTTGTGCGTATAAAATGATCTCAATTTTTGAGTTTTGATAACTGGTTGCAAATCATTGAACTGAATTCAAAATTTTACAAAAAATATTATCAAAGTTTAATCATTTTCAAAATCTATTTGAAAATATTTTTGGGATTTTCATTTTCAAGAGAACCCCTATAATCGAACCGGTTTCAGAAATGAATTTTTTTCTAGAATTGGACTTAATATTTTCATTACGTTCATTTGAGCTTGCTTAGCAAAGTGACATTTGAAAATCACTCAATTTCAACTTACAAGGTGAGGGGGAAAGGGGACAAAACCCTGAAAATCAACCCAACCAATTGAAGACCTCTTTTCCAAAGTGGCCTAAGTCAATTTTTGAAAAAAATTACTCAGTCAATTTTGAAGGGTCATAGCTCGTAAAGATCAAATTTTTGGAGATCGAGACTTTCGCCACATTTTTGGTATAGCACTGTACAATACATTTAGTTTGGTAGCAGAAAAAATGCTTCAAAGGCATACAGTACAAACATATTTTTCGTTTTTTGAAAAAAAAAATTTATTGTTTTGACTTAGGCCACTTTGGAAAAGAGGTCTTCAATTTCATTCTTTATGAAAACTTCAAATCCCCACCATATAAATTCTGCACCAAAAAACTCAAATGCAATCAAAAAAATCACTCGAAAATCTCAAATTTTACCCATTCCGAAACCCTTAACATCTCCGCTTCGGTTATTGCTTTTGAACAAGGGCATGCGTTAATTATTCACACCGACGATACAAACTACGAACACGAACACCGGAACACGTCGGTCACTATTAAACTACTTTACAACCCAGCGAGACGAATTCGACTACGCGGACGTTGACAAGACAAGATGAAAGTAGATAATTAACACAATAGACAATGAGTTTGAGTACCTCTCCTTCAAAACGTATTAGTCGTACCGTAATAATCCGATATCGGCGACAATATACCTGCGAAGTCGACTACTAAACGTCAAAAAAATGAAAAAATCTTACCCATTGGCATACAAATGGTATAATTTTCGACAAGTTGAAAATGTCTACATTCAAATCCACCCTTCATCTCGATCCCCACATACGCTACCGAAGACAGCTCGCTGACGCTGGCTGATGAAAACCTCTAATTAACGGGGTGTGTAGGTTTTCGTCGTTGTCCAAAACAGTGAAAACAATCGAAAGGTGGAACCGTACTAATTTCGAAAATTACTCTTACAACTTCCTGCCATAGTCTCACGATTCGCGCGGCAGCAATCTTGGACGAGGATGTCGAGGCGGCCACGGGGGCATATCACACATCCAAGTCTACGGTATGGTGAAGACTCGGTCAAGCAGAAAAAAATCCATCAAGGTGCGATGATTCGGCTAGTTTTGGTCTTATTTAATTGAGTTCTCGAGTTTATACGTATACGTACGTGTTATCGTAGTATGTCTATGTACACACTACACAATGTTGGTTATTTTAAAAACTTTGTAAGTATGCGTGCGTATAACGACGATATCTGTACCCAGGATAGGAGCAGCATAACTCGAGTATATACGAAAACCGCCTGCAGCCGTCGAAGGAAGGTAACGCCCGCTAAATGATGCTCCGTTACATCACCATTCGAACGAAAAAACATCATAATAAATCTTCTCGCTATGAAATTAAAATGATTGTTCGTAAGGCTACCGCATCAGCATCGTATACGCTCGAGAGCGTGCATCTAGGTGCGTATGGCTTTTTATATTACAGCCACCTAGACCCATATCGCTGCCACAATCGGCTATTTCGAAGTTAAACTGGCACACAGAAGAAGAGTACGGCCCATGTTTGTATAGTTAATTGCTTCTGCTAATTTCTCGAATACGCGCACGTCCCTGTATACTTCGCCGGCTCCATACCTGTTGTTAGCCACTCGACGGCGGTGTCGTCGTTTTTATTCACGTTTCCAGTAAATCGCTTCCGTTCGTCCTCGATTTATCAAAAAAAAAAAAAAAAAGTAACGCCGACAAGAGAACGATACCGTCCCGCGTTCGGGTTTATTTTTAATCTAATTATATCAAATGCTTTGACCGTTTTCGTTCGAATTAATCTGTTGTTACTTTTTTTAGGTGTTATTTTATCACTTCCCCGTTCGACATCGATGCTGTCAACGTCGCGGAGCGTCCCTTCGTCATCGTCATTAATATTTATTCTCGATAAAATTTAATCGACTTAATGGGTTTCGTATACACGCGATCATACATCCTAACCACCAAAGGTGTATGTGTATACCAAAGAGTATTGATTACAGTGCCGCAAAGGCCTCAAACCCTCCCTTGCGAAGTGACAATCATTACTACTCGTGCAAATGGAGTGGAAGCGACTATATCATAAATTAGAATTTCGTCGCGTTTTTCCATCAACATTTTCCTTAATCCTGCAACCAACAAGTTCTGGAAAACTTTCCTAAATTAAAGGAGGTTCATATATGTATTTTGAAAAGCCTACAGATTTAACAAGGAAGGTATCCCAATCGGCAGGAAAATTTTAGGCGGAAACAAAAATAAATTGAAAGTAAATCCTAAAAGAACCTCATATTCAAATTTCAGCAGCCAAAGTTCATTTTTTTGAATTTTGGCGAATTTTTTTAATTGAAAAACTACCCATTGCCTTTAGTCCAATAAAATTGGCAATCCATAGGGAAAGACTGAGTGGCCAACCGACGTTTGACTCTAATGGATCAGTTTGATGCCCTGAACACGAATCTGAGGTGTCCGGTCGCGTCTGGTGCGCGGAAGTCCCCCAAATTGTGGACCTTTGCCCCCCCCCATCAGGTTTTTTGCCCATATCTGCCAAAATATTGGTGCTAGCGCAAAAATGGGCTCTATGAAACTTATTCTACCTCAAATTTCCTATCAAATGACTTTTGAATGGTATCCATAAACCCAAGGGGTCTGGAGCTATTGTTGATCAAAGAAAGGGGATTTTCTCCAAAAATCTGATTTTCAGCCTATATCTGCTTAAATATTGATCCTGGTGCAAAAATGGGGTCTACAAAACTTGATCTACGTCAAATTTCTTATCAGATGATTTATGAATGATATGCACAAACCCAAGGGGGCTGGTGCTACAATTGAGCAAAGAGAGGGGATAGTCCAGTGGCAAATTGCAAGTGAACGGCAATTGATGATAGATGCGTGAAATTTGGTATGGTGAACAAGGACATCACAAAAAATGTTGGTCCAATGGGGGACGGGGAGGTCAGAATCCCATTTTTCAAAATTACACTGTCGACCCTTTTTTGGTGTCATTTTCGTATGATTGAAGTCCGCTGAGTTCAAAAATGACATTACAGTCGAAATTCGAAGGGAAGAAGTCCCTTAAATTTCAGATTTCTCAACGCAATTTTTCGTATTTTTTCTCAAAATTGCTTAAAAATTACATTTTTTTAATTTTTTCACAGCCTGTTGGCTATCCAACAAAATTTTTATTACGATTTTCGAACTCTACGGGTAGATTACCATACATTGACCTTTTAAAAATTCCCCAATTCCTGAACTGAGTAGTCGGAGTACCTTTAAATAATTGCAGTATAAAATATTCGTAGCACGAATGAGTTTTTTTTCAGTACTGGAAATTTCCAAAATTTTCTGTAGGCTCCAGTACGTCTCAAAACTACTTCCAATCGATTTGGGAGGTCGAAAGTAGGATATCCGCCTATTTTCAGTTTTTTTCCTCGACTCGTACGCACTGTAGGCGTATTTTTCAATTTTTTAAAAATATTTTTGCCGGAGAAAAATATATGGATTTGACTCGGCAGTTACGAATTTTGGAAAATTGTGCTTTAATTAATCAAATGAGTCACCAATATAAGTAATCTGAATTTTTAGGAGGTAAAGTTCATATGGACCATTTTGACGCACTTTTCTTCAGAACTGGAAAATTCCAAAATTTTCTGGAAGCTCTGAAAGGTTTTGAAATCACTTCTAATTGATTCATGAGGTCAAAACTAGGGTACATACCAAATTTCAGTTTTTTTTTGTTGATTAGATAAAAATTTCATTTCTGCAGGGCGATGGGGTAATTTTGAAATTTCAAAAATTATCCAAAATTCGAGAAATGGACCTCAGCATCTAAAATTTTGAATTGGGGTTCTTTTATATATATTTTTGAATTATTATTTTTTGGACCCAAAATTTTCCTGCTGATTGGGATACTTCCCAAGTAAGGTTGTCTCAAAACGAGAAAAAAAAATCATCTTTCGATAAACTCTTCTAACGCTTTCGCCAACATCGTTATTGAATTTTTTTCATATCAAGGATATCTTTAGTCCTCCCAGCTAATAATGTCGAACAGAGCAGGCGCCAAATTATCCTACCAAACGTGCAAAATTAACTCAACAACACGTGCGTCTGTCTTCCTATTATACTTCTACATGTGCATACGCTGCACAATCTGTCGTCTCTATTAGATTTTCGTGCTCGTAATAAGATATCAATTTTTATACGCGAGAAACGAGATGATTTTAATATTTTTTAAATTAGGTACCAAAGATTATACTTTCTTTAAAGATAAACGTCGCGAGGCGAATGTTAAAAGAGGTGTCTGCCTGATACATTTAATAAGCGTTTAATCAAATTATATACCTTCCTGTACTTCCCATTTTGATAAATTGTCAAACGTGTGTAGAAGGCTTTATTCGAGTGTACGTAAGATCGCCGATATTGAAGTACGGCAGGTTGATTTTTCAAAACATTGAATAGACCTGTTTCTTTATATTAAGGTATCGTATGTTATACTGATGCCTGTGCGAGATATTATATCTCTAATTTATCCATTGTTCTGTCCATCAAAGCGAATTCGTATTAAAATGCTTAAATTGTGGATGAGAAATTGGGCCGAATTCTCGGTATGGATCGACACAGTAACCATAATCGTACGGTTGATTATTTTCTTGAAAGAAATTACCGGTGCCTTTTTTGACGAAGTTGGTTATATTTTTGGAAGTTAAAACCGCAGAAGGAACTTTATACATATTTTTTTTTCCTTTTCGAAAATAAAACCGGAAGGAGATGCGAGAAGGAAGAGAAGGATTTGAAAAAAATTGTTTAACAAAATTTCCTAATCGAGATGCCACAACTTCTACAAAATTGTTACGAGATCTTCGGCAAGATATTTCCACACCACACCCCCGGAACCTATCCTCACAAAAAATTGAGGTTTTGTGGTCTTGCTTAAATTTTTGAAAACAAATTTCATCATTGTGCCTACTTAATCAAAAATGAACGAATTTTTCAACAAAAAATGCAGGAATTTACACACCTTTGTTCATTTTTGGCAAAATTGTCGATTTCAGGATCTTTTCGCGAAATTTTACGAGAGTTATGAGAAAATTTTTTCTTGAAATTACAATCCAGAAATTGGTCAAAACTGCCAGCAACAGTGAAACTTTCACTGATTTTGATGAATTAATCACAAACATAATTCTGATATTGGAGAAAAACAGGAACTCTAAAAAAATTACTCAGTCGACTGGAAGTATGTAGAATGGTCAGCTGAATGGATCAAAAGGTAATGAAAATACTCTGAAATTTTGTTCTAATTTTCCACAAACAGAGATTTTCAAGAATTGCAATATTTCTGATCACCAAACGATACATGAGAGTAAAGCAGCCGAATATCAACCAATAATGTTGTAAATTTAACCACCCCCCCCCCTGTTTCGTCGGCTAATGACGTGATCTACCGGAAAAGTTTTTTCACCTTTCTTTTGCAAAGAAAAATCGAATGAGACCAAAATTATAAACCAGAAGCCAAAACTCTCGAAGTTATCAAAAAGTCAAAATAAAAAAGTTCAACACCTACATTCAATAGTGTTTCGCAAAAAAGTAAAAATTTCAATTTTAAAAGTGAACATTTCTGATTCAAGCTGAAATTTCAGGAAATTTAGGCCAATAAATAGTTTCTACGTAAAATGAAAAAAAGTAAATACAATTTTTTTTTTACAAATTCACAGCTTATCAATTATTTTGTACATTACGGTGAACAAAATTGACAAATAAAAAATCAATTAAGAGAAGTAATAATTTGACTTAAGCGGCAGTGGCGTCGTCAGAATCGAAAATTGGGGGGGAGCACAAAAGGGGCCGTGTGTTGGACAACTTTTTTTTGCTTTTTCAAAATGGAAAAGAGGGAGGGGAGGGGGAGTGAAGACTGACTTTTTTCACCTGCTCAAAATGGGGAGGGGGTAAAAAGGGAGCCTTTTCTACCCTTTCGCCTCAAATAGATTATAGAATTGTGATTTTGTTCATGCCCGAGCGAAGCGAGGGCGAAGCTTTGAAAAATTGGATTTTTAATGCCCTAAAAAGACATTTTTTTATGTTTTAATGCTCTGAAAATCCTATCTGATGTAAGTGTAATGTAAATTTATAAATGGGTCTATAAATGAACCGGGCACCCTCTGCGTAAAAATTCCCATTCTTTTCTTTCCTTTTTTCCCGTTTCGTTGCGATGCATCACTGATATTATTGTTGTAGTACGCAACGAAACGAAAGCAAGATTAAAAAAAGTGACGAAGTTTAATGTAAGGGATGAGTCATCTTATAAAATTAGCAGGTAAAAGTATGAAATACGCTTCACAGAGTTGAAATGCCCACTCGATAACATTACATGAATCTTTTTTTTCAACATCAGAATGCCATAATCTCGAACGTAAAATTATCAATTCTTTGAAATTAAACTTTTTTATTAATTACAATTATTGACAAATAAGGAATGAATTTATCATTAAAAATTTAATTTATCAAAATTACAATTTTTGACACTTGATAAACTTTCTTTCAGGGGTAATAGACTCGAAAAAACAAAAATCTGAAATTTCATTTTTTCAGGCAGGGATTTTCGCGCAGACGGTGCCCGGTTCATTTATAGACCCTGTACAACATAAGTTTTGGGGGAGCCAAGCGGGGGCGAGAATTTTTTCCGGGGGCTGCCCCCCCCCCCGGGCCCCCTTTGACGACGTCTCTGTTAAGCGGAGTGAGGATGAAATTTTTTGAAAAATTTGTAATAAAATAAGCAAAACAACACTTTTCTAGATGATCCATTCGTTTTTGGGGGTTTTAAAAAATTCCAGAGAAAATTTCAAAATTCCTTGACTTTTGTCAACTATTAAAATGCTTTGACTTTTCCAGGTTTTCCGAATAGTGGACACCCTGCTCTACGAATCTTTTCTGTTCTGCGAGATCCCTCCATACAACATGGTTACATCACTGGATGGCGTGGCGTAATACCAAAGTGTCAGGATGTAAGTGCGCTTGTTTTCTTTTTCAAGGAAAAAACATGTTTTTTTTCGAGAAAAGAGTATCAATTTTTGTGATTTTTTTGAATTTAAATAAAAATTAAAAAATTGAATTTGAGGGAAAAAGTAACCAAAAGTGACCTTCTGATGGAAAAAGTGGCCAAGTACGATGCCTTTGGTCGAAATTAGAGACTCATAATTTGAATGACCCAAAATTTGAAATTCAAATTTTGAGTTCTTTTACTAAAAAATTCATTAAAAAATATTTTAAAAAACATATTTTGGCCTCAACTCTTTGGGTACTTAAACTAGAAACTTCAATGCACTTTTTAAGCCTTTTTGCAAGTTTCTATAACCCAAACGGTTTGAATTCGGTGATGGTTTTTAAAAAATGGTCGATATTCGGACACCTTATCCTTACATATGTACATTTTATCAAAGTTCCATGACCAGTTAACGAAAGACCAGCGACAAAAAATGTTATCAAAATATTCGTAATAAGATTTTATGCAAACCTAGGGAATTAGTCACATTTAAGTGAAAAAAATCAACAATTACGTCACTTACTAATCACTCATTATTCCTTCCTTCTTTTTCCCCAAAAATAATTTTCCAACGATAAAATTTTCGATTAGATTGAGATAAACACGAATTCATCGGTACGTCCACCTTTCCTAACACATACTCTTATCAATATTTTTATCACAATGAGAAATGAAAGTCATAACCCCAGCCACACAACCAAAATCGCATATTTCTCATTTCGAATGACGAAGATCCAGGAATAGCAATAAAATAACGTAATCGATTAAACACGCGATACCAAACACTATGCAAGACGACTATCGATATTCTCGATAAAATAGACATTTCCTTCGTAAATACTTCTCACTTATGGTTACTCGTTCACGTGCCACAAATTACTTCCGTATGTATCCGAAAAAGAAAATCACGCAGTTGACAAAACCATCGACTACTTTCAAATTCAAAACTACATGTAGCCCTTTACCACAGTCGCAAATACCGTAAGACTGTATTACGTGGACGTATTTTTGGAATATTTTCACATATTTGACAATTCAATCGAATAACTCGCTAAATAAACTCACACACGTCGTTAATCGATCTACAAGCGAGTATTTGAAATCGTACGTAAAATCTCCACAAATGAGTAACTTTCTTCGACCGCAGAGAGAGAAAAGCCTATGACCTAATAAAAATTAGATTCTTCGGAAGGGGAGGAGGGGTTGAAATGTACACAAGGAACCCGCATTTGAACCCCCTCCCCTGAAAACTCGTTCAAAAAGTACGAGTATTTAATTCGCATGAATTCTCCCTCGCGTAGCCCTGCTACATTCGTAGGTAAAACAGCAGGTAACTAGGCCTAGCGGATGGAAAATTTAGAAGTAGGTGTAGGTACACACGAGGACGTAACAGTCGCCGTATATTTGGCTGGAAATAAACTTATTCCGAGCTTTAGTAAAAGGCAACGTGTTACAAAACTTTCAGTTTCATCCGCGGTATTAGCCTCTTGTGTCTAATATCCGCCGTCATATAGATCCACACGCAGCACGCACTGCTCCAAACCGGGGGATACTCGGTTTTAAATAAAAGCTAAAATACGATACTTCGCTAGGCAATTCCAAACGACCTATTTCACTCAAACAGCAACGACCCGGCACTGTCTCGGAGTCGTAATTTTTACCGAGCGAATCTTAAATCGTTATTAATGCACTAGCAAAACCGCGCCCGAGTAAGTCGTAAGTATATATCTTATACCAAAACGCGTATTTCTTCATCAGATCACTCACCCGGGCCAAAATTGCGTTTAAAATTAAACCAGGCATTTATTTCGGATTACATTCGTGTCGAAAAATTACCCACTGTCGAGGAAAAAAAACACCAACGCCAAAGGCGGCGTAGAAATGCTCGCAAAAAATATACTACATAAGAGCGTGACTTGTAACTTATTTTTATACGTGATACGCGTACCATTTTTCGTAAATTCCAACTCGACGTTGTTATTTCGAAATGTGCAGCGAAAAAAATTTACCCCTTGAAAAGGTGTTTTTTTTTCCTTTAGGTATAATAAACTTCACGAGCTGTACAATCTTCAAGACGTCTAGTCGAGCACGTCACAAACACCTTGCCAATTTTCACTCAGTTTTGACGTGGTACGTAACATTTTCACGTAAATCTGGCGTCCCCTTCGGTATGCCCGGATTGGTATTCTGTTTACTTTCTAAACACCCTGTACTACCGATAAAACCAAATGAAATTTTCTCTCGGCTGGCGAAAAAAAAAACGGTGGCGGTATTCGCCGAAAGAAAAAAAAGCTTGATAATTTTCAGCTTTTAAAAAAAGAAACTTTCGCCATAAAAATCTTTCTTTCTAGTTTTTAATTCGTAAAAGAAAATTTTTAATTTAACAATGCGAAGAATTAGTTTAAAGCAGAAATTAAAATGAACTGGAATATAGCCATCTTATTAAACGAAACTTTTTATTTATAATTTAATCTTTTCCACATAGTACGAGCTGCTAAAACACACAAAAAGAATCTGCTCTTTGGTCGCTATACATTTTACTCTTTACTTTGACCCTTTTCTTTTACCAATTTCAAAATACGAAACAAAACGAGAGCCATTTTTTCCCCTATTATTTTCTTAATGAAAATTTTTCTTCAATTAATTTCGGTCTTCGGAGGAATAAAAAAAATTAAAATATTTCCATTCTACAGGACGATTGTACAGTTATTTTCCAACGTATGTTAATCGAATCAGCTCCGATGGTAAACGAGTTAAACAAATCTTTCCAACACTTTTAGGTATAGTGGACCTGGACAGTTTATACGTAAAGAAACACTACTAAAATGAAGTCGTTAAGATGTAATCGGATATATCGAATGGTGAAGACCGAGGTGTTTTTCGTTTACCAATTTATTGTCTTAGAGGGAATATAAACGCAGCTACAATTAGGATCATTTTACAACGTTCCCTCGATCGGGTTTAATTGTCAGTGATCCATTTTTTTTATACGGCCGCGTCGAACCGGTTTGGCTCTCTCGTCTCATTTACTCTTACGTGCGTATTTGATATATGAGAAAAATTTTAATTCATTTTTTAAAAGAAACAGGAAAGGAAAAAACGTGATGGCCTTTCAAAGGTATCAATGAAGATGTTACTTTTTTCAACAACAAAGAATGTGATTAAAAAAGTACCGCCACCGTTACGAGTTCACCGCTGCGTAAAAAATTCTCAGCGATGGTGGGTCTTCCTTTTTTTTCTCTCTTCGGTGTCTTTATTTAAGTCGTTTCGATCGAAGGGATGTTTTCGTTTTGTGTTATTTTTTCGTTTTTTTATTATTATTATTTTAGTAAAACGAAATGGTAATTTTTAATGTACGTGGTTGTCAGAGAGTGTTTTTCTCATCTGATCATGAGTCAGGAAGAATACGAAGTTTCGAAGTAAATACTGGATAAAAATAAGTATCAGCTTTACCTATTCACAGCACTGACGGGAGTAAAAATTCGAAACCAGAGCAGAAAAGGAACAAATAATATGATAGTGACTAATTTTTACTCATTAATTTGACGAATAATACAAAAAAAAAAAAAAAAAACAGGAACCACTCAAAAAGTTTACGTACGATCTGAGTAAGAGTAAGATTTTCTACAAGAGGAAAAAGTTTTTTTCTAATTCAATTTTAGTAGCCCAAAATATTTTTTTTTGATTTTTGGTCAATTTTTAAAATTAAAATTTTCTGTTTTTTTTCAAAAAAAAAATGTAAATAAGTAAACCAAATGAAATTGAAAATCCAAGATCAATATCGACTTAAACATCCCTAAAACCGAATTTCACCGTTTTCAGAAATTCTGAAGCTTGCAAAAATTTATTTTTCTTCAATTTTTAGGAATTATTTCAACATAAGGCTAGGGAATCAATCTAAGCAGATAACTAAATCGAGTTCTTGTATTCTTTGGAGTAGGTACTCGCTCATTTTGAATCAGTGAAAAGTCAGAACTGCAGCACAGGGAAAATCAGAGAAATTCTTTTGTTTTTTAGCGGATTTTCGCTGATTTTTGAAAAAATTTTACTCATTGTTCAGAGATTTTACGAACTTTCCAGTGAATTTTCACTGATTTAACCAGCAATTTTTTTCACTATTTGGTTTCAATGAAATTTTTTTCATTAAATTACCCATTACTGCGGTGCAATTCTGACTGTTTTCCAGTGATTTTCGATAATTTTCACTGATTTATAAATATGAGAGAGTAGCTAAGCAAAAAACTCCACCATTTTTGTTACAAGTGGACAAACTAAAATGATTTTTCCTGACCAGTTTTTGAATTTCCAGAAATTAAATTGAAAGGTCAAGGAAACATCACACCTGAAATGTGCAACTGAAAATAAAGGAAAAAGTGAAATCTTAGCCTCAAAACTATATTCGTAAAGAGGGTGGAATTCGATTTTTAGCCACCCAAAATAATTTTCACCCTTTCTATAGAAATTCAAATAATACTGGAGAAAACTTAAACTTTGCTGGAGGTTTCAAGATCGCTGGGAATGATGAATTCGGTTTTGAGAGGTAAATTTTACAAGAAACGTGTTTCATTTTTCAAAAATTTTACATTTTAATTGAAAAATAATAGCTTTAAAGAACTTTAAAAATTCACCAAAAATCGAAAAAATAACTCAGGCATGACCCTCCTCCCCACCTCTTCTTCTAGCTTCGATCTCCTTCGATTCCCACTTACTCCTTTGCCTCTCCATCCAACTAGAAGAAAGGCGAGAGGGCCACGTCTTCCTATTACACATGTCCCTTCGGGCTTTACAGCAGGGAAGCCCCACTGTACTACCCGAAGAAAAGGCCGAGTACTATGCCAACATGAACCTATCTCCCCCCCCCCCCCCATTTAATCGGGAGGACGGTAAAAAGTCAGAGAAGTAAGTTGGTAAGAGCAAAAGAGGGAAGACTCAATCATCTGATACTCCAAATCCTTGAAAAATAACAGCTTTAAAATTCACCAAAAATCGAAAAATCAGCTTAGGCATGACCCTCCTACCCCACCTCTTCTTCTGGCATTATGATTTAAAACTTTTAAAACTACTGATTTTTTTTTCTTTTTTTCTTCGTTGAATTAGGTAAATCACAAACAGGCCAAAAATACCCAGATGAGTGAAACACGCTTACCTACACCCCCCCCCCCCCACCTTACCTCGTTACAAATTAATTTTAGCAAGCTTTCAGTTTCACTAATTGATAGGTTCTTCTCCACGTGCATTGAGATCAAAAATTTGAAAAACTGTTTTTTTTTTTTTAAATTAAGGTTAAAATAATTAGCTATGAAGTAGCAAACATCTCACTTCCCAAACTTGATACTTCCCAACTCCACCTCATCCATTCAAATTTCAAATTTAGAGACGAATTCGCAGAAAATTTCCCATGAACTTTCAGTAAGTAATTATTTTTCTTGCTTATAAAACTTTCCAGCAGAAAAAATTTGATTTCGACTGTAAATAAAATACACGTGTCTTCTACCAGTCTTCTACCACAATTTCAAAAATCCAATTTAATGTGATTTTTTTCCAAAAGATTCTGTTTTTCTCTTACTATTCCCATTTGGACGTTAAATTTCGAAATCAAAAAAATTCGTAGGCTAAAGCGAACTCGAATTTTCCATTTTTAATTTCCAACTTGGCAATTTCCACGTTGAATTTTTTCTCCGCTAGTAACGAAGCTGAGAAATTTTCTCGTTTCGGAAAGTTACCACACAACGTGGGGATTTCTTTGGAAAAAATTTACATATTCGACGCCGAAGAAATTGTTGAGCTGGAAATTTTCTCTGGAGAACAATTTCGCCAAGTTTCGAATATCGGAATTTCGTTACGTATTAATCACGTTTGACGGTGGTCTCGACCAATCTCAGAAAAATACACGTGTCATATATTTTAGGTATAGAAATTAGATCACTTGATAAGGTGGAGGAAAGCAGAGAAGGGGAAAAGTTCCAAGGAGATGGTATCAGGTTCAGGTTGATTAATTTTCAAACATGAGACAAATTGATCGATTAAATTGAATGGAAAATATCGACCTAATCTCAAAAAAAATTTACAGAATCTCGAATCGAGCATTATTTGAATGGTCGCTTCATCGTTCGACTGACGAAAGACCTAACACAGTAACAAATTCGCAACCTGCGAAGGTGAAAACCCGAACAAACAGTCGAATTTTCACCTCTCGGAGTAATATTTCTTTCGATTCGAACGCGGCGGCGTAAAAAATATACACGTAAACCCCCCGAAGAACAGAAATTGTTAAAACGTGAACGAAATACTATCGAGAAATAGACGCCGCGTTACGTACCTAACGAGCGGCGAATAAATCTTTTCCACCCTATTTTTCGTGCCCCCGTAAAACTGCCTATACTTGTAAATCCTTATTCCTTACCCAAGAATAATATTAACGGCGGCTTTTAAATGTTAATTTGTAAGTACAATTAACGTTTTATGGGGTTTCACCTATCCGAAGGCAACGGTAGACTTCTTTTGCCACCGGCGTTACTTTAATATTACATCTTTATCGTTTCACTGACGCGTATCAACGAAGTGGGACGAAGGAAAAAACGAGATACCAGAGCAGTTCGGATGAGGTTAAAAAATATTATGTATGTGGAAGTGGATGCTGCGATAATTTGTAGCAGGTATTTTGTTTTATGGTTTACATACAAATCGACATCACAAACGTGCTCATTTGACCGAGTATTGGTGCATTTGAACGAACTGAGGTATTTATCTGGGGTGTGAATCGATATGAGAGTGTATCAGTTGAATTGAAGTATTTGGAAATAATTTAGACGTATTTAGATCTGTAGCTGGAGGGTCCAAAACACTGGTTTTTACTAATTGGCTCGTTCTAAAACGAAATTTCTTCGAAATTGGTTCAAAAATGCATCAAAATTTCAATAAAAATTGACAGATGATTATTACAAATAAATCTGCCCAAATTCTTCTTCTTTCCAGCCCTTTGAATCTAAAAAATAATAAAATCAGATCAGATACCTCACTACTAAAAAATAAAAAAATAAAAAAATTAATAGCTCGAACTCGAATCACACTTGGACTACCTTCTGGTAAATTGGTTTAAACCACGCCGCAAAAAAACTCCGGCATCAGATAAACTGCACGAACATAATTTAAAAGAACAATAAAAACGAGTTAAGAGAAACCTCCCAGATTAATTGAAAATTCGCCATAAATTCGATGTCGTAAGAAGCAGATAATATCGTTAGCATTAACGTTGTTTTTAAAAAACCGTAGCAACACTTCCGGCAAAGGGGCCTGATCCAGCTCGTAGAATTTACACACCGGGGTGGAAATTTTACTCGTGCTGGTCCGGCCGATGGAATTACCGAACGAGTAATGATTAACACGAGTTTATAGGGGCGAAGTGGCGCTATTTAAGCTATTGTCGAGGTTTCCACCGCGATGCTGCGTCTTGTAATTGAAAAAGACAATTGAAAAGTTATCCGAAGCGTTGTTTCGCGAGTATGGTACTTCCTCGAGTGGTATATTCGTCCCGTATTGTACCAAAGAAAATAAGGGATAAGTTTTCATCGCTGCAGGTGTAAAGTTTACATAGTTTTGAAAGAAAGAGAGAGACGGACTGATCTCTTTACGGTTGAGATTTTTCAAATGTACGTGTAAATTTCCTACGCTATTGTATTATTGGTATATGAATATAAGAACAATATCCCAGGTAGCTCTCGTTGCGATATGACGATTAAATAATACGCAGATTTAGGAATGTCTGCGGAGGGAACTTCACGTGGTGATAATTGAAGAATCTCACCATTACAGCCCGATACCATAAACTCGTTCGATCAAAATTTCGTAATCGTACCAATTGGACCGGATTTTTTCCAATACCGTCGGCTGCTGCATTGATCAATCACCGCGCCTAATACGCGCGTATTTTTTTTACCTATAATTACAAAAACGTCCGATCTTTGTTCTTTTTCCCCTATTTCACGGTAGATTCGGCGACGGTATCGAACGCAGTAACCTTGATGGCCTTCTGTGTACACAACATTTGACCTTATTAAATTTCCATATTGTTTCAAACGTAACGATAACGTTGTACCTTACGGATCAACACTCCTAAAGCTATAGTTCCTGTTTACTTCGCCGTTTGGAAAACCATCACCATAGTCGTCGGCAGTACTCGAATCGTAGTCCCAGCAGCGGTGAAAATGTACAAATATCTATTCCGAACCACCTGAATAAAAGTACCGAATACGTATCCTCGGCGTTATTGTTACAGTCACGTATCTCTTTTACTTCGCCAGCGAGCCGACCATTTACGATACTACCACCCCCGTAAATGGGTTTTATTTGAAAAAAACTCTTCGCTCGAGTCAGCTTTCCCGAAATCTCGTTTCTAATTTACCTGGATAATTTTTACGCGTATTGAGAAAACGTGATCTTAAAGAATAGCGTACCGTTGGCGCGGACATGATCGTACACTTAATTCGCAGCTTATCTATATGGTCCCTCGATTGCGGGTATTTATACTTCGTTGTGTGTAGGAGCACCATCAAACGAACCATTTATATAAGCACTATAATTCACGAACCGATGTTAAAAAGTCTCCTCGGTGGCTTCGGCTTTTGGTTTGAAGCGATAAAGCTGAGGATTAGACTGAATTGTTGTATTAATATGAGCTATCGGCGCCTTCGATGTGCCAATGAGGGTGAAATTTTCAGTCTGGAAGATGGAGTGCAGCTGGCGTAGTGTGATGAGCTAGCGATGGATGGAGGTTAGAATTTTCCGCTGTTAGTACCGATGCGATATGTTTACAGAGCGGATTTCTTTCTATGTAGCAATTCGGTGATATCAGAACTCAGAACTCAAATGGAAACTAATACGTACCTAGGCACAAGTTAAATTGGATTTCTTTTCAACATTATAGATACAGTAAATTTAAATGAAATATAACAATACCTTGAAAAGACGAGAGATATTGAATAATATCCAAATTCCTGATTTCATAACGAAATAATTGACTTCAGTAAGTAATCGAAACACACCGAGTCACCGAAGCGAAGACCGAAAGAATTACGCGGAAAAAATTGCGTATGTTTAGCACAAAATGAATACAACTAAAGGAAACCACTTTCAAAACTCAAAAGAACAATTTTTTTCGCGTTTTTTCACAATTTTATAAGGAAAATCAACGAAGATTGAAGAATAACTATTCAATTTTTTAAAAAAAAGGAACGGAAAGTTTAAAATATCGGTTGAAGTCAAGTTAAGCTTAAGTGGCTACACTGACACCCGAAATCAGGGTTGTCAAATTTCAGAATTCAGACAGATGCGCCAGTTTCTGTTCAATTTTGGATCTGCTAAATTTTTTTCCATATTTTGCAATTTTTTAGCAAGAACAATCAAATTAATTTAAATAAGAATAAATTTTAATAATAATAAAACAATTAAAAGCAAAAAATGAACATAATTCCGCATTAAAGGTTGTAAATTAATTTATAAAGTTCTTTATTTTTAGTTTATTTTTTTATGTGACAGACGTTTCGTGCGAATTGTATTGTAGGTATCTGTTATTTGATTACAAGTTGCTACATTGCAACGTTGCCCTGGCATGAACTTATCAGCTGTTTGCTATTGGAATTGGAATTTTTTAATTTCGGCATTTTTTAGGAATAGGAAACTTTCGGAGTGATAATTCGGTAAATTTTCACAATTTGCTAGTAAAATTGAATAATTTTCACGAATTACTTAGATTCCTTAATAAAAGATTTACATATTTCAATAATTTCGCGTCGTAATGAAAGTTGAGTGTCGAGTAAACCAGTAAACTGTGTTTTGATTTTGATCGTGGTTTCAATCAGATACTGATACGTGAAATGATTTTTCTAGTCAGCATCTGTTTATTTGTATTTTTATTAATTTTGAATCTATTAAACTGTTCATCCTAGATTTTTCCACATTTACTTATACATATTAATTTCGCTTTCTCGATTCTCAGTGCTAAATGAGTTCGTATTTTGTGTTCTTTTCGCGTTTTTATGTGAATGATCCATCTGATCGTCGGTTTGTGAAGTGTTACTTAGAAAGTGATGTGTTACTCAATACAAAAGTGATCCTTATTTTGGAGAGTACCTGATCGTCTCAAGGACTACCGTTGACCACAAACTACCGAAGAAGATGGAAATTTCAATCACAGGTAGGTCATTTATGAAAACTTTTCAAAAAAAAATTACCTACTGAACGCTTCTCAAAACAATTACCTATTGGCTATTACCTAGGTTTGTTTCTTTTCATGATCTACCGTATTTGTCTCATTTAGCGAACGAATTACTGAAATAATGCTATGATAAGAAGCAGTAGAGCTTTGATCGAACAATCCGTAGAATTTGAAATGAAGACTGTATAGAAACACAAATCCTGTGAAATTTCGATTACTGATACTGTCGTTGATCCGAATTTGAAGTCGAGTGGAACAATTCTGTAGTGAATCATTCTTATTTTGGTGTCTGTTTATCAGTTTTCATTTTGATTGTGATGTTGGTCACAGATTAGTTCAAATTACAAGGGATCTGCGAAGGCCCAGTCGTTGCTAAGTAACGTTCCGAAGGTCTTCGTTGAGGGGTGGTGTCAGGAGACAAACTGAAATTTTTTCTGTAAATACGAGCCCGAATGAATCGAGGGCAAAAAATTTCAAAAAAATCACTCATGAGCCAACTTTACTCATTCTTTCATAGGAAATTTGAGTTGTCGTAGTTGAAGAATATACTTACGAGTATATATTTATAAAAAGACCCTTAAAAATTAGGAAAATTAAGACTTGAAATATGAATTCTGATGAATATCACTTATTCTTGATTTTAGAAGAAATGAAAAATGATTATCTACTCAAGTCCGAGCGAAAAAATCTTACAAAAAAAGTTTTAAAATTATACTTATACTTTTTTAGAATTTAACTTGAATTTTTATGGAAATAAATTGATTTTATTCTAAATTTTGTAAAATAGGTAACCATTTTATTCTGGTTTTCAGTTTTTTAAAAACATAAAAATACCACCGTTTTAATTTCTCAACTACAGAGTGGAAATCGAAAATTTCTCCTAGTAAACAGTAAAAAATCTCAGAGGGATAGTTGCTTCTAATCCCCTTATCGATAGTCACTGGTCGTTGCTGATCAAGGAGGTAATGATTTCCTAGTGTTGTTTGTTTTTTTGACAAAAATATTGTTTTGGTGTGAGAGTTTCTTTGTGGAAATGAGCAATTGGTAAAATTTTCTAACAAGAGAACCTCTACACTCTGTCCTCACCGATCGATCCGAAATTTGGCTCACTAAAAGAATATGTTACCCACACCTCTGAATAAAATTCAGAACTACTGAAGTTGATTTTTCCATTCTGGCTGATTTTCTAAAATGG
Organism: Pseudococcus viburni; assembly: GCA_033439095.1. NCBI lineage: Eukaryota > Metazoa > Arthropoda > Insecta > Hemiptera > Pseudococcidae > Pseudococcus > Pseudococcus viburni. The sequence goes on from JAVBJF010000256.1 coordinate 481,166, forward strand.
CAGAAATGTCCTAAGATTAATATCTTGATTTTTAAAATTTGGTACCTAGTACCTACTCTCTCATTCCGAATCAGTGAAAAATCACTGATAAACAGTTAGAATTTCAGCACAAGAAAAATCTGTGAAATTCACTGATTTCTCACTGATTATTCAAAGAATTTCGCAGATTTTTTTTTCATAAATATCACTTCGTTTTTAGTGAATTTTCAGTAATTTTCTTTCACTTTGCTTTCAGTGAAAATTTTTTCACTGATTTATTACTGTGCTGCAATTCTGACTGTTTTTAAGTGATTTTTGATAAATTTCACTGATTCAGAAATGAGCAGTGTTTCAAAAACGAAGGATATTTTGGGGTTTTCGTTTTTTAATCCTTTTTTTTTTCATTTTTAAATTTTTTTTGGAAGTCAAAATGTGAATACATGGCAAATCAAATATAACAATGAAAACTGAAAAGTCGGAAAATTTATCAAAAGAGCAAGAAAAATGTGCAAAATATTGTGCTTTGTAATGAATTTCTTCATAAATTGGAATACAAAATCACAAAATGAACAATCATTATGCGAAACGAAAAATAAAAGGACAGCTTCGTGTTTCATTTTCATGTTTCTTCTTTCTCTATAAAACCTCAGTTTATTTATGGTTGAAAAATCCATTTTTTTTAAAGATTTCACCATCATAAATTGAATTTTAACTGCAATTCACTTGATTTTTGAGAGTTGGAATCTGGAAATCTTGAGCTTTTATTGTACTCTAAATATTTCATTTTGAAAATTTATACCCCATTATCCCACTCCAGGTCTGTATAGATTCGAAAATCAATTAAAATCATCTTTTCGCTACCAAAATGATGAAAAAAAAAATCAAAAACGAAAAAAAAAAAAACAAAAAGATAATATTGTTTTTTTTGTTTAACGTTATTTGTAAAATTTTGTTTTCGTTTTTTTCGTTTTGTAAAATGTTGGAAAAATAACGTTTTTTTCTGTTTTCCGTTTTTGTTTTCATAAAGTTTTTGAAACCCTGGAAATGAGAGAGTAGAGCATAATATCGACCTGACCCTCCGACCCCCAATCCAATCGACTATGACCATTTTAGGGCCGATCTGGAGCCTTCCGCAAAACTTGGCTCATGTGCAGCGCACTGGAATCGCTCCAGAAGATGCTGAAATCAACTTTCAACAGCTCTAAAATTAATTCTGAGGTGTTGGCGATCTCTTTTTGCGGGCTGAACTCCTCGATTGGCGTAGACAGGTTGGAAAGATTCCCTGGTTAGCTCACAGTCAAATTCATCCTGAAGGCTTGTGGATGCACTCTGAAGTGGAGTAAATTGTGGAATATGTGCAAATGTTATCTACTCTCTCATTTATCAATCAGTGAAATTTATCGAAAATCACCGGAAAACAGAATTGCAACACAGTAATAAAATCAGTGAAAAAATAATTTTCACTGAAAGCAAACAGTAAAAAATGATTGGGAAATCTGTGAAAATACACTGAAAATTCAATAAAATCTTTGAAATTTGCTGAAAAATCTTTGAAATTCGCTGAAAAATCAGTGAAATTTTCTGAAAAATCAGTGAAAATCCGCTGAAAATCAAAGAATTTCACTGATTTTTCTGTGCTGCAATTCTAACTATCTATCAGCGACTTTTCACTGATTTAAAATGAGTTGTCATTAAAATTGAGATTAGTTTTTCCGATGTTTCCAAGTGATTGTAAAAGAAATCTCAGCTACTTTCTCGTCCATAACCTCGACTTCCCTCAATCTATCGACAAAAAATGATTGTATTTTCGTGCGACATCTAACAAAACCTCATCAAAATTCGAATCTATCACGCCACTTGACTCGATCCATCTGCTTAATCCTTACACCGACACAATCGCGTTTTAATACCTCATGTCTCAATCCACTCAGATCGTAAACACATTCGACCATAAACCAAATGATTTTTTGTTAAGGTGAAAGGACGATGCGCCTACAACACTGATTTTACATCCACGTATCCGTTGATACAGCATATATCTACTCGAAATCGATATAAAACTTCCATCCAGTACACGGCTTCATTTCTCATATTCGTGCATTGCTTCATTACACGGTTTAAGTACCTACTCATCGTATAGAAAACGTTATAAAAATGTAATTAGTACACATATCGACATGTTCGGTGCCGGTGCTAGGCATACAGCGGCAGCTACACCGGCGTGGCAATTTACCCGACCGAATGATATCTTTACACGAGATCGACGTCCGACGATACCGCAAACCGTCGGCAAACGCGTGTACATAGACGAAAAACAAATATGGTAATGATAATAGCACACCGAGCAAACGTTTAAAAGTATATTGCCAGGGGCAGCCAGGGTACGAAGGGTGGAAAAAACCTATATAGGTAAAATACACGTTACATGCAACGGAAATGTATCGAATGTAATCATATTTCTCATATACGTGATATAGCTTCGCACACAGCGTAATAACTTCTTTCACGTACGTGTACCGAAGGAGTCGACGACGTGGGGCAATCGCACAACGATTCTAGAATCATTCGTCAAATCAGCCCATAAACATTCCTCGCGGTATTCGAACACACCGAAGGTAATTAAATAATCTGCATCGGGGTGATACTCCTAAATCAAAGCTGCCACAATTCGAATCAAAGCTACTACGGTGGCGTTCGGTATCCAGGTAAAAACTTAATTACTTTAGAATTTCTGGCCCCGGATTGGTCTGGCTCTGGTTGGGAAATCTCATCTGGTTCAGGTATTCGCGAAAATAATGTAATTTCGTATTTAAAATGGGTTCGATGTGGGGTACGGTACCGATGCCGAGTATTTCCGTTTCCAAGAAGTAAATCCGCAATATTACAAGATTTACGACAAAATAAACCGTCATAAATCGTATACGTTCAATTTAGCCAGAAATATTCATCTCTGCGCGTTTTGGTTTATTGTATCTCTTCTCTTTATACTCGGCCATAAGATGAATCAACCTCGTAACGAATAAGAATAGAACCCTTGGAAAAAAAAAACTCATCTTAATAATCCAACGTTGCGGTATTAATTGGTAAATAAAATACAATCGTACGTACGAAAAAAAAGAATTAAAATTTCAACGCGACCACTAAAAGAGAAAAAGCACACGTAACCTATCTCCCCCGCAGAGGGCACCAAATTAATTCCGCGTACGCAACCCAAACCGGTATTACCTTTTACAAATGATACAGCGGAGAGGAGAAAAAAACACCAACGAGATCATCACATGTGCCCCTCTTTAGGAAGACGACGATCGTATCGAATTTATAAGACGTACACGCAGACGAATGAATCTCTTCTCTCATGTCCATTTTCTAAACACAGCAGGTGTTACAACTTATTACCTTAGCTGTCAACTCCTGCCACAGGTGTGAATATATTTATAAACTCATTTATTCGGCGCGTTTATGTACAGATTTCCATACAGACCGCCATATTCAATCGCGCCCCCGCGCCTTTATGCTCCCTCTCTTTCCATATTTCTGTCTTTATTTCGAGAATGGAAAAAAAAGACTCTTGCGCGATCTGATCCCAGCGAGGCCTTAGGGTCTTGCGTACTTACAGAATAAATATTTATCGTTTACCAAAGCCAGCAAAGGCACCAAAGGGTCGAATAAACACGCGTCTATTATGGTAAATGCTGCGAGCAAAAAATAAACATACCCGCACACTCTTCACCCTATTCGTATTTTGAATACCTATACTCGTGAAATCCTTCCACAATGGTCCTATAAACACCCATTCTAAAGGGTAATTAGCCCGATTACCCGGGATACATCCATTTGTGAATTTATTTTTAAAAATTCCTTCGCGTCGAGAGTCGATTTAGGTATCACGATGTGCATCGTTTGACATATGTACGAGTATTTCGGTTCGCTAAGTATGTTTTCTTATGAAAAAAAGTTACCGAAAAAAATGTACCAGAGATTTGGAGACTTATCTACGCCGAAAAAGCGAGCTAACTGAAGGCATTTATCAACGTGGTCGTTGCTGAGGGACGATTTAAAATAATTGTCGAGTATTAAGATAACACGAAAATGAACTTAAAAATATTCCGAAATGGTAATCTCCGTTGATGCGAGTAAACGAGCAATTAAATACGTATGAGCTTTTCTGAAACATTTCCAACATACTGCTCGAGGTACGAAGGGAGATGGCATTTTTGTAAAACTAACGTAATTAAGAAAAAAGTTAAATTACTCGGCGACTTATGTTTGCTACGTTAGGAGTATGACGACTGGAGATTATTTTTTCGGCGTTTTTATTACAAGATGAGATAGATAATTTTTTGGTGAGGTTTCAAATGTTGAAAATTCGCAGTTTTTTCTTTAGGGGGGGGGGGGGGTCAAGAAATAAGCTATAGAATTAGAAGCGAGCAGAAGGAAAATTTTGAGAACTTTACATGATTTATTGACTGAAAAAAAAAATTCAGATGCCACACCCTCAATGTGTAACTCCTTACGATGATTTTTTGAATTTGGGAAAATTTATATAGAAAATAAAGAGCTAATTTGATGAATTTTTACTGCTCAATTAAAATATTTCTGTTCTAAAATTCTTTCAGTCTGACTCTGGACACATAAATCTATTGATTGAAAATTTATTGAAATAAAGAATAAGAAATTAGAAGAAAAATCTAATTATGAATTATAGTGAAAGCAGTTTGCTGATTCAATTTCAATATAGATAAGTTTAAACCTTTCAGTCGTTTTGGATTTTCATCAAAATGGAGAACTTTTTAAAAAATTGAAATATAAAGTTTTTTGAAGGAATCAATTTTTGGTGAGATTTTGATCCTCATTAAAACGATTTTTCGGAAATTTCATTTTTCATTTTCCTACAAAATTCATTGGTTCCTCGAAAAATTGACACATATTTTTTTCAAAAATCGTAAAATAACACAATTTTTCAAATCGATAATTTATGGATAAGATTTTAAAACTTATCGGATAATTCTGATTAGATACTACATATCTTAATTTTTTTAGATTTCATTTAAAATTTTTCTCTATAAAATAATTTTAAAAAGTTATTTATTATTTTGATAGAATTTTGAAAAAGTAGAAAATTTATCGATCATTTTAATTTTGAATGAACTTTTGAGACAGGGTGTCGAACAGGTCAAGCTGTTCTGATAAGTCAAGCTTTTTTCAAAAAGGTCATGCCGGTCTTGAAAAGTCAGGCTTTTTGACCAATTTACCCTGATTTACTCAAAAGGTCAAGCTTTTTTCAGAAATATAGATATTAAAAATTACTTTTTTTTTGAATTTAATGTGTTTGTTGAAATTTTAATTTTCTATAAATAGCTACAAGCACTCAAATGTATAATTTTTTTTTTGGGGGGGGGTGTGGAGTTGCTCGGAAGAGTCCTGCAATACGTCATTCCAAAAGGTCAAGCTAAGTCAAGCGTTTTGCTCAACAAATTTTGTTAGACACCCTGTGAGAAAATATATTCACAATTTTTCTCAAAATTTGACTTTTTTATTTTCTTTTGTTTCGACTATGGATCCCTTCCTCAATAGTTATAAAAAATTGATCAGTCAATTCGACCAAATTTCAATAAATTTCATTTTAAATTTCGTTTCTGCAAAATAGATCATTGTTATATGTTTTTATTTTTTGAAAAGTCGATGTCAAAAAAAAATAGTAAAATGATCAATGATTTTAACGAATTTTCGAAAAAATTCGTTTTGATTAATTTTTTTCAAGATCGAATACATTTTTTTCAAATTATTGAGATAATGGCAAAAAATTTTCAAAATTTGGCAGTTGATGCTATATAAAAATCGATTCGTCATTTTTTTTGATCCAATTATCAAATGCCAATCTCTATTTTAATTTTTCAAAAAGATACTCAAATTTAAGAGAGTTAATTTTCAAATATCCAAAGAATTAGAATTACTTATTGAAGTATGAGAAATGAATTGTTTACTCATCAATTATTTTGATCGATTATTTTATAAATTTGAATTTCAGGACATGTGGTAATTTTCGATGTACATTTTGAGTTCGATTGAATTTAACAATGATGAATCAAGGAACATGTGAAAAGTATCGGGGAAGATGCTCACGTTTAATTTCTACGAAGAGGAGGGGAGGGGAGGGGAGGGTGTAGTGGCGAAACAGCGTCGAATTTCTAACGTAAGAATACTTGGCCATGATATTCTACGTGACAAGTGTGAGTGTTTAATAGCTATCAGATGTGAAGATGGTCGAACTGCGTGAGATTTGGAATTCACGCAGTTCGAGTAATGCGTATTTTTAGAGTTTTTACAGATATCGATGGATTTTTGTACACATCTGGTTAGTGTCCCATCGGAAACATCTGAGCTCGTTTGAAATTACTTATTGACTTCATCTATCGAGTTCAAGTTCGAAAAAAATAATGAACATCGTAAACGGTTATTAGAAAAATAGACATCTCATTGAAATGTTGGATTTTTCAAAGCACTTTGAAAATAATAAATGAATAAAGTGAAAAATTCCTCACGCCGCAACAATTTCACAAAAAATCCGCAAGGCTTTTGAATTTAATATATTTTTTCTTATTAAAATAGGTACTACTGGTACTCGCCTTTGAGAGAATTAATAAAAAAGGTGCAATTTATTTACGATTCCGTTTGATTTATAGCTAAAGTATTTTCCTTAATAAACACGCCATAAGAAATTTAATAAAAAGTCATTGTTGGAGGAGAGGGGAGTCTGTACGTATAAAATTTTGGAGGCTTTTTTGGGGTGGACGGGGGAGCGGTAAAAAACTTGAGTTGGTTAACTTATAAATATTTTTTTGGTCTAGATTAGGGTAGATTATGGTTATCAGGGGAAAAATTTAGGATTGTAATATCTTAAGCATTTTTGAATAAAATGATCTAAAAATCAAAATTTCTCTCCCATTTTTGAAAAAAATTGGATGAACAATAATAAAAATTTTTTTGAAAATTATTTTTTTCTAAAAATTGTAGAAAAAGTTTGAAAATATCTCAAAATACCTCAAAAAATAAAGTCGTTCCAAGCACATTATTACAACTACAGAGTACCTGTTTTATTCGCCAATCATCAAATCATGATCCTAAATTTTTCACTGATAACAAGCGAGATGAGCGTACCCTTAAAATATTATTGAACTTTGGAGCACGTATTTAAAAATCGAGCTTCAATTTCTCAGTCGAGTCAAAAAATCATAAATTCTTTTCCATCTTCTTAATCTCGTTCTCGTCCCTTCTCCCTTGTTAAATTTCACCTATAAAATCTTGAATATCTAAAAAAATCCAACTTTTCATCATTCCTTCATTCTCAAAAAAAAAAAAAAAAAAAAAAAAACAGCAAAATTCCTATCTCGGTAATAAAAATATCTACCAACTGTAAAATTCGAACTCGGTTTAGAAAAATTCCTCACACGTTCGTCTCACCGCAGTGAAAAAAGATAGTATCTTGATTGTGTATAATTTTTCTCTGTTGAAAAATGTCCGCCCTAAATGTGCTTGTGCGGTGCGATGTCTGAGCAGTGATTAGATATTTTTTTTCCTTCCTCGTGTCAACCAAACGTAAGATTTTTTCCAATGTGTACAATTATGATATATACGCTGATATTGCCGAGTCATTCGTCGACAATGAGCGTTGTTTGATAAAATAATTTATATTTTTTCGGCATACTACAATATTAATGGTTGGTTAAATGGAAAGTGCTGTACGTATTCTTGAATAGGGTATTGTCTTAATACCGCAGAAAAAAGAATAAAGCGAACGACAATACGACGAGATGTTGATAAATTCGACCAAATGAATATAAAAATCATACGCGAGAACAAAACGTAACACGTTAACAATAATTTTCAACAACGTTTCTGGGTCATCTTCATTATAATCGAACGCCACATATAGGTGTATTTTCCAAAAAAAAAAATCCGCGTCGATAAATCGTCAGAATTACGAACAATTGACCGATATTCGATCTAATTTAAAGCCACACCATAGTTCACGGTTATTCTGGGTGGTTCGAAAAAAACACGACCGTTTCCGCTCTCTATCAAGCTATAAATTTTTCTAGCTGGAAAAAAGAGCCGAAGAAGTCATCAAAACGCTGGTGGATGCGTAGTCACGACCTTATTCGATTACAGTTCATTTTATTTATTTATTTTTTCTCGTAGAATATTTACTACGCACAGAAGGGCCCAGAACGAAAGGCGCGGGTAAAGGCGTAAAAATTCTCTTTTGTCAACCATCACGCGCCACGAACGCATTGCTTTTCACACAACGATGACGATGCGATGGTGTCGAATCCCGCTGCTAATGCAAACAATGTCATCGCGACTCGAGAGAGAAAAAAGGTCGCTGGTTCGGAGATCCGAGCCTAAGAGACCAAAAAACCTAAACCTTTTCAATAACAGGTACCCGGTGTCTGGTGATGGCCTTAAATACCACTCGTCTTTGGTGTATTCGAAAAACATCACAAATCGACAAACCGGATCTTCGTGCTGTTCTTCGAGATGAGGTAATTTGTCAAGTATTCGCAGTCGTTTTCGTTTGTACGAGGGTGTTGTTGAGATATAATGGTATGCGTTCCTGTGACAAGTTCGAGGAAGACACCGTTACGAGGGTGGATTTATTCAACCACCTATAAGATGGTACATTTTTTTTGTCAATCTCGACGAATCTTTCGCTATACGTCTTGGAGCTATCATCGCATCGTCGATGTTACCGGGCGTATAAAAATATACAACGTATAAGTCTTGTTTTTTCGAAAATCCCATTTCAAATTTTTAATAATTTTTCAACATCGAACGAGTCTTTGAAATATACAAGCCTCGCATCCCTATCAACTCGGCCGTATCTATAAACAAGGCTATTGAGATTTTCAAGCTATAAGGAAATTTTTTACCTTTTTTTACGTACGTAACTCTCCGTCTCTCCGCCACCCATGCCCTACAAATATGATTCTACGATGAGTTGTTTTTTTTTCGTCTTGTTCTGTTTCGAAAATCGAGATACGATATTTTATACCTAGACCTACATAACGCGCAAAAAACCCCTACCTTTGGTTTGCAAGTTTTTGAATTATTTAGTTGTTAGCGGTATACACGACTTGGAGCTGCCTACAAAGGCAAACGTCGAGCAAAAATTTTAAAAGAGTACGAAAATTCGATGCCTCGAAGAGTAAAACTTAAACCGACCTACATATACGTTTGTCGTATTCTTGCGAATATTTTTTTATTGTATTCGAAACGTGCATGGAACGTTGAAGTCTCCCTTCCGACCTTTTCGCTCGCGCTAACTCGACTCAAAAGAACGAAAAGCTAAAGACAAACGGTTGCTCCTTGCTTGTACTTGGTTGCTCGAGCCCAAAGGATGTTTTCAAATTAAATTTATTAATTTTAATAATTATCTTAAGAAATGGAATTTAATTACCTACGTAGTTTAATATTATTAAAAACTTTCGTTTTCGTGTTGTAGTAATTAAAGTGTAGAAAAAATATATCAAAGGGTAAGCTCGGTGGCGACGTTTTCGTGTGTTGTTCGTTCGGTTCGGTTTGAAAAGTTGGCTCATGTTTTACATGACGGGTTACATTGAGGGGTTTTTTGCCCTACGCGAGGTTTGACACAGCGGTTTTCTACAGGTCGAGATGATGAAAGAGGTATATGCATCAGGCATGCGAGCTGAATTAAAAGTCGAAGAGTATTTCGCATGTCGACTGTGAGGTACACGAGTTTTTCGAATAAATTTCGATAATAAAATGGACGAAAATTTTAGATGGAGAATTTCCACTCAGTTTGCGGCGACTGAGCGAAATTTCAGAAGAAAATTTATTAATCAAGCTAAAATTTTAATGAATGGATTAAAGTTTTCGTGTTTTCACTTTGGCGATGAAAATTTTCCAGCGAAATCATCCTTATATTTTTCGCCTTCTTTGTGTGAACTTTTTTAATTTTGGGTATTTCAGAATCAAATTAAAATGAAAACGTTGAATATTTAAATAAATGAACTTTCAAATGTGCGATTTAATTTTTTGAATTGGCAAACGTGTAAAAGGAATTTATATTAAGATAAAAATTAAAATTGAATCGATTAAAAATCAAGAAATAAAAATAATTTCAAATTTTTAGGCATATTTTAGCAATCAAAATTGATGTGAAACAATTTTTGAATGAACTTCGTTTCTAAATTTTTCAAGCTATCACAATTATATGTCACTTATTTCATTGCCTTTTTACTGATTTTCCTAGTGATTTTTCATAGGTAGATTAAGAATCTATTTACATTTTTCGTTTGTTCCTGGTCATTAATATTTGGTCACATGGTATCTACTTATTTTCATAATTTGTTAAGTAATAAAGATCAGTGATCAAGCGTCAGTTGACGAAGGTCATTGAAAAATTTTCAAAGTCCATAGTTTGAGTTATAATTAAGTTTATTGACTTTAAGTTAAGGTAATTGACCTGTAGTGAAAAAAAATCACCACTCTTCAAAGTTATTTTGACCTCTAATCAGTCAGAAATCATTTAACTAAAGTCGAAGATATTCAGTTCTTGTCAAAGTTGTTGACCTTTAAGCAAAGGACATTGACCTTTAGTCGAAACTTTTGGACTCTAATCAAGGTAAAAGGTCATTACGTCGACCTTTCTTCAATTGCTATAGATCATTCACCTCTAATCAATTGTCTTAGGTCACTGACCTCTAGTCAATTGTCTGATCTCAATGGCCTTTGATCAATCATCAAGGGGCATTGACCTCTACATAATTATCAAAGGTTATTGACCTCTGCACAATTGTCAAAGGCAATTGATTTTTAATCAGTTGTCAACGGTCATTGACCTCTAATTAATTGTATAATCTTTTGACCTCTAATTATTTGTGAAATGTCAATTGACCTCTAATCAATTGTGTAATCTTATTGGCCTTCAATTACATCACTTTCTTTTCAATTGACATCGCTCAATAACTTCTATCTAATTGTCAAAGGTCATCGACCCTTATTAAATTTTTAAAAATTATTGACCCCTTCTTCAATTTTTAAAGGTCATTGATCCTTCTTTAATTTTCAAAAGGTGTTGACTTTTAATTGATTGTCCAATCTCATTTGCTTCAACATAATTGTCAAAGGTCGTTGACCTCATATCAATTGTTAAAAGTTGACCTACTACTAATCATCAAAGGTCGTTGACCTCTTATTAATTGTCAAAGATCGTTGACTTCTTCTCAGTTGTCAAAGGTCGTTGACCTCTTATCAATTTTTGAAATCATTGGCCCATTCTTCAGATCTTAAAATTTATCAAACTCTCTTAAATTGTCAAAGGTCGTTCACCCCATACCAATTGCTAAAAGATGACCTACTATCAGTCGTCAAAGGTCGCTAACCTTTTATCAGTTGTCTATGATCGTTGACCTCTTATTAGTTGTCTAAGGTCGTTAACCTGTTACCAGTTGTCAAAGGTCGTCAACCTCTTTTTCCAAAGGGTGTTGACCTCTTATTAGTTGGCTGAGGTCGTTAACATCTTATCGATTGTCAAAGGTCGCCAACCTTTTTTGCCAAAGGTCTTTGATCTCTTATCAATTTTTGAAATCAATGGCCCATTCTTAAATTTTTAAAATTCATCAAACTCTCTTAAATTGTCAAAGGTCGGCAACCCCTTATCAAATGTCAAAAGTCACTGGCCTCTCATCAATTGTCAAAGGTTGTTGACCTCGAATTAATTTTTAAAAGTTTTGACCTCTGATTAATTGTCAACGGTTGGTAATTTCTAGTCAATTGCAAAAATGACGATGGCCACTTTTGAATTATTAAAGGTCAGCATAATCACTGATCTTATATCACTTCTTTTTGTCCACATGACACTACGCTTGTTTTTCATCAATCACCGTGATTTTGGTCATACATCACTTCCAGTTCTCTTCAATGACCGTATGACCGTTATCTTTGCTTCATTCTTATCTCACCAGTCACTTTTCACATAACATCATTCTGTCACTTTGATCCAACAACTCTATCAACTTAACACTTGTCAGACGACATAAATCACTTGTCACGCGCTGTTTCGACTACGAAAACAAAACACCCTCTTCAAACAATACCAACTCCTTCAAATTCATCGTTTTATCTTCTTCCATCGAAGGGAAAAATCCCATTTCATCGACTTCGCTCAAACAAATGGAGGAGGAAAAAAGCGCACAAAAAGAAGCAGCGCAGTTTTCCGGCGTCGACGTCGTTTCAAATCCGTTTTCACGCCGTTTCCAAAAAGTATACAAAGGGAAGGGCGCGACAGGACCCAACGGAGAATGGTACAAAAGGTACTATATAATTTAATTATCACAAAACGATACTTTTCAAACGTTTTAGTTATGATTAAAAAAACTGCAAGAGGCGCGCTGACAAAGGCGGCTTCCAAATCGTCGTCGAATTGGAAAAACGCGCCGCATCGAAAAAATATTCCACTAAAAAGGCATCGAAAAGATGAAAGTTTTCATGTTTACGTCAAAAACAAAATTAATGAACGTATAAAAAAAAGTTTTTAGGCGCATTTAAAACATCCCCTCTTGCTTCCCTTCGGCCATCGATGTCGCCTTGTTTTCAATTCGGTGTCGAAATTGCGTTAGATTTGTTATCGAAAGTTGATTTTTCTCTCTCTCTGCTCCACGCGACACGACGTGGCGAATTTTTCCCTTTTTATTTGTTTTTATTTTAAACGAAATGTATTTCGGAGAGAGTTCTCCCTGCTTTTATTCTTTTTCGCTCCTACGAGGTTAATTTATTTTTCTTGTTTTTACCTTTTTTTTTATATACGTGTAGATTAATTCGAGCGAGATGACAATCCGCGGTGTTGTGTGTTCGACAATTTAATAAGGTGTTTTTATGTTTGTTTTTTCTTTTTCTTTACCGCTATATACACCTAGCGATACGACGGAAGCAGATTTTTGTCAAACGCAGGTACCAAGACGTGATGTTTATGGTCGTCGTATTGTACCTACGCGAATAAAAGAAAGAGATTTTTTTCTTCACAGAAAAGTGATATTTTTAGGGTATTTTAAAGATACAAGTAGACTTCAGTTCTTACGGGCGAAGTTTACCAGAAGTAAAAGAGTTTTACAAGAGTAACATTCCAACTTGGATGCAACGAAGAATGTGTAGGGATTCTGTACGAGCGAAAAACATGTAACGGAAGCTAATAAGTTCACATAGAACGGATTTATTACCGGCAATGATTTCGTTACGTATGCGAACCGATTTCGCGTATGGTACAGCATGGTGTATAAATTGGGCTTGGGGAAGGAAGAGCAGGGATTACTTTCGTAACTTTTAAACCCGCAGTAGTATATTCGAAGAAAAACTAGTTTAATCAGGGATAGATACAATGTAGAATGACGGACTCGGCGTGTAATTTATTTCACCGATGTGGAAAATAGTTTCTCTATAGGTATTGAGAGAGATGGGAAAATTTTCGTTAATACGTGTTTTGGAATTAGTTGCCGTGTGTATGGAGAGCTAAATGGGCTATTGAGTATTACATCGGTATAAACATTACCCTCTATATGAAACAGCCGGGAAGCACGGACCGGCAACGCAGCAGTAGTAGTCCTATTTTAGCGTTGCGTTATATGGCGCGCGCGATATTTTTTCTTATATCTCAAAATTTTGAGTGAGCACATAGGTGTTTGAGGCATGAAAAATTATCTATTTTTCACGGGCTACAACGTGGTTTTTGTTCCAAAGCTCTATCCTCAACCGATCAAAAGTTATAAAAGTTTGAAGCTTAAAAAATTTCATGTTCGACTTTTCAAATTGAAATTACTCAAAATTTTGAGTGAGCACATAGGTGTTTGAGACATGGAAAATGATCTACTCTTCACTGGCTACAACCACGTTTTTTTCCCAAAGCTCTAGCTCAAACCGATCAAAAGTTGTAAAAGCTCAAAGTTCGAGCTTTCGCAACTTTTGATCGGTTTGAGCTAGAGCTTTGGGACAAAAACGTGGTTGTAGCCAGTGAAGAGTAGATCATTTTTCATGTCTCAAACACCTATGTGCTCACTCAAAATTTTGAGTAATTTCAATTTGAAAAGTCGAACATGAAATTTTTTGAGTTTTAAACTTTTATAACTTTTGATCAGGTGAGGATAGAGCTTTGGAACAAAAACCAAGTTGTAGCCCGTGAAAAGTAGATAATTTTTCATGTCTCAAACACCTATGTGCTCACTCAAAATTTTGAGATATAAGGAAAAATATCGCGCGCGTCATATAACACAACGCTAAAATAGGACCACTAGTCTCGATTTTTGCGATGTTGCCGGTTCATGCTTCCCGGCTGTATCATATAGAGGGTAATGGTATAAATGTATGGGCCACTGATGAAAGTGTTGTTTTAGAGGGCGAAATCGAGCAAAACTCGTTAGAATTTCCCCAAGATTATAGACTGCTGATGTGTTTGAAGTTATGCGTGAACTAAATCCTGACTCTGGAAGAGAATCCATAAAGGGTTTGGTGAAATCTGTACCGCAGAGAGATGTTAAGGTGATGATGTACTTAGGGTATGAGAATTGAGATGACTTTGGAAGGTGGGTGGCTTAATTACTTATTTTCGCTAATTTTTGTCAAAGGAGGATTTACGGTGGTTTATCGAGATCGTCTTACTTCGTTTCATCAATTTATTGAAAATTCTGAGTGTGGTTGTGAATTAGTTGAACTGGTTTTCGGGATCTGAAGTTGAAATTTCTCATTTTTCTGATGATGTAATCAAAATCTTTGGAACTTAACGGAAATCATCTACAAAATTTTAAAAATAGGTATTCCTAAATAAGACATCGAAAAAATTTATAAAGGTATTCGAGAAAAAAAAAATTAGTTGAAAGTCGTTGAGAATCACTAAAACTGTAAAAATTACCTAAAAAATTGTTAAAATTGTTTTGAAGTTTAATAAAAAATAAAATTATAAACTAAAATTTTGAAAAAAAAATCATTCCGTAAAAATATTTAAAATTATTCCAATTTCAAAATCCGCAAAAATCGTTGTAATACTCATGTCATCGATGAAAAGTATTCAAATACCAAAAAAAAAAATGATAAATTGCGATATCAAGTTCACAAAAGGGTAAAACATTTTCAAAAAAAAAAACAAAAACAAAAGAACCAAAATTTTTTCCATTTTTTCAGCATTTGAACCATCAAGATTAAATTAAAATTACTTATCTTCTCTGTTCTGGCAACAAAAATTTTTCAAAAATGCAAATTTTAGTTTTTCTCGTAAAAAAAAAATTAGTAGCTTAGATGAGGAGGAGAAAGGGGTATTGACTACAGCGATGATGCTGGGAAAACGAAAAAATATAATTTTTAGCAAATAAATGAAGCCGTCTGTATTAAAATGGTCAATATTTGTCACAAAAATCGTTATCGAAATTTTTGTGACAATGTTGGCCCTTTTCGTATGGAATACCTCAAATACTGAACATTGACCTGGTTTTTGAGAATTTTCCCAATTCCGTGGATATTCCATGAAAAGGAAGACAATCGAACATAGGTGTGGTAAATTTCTGAAATATTTTCAATTTGAAGTCGAATGTGATAATTGATAATCAACTAATGACATTCCTTGTCCCCTCTCAATTTTTTATTCACGTCACTGCATAGATATACCTAGTCCAAATGACAAAATAATTGAGGATTTTTAAGCTTTGGGAGTTGAATTAGAAAATTTTTCATTCGATCCTGAACTTACTAACATTATTTCAATAAGAATTTTGGCATTTTTCACGATTCAAAACTGAAGAGATCCAGTGATGATAATTTTTTCAAAATTAATTTTTTTTCGATGCTGATCTGAAAACTCTCTGAACGTCTGAATTTTATTTTAAAAGAAGGAGAAAGGTACTTTTTGCTCTCATGAAAAAATTATACTGAGTTCAAAGGTACATTTTGGCACCGAAATGCTGAAGAAATAGCAGTTTGAGAAAATTGTAATGCATGGGTTGATAGACCTCGAAGTTTAAACCTACTCTCACATTCTGAATCAGTGAAAAGTCACTGATAAACAGTCAGAATTGTAGCACTAGAAAAAATCAGCAAAATTTGATGATTTTCAGCGAATTTTCGCAGATTTTTTAAAGATTTTCACTGATTTTTCTGTTAATTTCATAAATTTTACTGACTTTTCAGTGAATTTTCACTGATTTTCTAGTGATTTTTCCTTTGATTTTCCAGCGATTTTTCTCACTGATTTGATTTCATTGAAAATTTTTTCACTGATTTTCTCTTGTGGTGCAATTCTGACTGTTTTTCAGTGATTTTCGATAATTTTCACCGATTTATAAATGAGAGAGCAGGAAAGAAGAAAAAGTAAAATGAAAAATAATTTTTGAAGTTGAGATAGAAATAAAACCCATACTGATAAAATCGATTGAAAATTGTTGAAAATATTGCAACTGTGGTAAAGTTTTCACAGAATCTTAAAAAACATTGTAGAAAAAAATTCAAAATTCATTTTTGTGAAAGTTGAACTTGAAAAAATACCTACTCAGAAAATTTTTCAACTGTCGTAAAAATTCTTAGATATTTTTAAAATTTCACAAATTCATATTTTTTTGGTAACAATGTACCTATTATTAATATTGGTCTAAAAAAGTAATCGAGTTTGGTGACAAAAAACTTAATCTTCGAGATTTGTATTCCCAAATTAGGGATTTTTTACCATAAAATCATGACTCATGATGTTAATAACCTTACTGGAACAGCAATGTTGTTGAATAATCTTTTGGGTGTTTTTTCTCTCATAGATACTTGACCTAATCTTTCCTTTTCAGAGCTGATAGGAGATTAAAAAAAGCTCACGAAAGATAATTCTGAGTCACGCACCTTCATCACTCAAAATTAATTAATACTTTTTCGATCCCCCTTTGAATTAAATTTTTGCAGAAAATGATTAAATACTGTCGAATTTAAATCTAGATCCTGAAATTTTTAAAATTTTATTTACACTCGTAATTCATAATTATAAAGTGGACATCGAGTTTAACTACCTCTAAAAATACTTCCATTCTTCATTCACTTTAGAAAAAAAAATCAACGAACTCCTTAATCATCTCACTACATAATACACTCATCATCGTAAACCAACCAAACAGAAAAAAAGAAAAAAAATCCTCTAAAATCACACACGATCTCATCAACACTCGAATCTCGCTGTCATGGACCAATTGAAACCCATCCGAACGCAGTTGATACCACTTAAACGTATTTAATTTTTATAGCGACAAAACGACAAAGGCAATTACTCGAAACATATTTTATCCCAACACGTAGGTTTTTTTACTCCAAAATAACGCGTTAAAACCGTTAAAAAAATTTCCTCGACGCGACGGTAGCATTATTTCTATAAAGCAAGAAGAAAAAGAGACCCTTTAATAACCTAAACTTTACACAAAAAAAAGGAAACGCGAGGCAAAGGACGCTGAAACTTATAAAAAAGTTTTTTTCCAAGTATTTTTTCACTCAGTTTGACTCGAAACTTATGAAAAATTCAGGCCGAAAATTTTTCACCGAAAAGAGCAAAATGACGAGTAAAATGGAATCACTTTAATTAAGACGTCGTATAATATCTTCTGTTTTTTTTCAAGAGTCGTCTCGCCTCTCTTTTCTTTTGATGCGTTATGCAAATTTTACATCATCGTATTCGTCACGCTGGGCTATGAAAAAAAAGGTCTTGAGCGATAGTGAGGGAAGCAGGAAGGCTTCCAGACAAAAAAACACTGTTCGGGTGTATTAATTTGAAAACTTTTTTAGCAACGAGGCGAATGACGCTTGGTATGATGTCAACTTGACGATATGGCCATTCAGGTACTTAAGGGTGTATTACACTGTATTACATTACGTGCACGTAGGCGGCCAGGTCCTAGGTATATTACAATCTCGAACACGACAGCTTCACCTTTTCACTGCACACATGACCAAGCAATTCAATTAGATAACCAGATGGGCGAAAAAAGTTGGCTAAATTGCTCTGCGCAAACATTTTATAAGTGTCTGGAGTATAAACAGGGTCACTTTACCATACGTTTGGACGTTTTCGTATTCGAAAGAGTAGAATAAATTAGCCATAATGACGATACAGCCAAAGATTCCACGACTCGGACGTTTCGAAAATTTTCCAGTATCTTTCGACGACGAAACGGAATCGTTATCGTTATAGTTTTTAATTATCTAAAAAGATAGGTATTCAAAAGGAGTTTTTCTCTTATCCAAGACGTCGCGGTATAATCAGCTTAAAAAAGCTAACTCATTTGCAATGATACTGATTGGAAGTTGCCTTATACTTAATTCTTACGGCGAGAGCAAACTTTTCGCCGCCGAGTCGAATTAATTATACATAGTTTTAAATTTTACCACGATTAAATCCCACCCTGCCGAGCTTACCCCTCGCTCCCCGACTTCGCCGATTTATATGCGAAATTTTTAAAAGAAAATATTTAAAATTTAAATTTTTCTACCCGTTGTATTGCATTGCGTGCAGTATAATGGTTTTAATTCCTCGCCGATGTCGAATTAAATAAACGGAGAAGTTTTAATTTTAATTTTTAAATTACTCGCGGTTGAATCTCGACTCGGGCGTATTTTTCCTCTTCAACTATTTCTAAGAATTTTCGCCAGATTGGTGCTCCGGCTTCGTCATAAATACCAGAATGGAACATGGCAAGAGCATATGGAAAATTTACACCTGTGCACTTTGTTGGGTATACGCCGACGATAAAATATACGAGAATATAATTGACGAAATAGGACGACAATGCTCATCGTGACCATATGATTACACAGAGAGGACCATTAGGAAAAAAAACACTCGTTCGAATTGAAACAGCACATTGTGTGTGGCTTTTTGTAATGGAAATTTAACGCGTAAAATTGCCGGGTATTTTTTTTCCTCTCCTTTAATTTACCATTATATGCTTTTCGTCGTTTCCGAGGCTGCATTTCGAATTACCCATCGAATGGTGCTCCAATCGAGGAATAATTATTACGCGATAATTTTACAATTTCAGCACGACGTGTCGTACTGTATTTTTGAAAAAAAATATACCAAATGAAATTACGATCGTGGAATTGGAAAGAGACGAGGTAATTACAATTATTTTTTCGCCAAAATAATACGATGTCGAATTGTCACGATTTATGCGGAAATTCAAATTGCAGGGGAAATGTGTTTTTACCCAGCAGTTTTTTTAAATTTTAAATAAATATAATTAAAGCGAGTTGTACCTTGGAGCTATCTAAAAGTATTTTCGAGCGAGCTTAATTTCGAAATATCATGGCAAGTTGTGATTTTTCGTTGTTTACTGACGAGAAAAATTGTGAAGAAGTTTCAACTTAGTATTTTTTTTTCTCTCTTTCTCGAAATTTATTTATTTTATTTATTAAGGAAATACGTTTTACTTATGGAAAAACTTTTTCAACGGGGTTTCAATGTGAGTAATTTCAAGATTCGAGCTGTTTTTCGGTTGGATGATTCCAATACGACGACAAAGAATTTAAAATTTGGTAAATTATGACGAATTGATTTTTTTCGAATTTGAAAAAAAAATTTAGAATCAAAAAAAGTTTCGGAATTGATATTAAAATTATCAAAAAATTGAAAGATGAACGTGAATTGATTTTCTTCCTAAAAAAATGAGAAAATATTGATGAAAAAAAATTAATGCTGCAAGTAATAAAAATTCAAAAAAATTCAAAAATTTTAGAATCAAAATAAGTTATAGAATTGATAATAAAATGATCAAAAAATTGAAAAGTAAACGTGAATTGAATTTCTCGCTTAAAAAAAAGAGAAAATATCGATGAAAAAAAATTAATGCTGTAAATAATAAAAATTCGAAAAAACCACAAGTAATTTTTTTCAAAAATTTATACTAAAATAAATCGTAAAAATTACCTTTAAATAATCCGATGTAAAGTAATAAAAACTGTAACCGCTTCATGATTCTGGTATTTCAGTTCACAAAAACTTATTCAACATATTAACACAACGAGTTAAATAAATTCGTAAAAATTTAACGCAAATTATCTACAGCATAAAAGTAAAAGCGAAGCGAAAAAATTCACGAAAATAAAAATTAAAAATTATTATCGTAACTCCGCACGAAAAAATCACAATCTCTCGACGAGTATGACGCCACTTTCGACCACACAACCCGGCGAACCGATTACAACTAAATGAAAGCTAAACAACATATTTCCAGCAGTATCCAACGAGTTGCTTGGGAAAAAAGGCGGGAATTCGCGTACTGATAATATACCAATGTTGCCACCGTCCGAGTCAAATATTCGATACGGAGGCAACATTGTTTCATGTTACGTGTGTTTGTGTTTTCGAGATTTAAGGGATGAGAATTTTCCAATTAGGTGAAAGTTTCCAAAGATAAATAAAAAGATTGAAAAATGCTGTGTAATTTACTTTTACCATATACTCGTGACTTTTGACGAATTTAAAGTTTGTTCGAGATTTTACAGTGGAGGTCGAAAGATTTTCGTTCGTTATTGAAAATTAAGACGATTGTGGTATTTTTCCAAGCTGGTGGAAAATTTTGGAATATCAAAATTGGCCGAAAAGTTGAATTCGTGAATTTTATTTGCGCAAATTATAAGATTTTTGTTGGCGTTTTCTTCGGTAAATCTGTGTGTTTGCTAACGTTAGAACTTAAAAAAGTTGTTAGAAGTTTTCGATTTTTTTTCAGCTTTTGAACAATTTTTAATGAATATTGATTAAATTTTAATATTATTTTACGATAGCATTGAGATTTTTGACGTCGAATGATTTTTTTTATTGGATTCAAATTGAAAAATTGGTCGAAAAATGATCTTTTGATGATCTTTCATCTTGATTGAATTCTGATTGAAGACACGTGATTGAAATCCTGATAAGAAATTTTGACATCAAATTCAAATTCTTATGCTAATTAAATTCCAATTCTGTTCTATTTTGTTCAATTTTGGACTTGGTTCACTTCGCTTCGTAGTAGAGGCAATAAAAATTCTAATCGATAAGTTGTTGTAAAGTTCATCTACCTATACTCTCTCATTTATAAATCAGTAAAAATTATCGAAAATCACTGGAAAACAGTCAAAATTACAGCACAGTAATAAGAATAACTCAGTGGAAAAAATTTTACTGAAAGTAAACAGTGAAAAAAATTATTCGAAAATCAGTGAAAATGCACCGGAAAGTTGGTGAAATCTTTATAATACTCGTAAGCTGAGAAAATCAGTAGAATTCTTTAAAAAATCAACAAAACCGCTGAAAATCGAAGAATTTTGCTGATTTTCCGTGCTGTATTTTTGACTATTTATCACTGACTTTTCATTAATTCAAAATGAGAGAGAATGATTTGGTACGAGTAAATTTGTAAAAATTCGAATTGTAAAAATTCGAAAATTCGAATTTTCAGGCAAAAAGAATTTAGAAATTGTTTTGAAAAGAAAATTTTTTACATCATTTCAGCATTTCCACAGAAATTTTCACCATACTTATTAATGTGGTCTAGGGCTATGATCTTTACTACATCTGTTTGAAGTTATTTTGGTGAATACCTACTAATTATTTTATTTCATCTTTTAAAATTTGGGGAACGGAATTAAACCATTTTTTTGGCGAATATTAAAAAGCAAAAAAGGAGGAAAATTGAAGACATTGCAAATAATTATTGTATGAGTATGAAAAATGTCAAAATAATCTAGATAAGGGGGCTATGCTGGTCAAATTTTGAGCTTTTAGCTTGAACCAAGGAAAAAATCTTGAAGGATAAAACTTGAAATTTTATTTCTTCTTACAGATTTCAAAGAAATTGTGCTTATTTTAAAATTTTCCAACTCGAGTTGAATTTTTTCGGTTCAAAAAATAATTTTTTTCAACTTTTGAAAAAATACAGGCTTTCTGCGCTTTGTTCTGTTCTGTCTGCGTCCATGTAAAAAAGAGGTAGGTAGGTATCAAACGTTCCAATCACTATTTTTAAAAATTCGACAAAATTTTGAAAAATTGTATAAAATGACATCAGTTTTCTCAGTGTTATTAGTTGTTTGAAGATTTTTCCTGAATGTTTTTAAAATACCTAAAATTGTCTTAAAATTGTCTTAAATTCTATGCCATACTTAGTTCTAATCCTAAAAAAATCCAAAATGTTTCAAAATAGGTTATTTTTGTTTGAAACAGCCCAAGAACTGATGAAGGGCATAAGCGCACCCAGGAGGGGCTCGAGCCCCCTCCCTCCTTAAGCTCGTACAGGAGATTTTTTTATTACAAAAATGTGAAAAAACTGATTTTTTTTGCTCTTGAAACATCATTTTTTCAAAAAAATTTCGCCCGGTATTTTAATCCTTCTATTTTAAAAATGGATGATTTTTCACTAATCTTTCGGTCAAAAATCACTGATTTCTCAATCAATTCCCAGTTTGTCAGAAAAAATAAGTGAAAAATAAAATTCCGTAATTTTTTAATTTTACTTGGCTCAAATCTGTTTATGAATTATCAACCTACTGAAAATATCCTGACTACGCCGCGCCAGCGCCACTGAAATAACAAGTTACTGAATTTTTTCATTGAAATCTTCCCTCCTATTTTTTCTGGATTCTGAGTCCTTCCCTTAAATAATTTCTGGGTTCGCTTATGTGAAGGGGTAAAACTGTTTGAAAATAAGCTTTAAAATATCTTGAAAGAAATTAAAGATGTAATTTTGAATGCTGTAAACTCGGTTCAAACTTCGGATTGTGATCAAAGTGATGAAATTGTAATTAATATATTCAAAGTGTTCTAAAAATAGTTGAAATATCAATAATATCATTTTGAAATGTACAAATGTTTTCAATATTGTTTTAAAATTCTTTAAATATTGGTAAAAATAGCACAAAAACATCGAAAAGGGATTAAAACTGTTTCCAAGTTCTTAAAAATGTGACAACTTAGTAGTTAGTTAGAAACTTTAAATAAATGAATTTTTAAGTAAATATTCAATAATTTTTCCAGCAGTTCTATAGTATGTATGGTATAGGGAGTAAATAATTTTTAGAAAAAATTGCACATTTCCGATGAAACTAAATCAATTTTTATGTCACGTAACACAATTTTCGCCTCATTTTCATCAACTTTTGAAATACTTCAAGAAAATTTACGAATTGTTCATTAGTTGAGCATTTTTTGAATTTTTTCCAAGATTTCTTTCAAAATTTGATGAATTTTTGCGAAATTTTTCCAGCGTTTTGAATATCATTATTCTTATTTTCATCAAAATTTGATGTATTTCAGTAAATTTTACATAATTTTGAGCAATTTTCGAACATTTTTTCTAATTTTCAATCAAATTTTTCGAAAAAACATAATTTTTTGAACAACCTGTAGTTATGCTTTAAAATTTCAATTTCCAAAGAGTCTTTTGAAACTGGAATTTTTTCCAAGGGCTTTAGAAGCACACAATGATAAATAATACAATTGACGACTACGCCTGCCTGGGGGGGGAGTGATATTCTCGAAGATTTGTACGAAATTACCCTCACATGGCAATAATTTGCTTACAAATAAAACTTTGAAACCGGGCCAGAAATCGAAAAAATGTACATTAGTAAATGAAAATTTTGATCCAAAGTCGCCATACCGAACAGCAAAAAGGGAATACAACGCTTGGGTCGTAAAATAATAATATCGGTTACTCGAAAAATTCTCGAGTAAATTTATTTTGATTAAAATTACATTTTCGGGCATAGGCTCAGCGACATACCAAAACACCGCCTTTTCTTTTGTCATCTTAGGAATAAAAATTTGAAATATTTGTTATATCAGTTCATCGAAGTCAGTATTAAGTTAGATAGAAAAGCGAAAAAATATGTGAAAAGGATACCACAGTGTAATCATGTTCGGTATACGCGGTATCTATGTAATATTACCCGCACAAAAGCCGGCACGAAATATAAGTTAAGGGATGATATTGCTCATACTTGTATCATTTATAACACGTGTGACCAGATAAGAAAACATAGAGCTAATATCATTCGGTGGGCATTCGGTATTTCGCTATGTTTATCCGGAAAGTGCGGGCATATATTTCACGTTTATGAGAGGTCCGCTGGTGCAATTTAGTTCAGCATAAACACCGTAAAGCGACGCGAAAAAACAAAATGTCTTCAATTCCATTAAAACGTATTAGACTCCCCCTGAAATTCTTAATTCCGCGATCTACCAAGCAGAACGTAATAATTTTTCTGGCCTTTTTTCTTGCTTTTCTCGTCAAAAACCCAAAGGAGCAAGAAAAAGGCTGCGAAACGAAATACAAATGGAGGTAATTAAATTTTCGACAAACATGGTCGTAAATTTTTAACGCACTGTTATCACCGTTATGTTTTTATAATTTAAGAGGGGAATTTTTTCAACGTACTAAAAAATAAACATCATCAAAAAAGAGAATATCTCGAATGGTTGACTCCTCCGCGATGAAATTATTTCACTTTGAACAAATACGTACTATGTTTTGCCTATTTCATCATTTTAAGGCGATGAAGCAATCGTGTCTGTGTTTTCTCGAACTAGGCAGACTAAAAACACAGTATTTCGAATACCCTGCCTATACAGCTAGATCTTCATGGCTAATAATCCTTTAATCTTTACGTAAACCGTTGTAAACGAACAGGTACTTTAATCAATAGGCTCATTAACATCCACGTGGCTGTATTCGAAAACAATGTCTAAGTTGTAAGGTTTGAGCGGATTTATGAGCAACATTCTGCTTACATAAAATATCAAATTTCCGCCGCCTCCGCCGGCTGTCTGAAACTATTACTTGAGATTTTCATTCACAAAGAAAAACGATGTAACACTTTTGCCACCATTGATTCAGATTAAACGCGTTAAACCTTTTTAGAAGACGTTTAACCAAAAATGTTAATCTACCAATTTAAGAACAAAAATGGTTAACGAAAATTCGCGTCCTCTTTCGTTCACATTATATCGTGCGGATTAACCAACCATTCTAAAAGAAACTATATCTTTAACCGAATTGAACAAAGCTCCCCAGTACTCAATTAAGAACAGGATTACTTTCTTCTGTAATCCTAATAAATCTTCATCTATTTACTAAAATACGTTATTTCGTTAAATTTAAAAAAAAAAGAGAAAAAAGATTAAGTTTTTTCTCCATTAATTACAAGAGCTCCGGTTAAAATACGAAGCCGTACTTTTTCCATTCTGCAATATCCGCTTATAAAATGGTGTACTTGAAATTAATCAATTATTATTACCTGGAGTGTAAAATTTTTAACATCAGTGGGGTTTGGTCCGGCGAAATTTATCGCCCGAGAATCTCAATAAAATAGTGAAGCCAAACGAGAGCATGTTCCAAGGCTTTGTAAATTGCCCGCACGAATAATATTCATCGGCATAATTTTTATGGATAAAAAGTGAAGATTGCTTTTTCAAATACCTACAGAAGAAAGATATTCGTGTATTGGGCAAAAAAATCTTGGGTCAAAATAATGATGGATTAAAATCATATCAACTTTGAATTTTCGTTTCTTCTGCGTAGCGTTATTTTTTGAAAAATTACATATTTTCGGGCCACCATTTGTATTTGTAATTTGTCTTAAATTTAATGTAAATGTAAGAAAATTTTAAAATACCTATGATTCATTGACGTTTTGATTTTTAATTTTGTTTCTTCACAGCTTTATTTCCTGAAAATTTTTAGATTTTGTATATTGAAGATAACAATAAAAATAATTGCATTTAGTAACAATTTTTTATATTTGAAATGAATTTTATGGAAGATCAAGTTTTCAAGAAAATTTTCAAATATCTTTCATTTAGGTTTCAAATTTTAATTTTTCGCAGCTTGACTATTTTCTTGAATTTTCATGTTTTTGCGGCCACGATTTGTACTTATTCATAAAAAATGTTTCTAGAATTTGAAGTTTCAAAATAAATTGAATAAGATGTTAGTCACGCAAATTTTTAAAATGGGGTTCATTCTCCGCCTTCTATCTAAAATTTTAGTTACTAAAGTTTATTTTTCGGATTTTTGTTGAATTTGAAAAAAGGATCCAAAATTACTTCATGTTTGTATGAAAATTTGATTTCAGCAAAGTAAAAGTTGAGATGCGTTTTGGAGATGGACCGAAACTTTTTTTGGGGGGGAGGGGGGCTTGAGCCCTAGTTATGAAAGGAGAAAAACAAATATGTTTATTTTTGACTCTTTAAAAAATTTTCTACCCTTACTATTACGAGTTTCTTACTCAACTTTTTTTTAACATGTAGAATCGATGGAAGAAAAGATGATGGTTCATAACATTTTTTTGAGATTGAATTGTGTGAATTTATTGAGTCCGAGTGAAATGAGGACATACATTTTTTGGTGAATTGGTGAAAAGGGAATCCAAAAGCTAAATTTCTTCATTTTTTAAATCCAATTTTATTGTCGAAATGGAGACGAAATCATCAATCCTTTTTTAATTGTTTATTGTTTGAAAAAATTCCATTTCTTTGGTGTAGAAATTTCGTGATTTTAGAAGTTTTTTTTATGAAATTTCGTTTTTCTTGCTACATGGTAAAAATTTGTGATTTTTTTTGCCAAGTTTGCAGAATTTTTTTTTAAAAAAGTTGGCAAATTTCGTTGTAAATCGGCTCATTTTTGAAAATTTGCCTATTTACAACAAAATTTACCATTTTAGGAAACTTTTAAGAATTTCAGACTTTTTGAAAAATTTTCTGTAAATGTCAGCATATTTGAATATTTATTACAACGAAATTTTCTAATTTTTGAGAAAATGTTTCGACGCAAAAACAAAATACCCCATCATGCCTGACACTCTACATACTCTACCCACACGGTTTTCACGGGGGACCGCGGGAACCGTGAGAATCATTTCCACGGTTTTCACGGGGGCCCGTGAGAACCGTGACAATTATATCCACGGTTTTCACGGGTACCCGTTAGAACCGTGAGAATCATCTCCACGGTTTTTACGGGGGCCCGTGAGAACCGTGACAATTATATCCACGGTTTTCACAGGTGCCCGTGAGAACCGTGAGAATCACTTCCACGGTTTTCACGGGGGCCCGTGAGAACCGTGACAATTATATCCATGGTTTTCACGGGGGCCCGTGAGAACCGTTAGAATAATCTCCGCGGTTTTTACGGAGCCCGTGAGAACCGTGACAATTATTTCCACGGTTTTCACGGGGGCCCGTGAGAACCGTGAGTATTATTTCCACGGTTTTCACGGGAGCCCGTGAGAACCGTAAATAATATATCCACGGTTTTCACGGGGGCCCTTGAGAACCGTGAGAATCATCTCCACGGTTTTCACGGGGGCCCGTGAGAACCGTGACAAATTTTTCCACGGTTTTCACGGGGGCCCGTGAGAACCGTGACAATTATTTCCACGGTTTTCACGGGGGCCCGTGAGAACCGTGAGAATCATCTCCACGGTTTTTACGGGGGCCCGTGAGAACCGTGACAATTATTTCCACGGTTTTTACGGGGGCCCGTGAGAACCGTGAGTATTATTTCCACGGTTTTCACGGGGGCCCGTGAGAACCGTGACAATTATTTCCACGGTTTTTACGGGGGCCCGTGAGAACCGTGAGAATAATCTCCGCGGTTTTTACGGGGGCCCGTGAGAACCGTGAGTATTATTTCCACGGTTTTCACGGGGGCCCGTGAGAACCGTGACAATTATTTCCACGGTTTTCACGGGGGCCCGTGAGAACCGTGACAAATTTTTCCACGGTTTTCACGGGGGCCCGTGAGAACCGTGACAATTATTTCCACGGTTTTTACGGGGGCCCGTGAGAACCGTTAGAATAATCTCCGCGGTTTTTACGGGGGCCCGTGAGAACCGTGAGAATCATCTCCACGGTTTTTACGGGGGCCCGTGAGAACCGTTAGAATAATCTCCGCGGTTTTTACGGGGGCCCGTGAGAACCGTGACAATTATTTCCACGGTTTTCACGGGGGCCCGTGAGAACCGTGAGTATTATTTCCACGGTTTTCACGGGAGCCCGTGAGAACCGTAAATAATATTTCCACGGTTTTCACGAGGGCCCGTGAGAACCGTGAGAATCATCTCCACGGTTTTTACGGGGGCCCGTGAGAACCGTGAGTATTATTTCCACGGTTTTCACGGGGGCCCGTGAGAACCGTGACAATTATTTCCACGGTTTTCACGGGGGCCCGTGAGAACCGTGAATAATATTTCCACGGTTTTCACGGGGGCCCGTGAGAACCGTGAGAATCATCTCCACGGTTTTTACGGGGGCCCGTGAGAACCGTGACAATTATTTCCACGGTTTTTACGGGGGCCCGTGAGAACCGTGAGTATTATTTCCACGGTTTTCACGGGGGCCCGTGAGAACCGTGACGAATTTTTCCACGGTTTTCACGGGGGCCCGTGAGAACCGTGAATAATATTTCCACGGTTTTCACGGGGGCCCGTGAGAACCGTGAGAATCATCTCCACGGTTTTTACGGGGGCCCGTGAGAACCGTGACAATTATTTCCACGGTTTTTACGGGGGCCCGTGAGAACCGTGACAATTATTTCCACGGTTTTCACGGGGGCCCGTGAGAACCGTGACAAATTTTTCCACGGTTTTCACGGGGGCCCGTGAGAACCGTGAATAATATTTCCACGGTTTTCACGGGGGCCCGTGAGAACCGTGAGAATCATCTCCACGGTTTTTACGGGGGCCCGTGAGAACCGTGACAATTATTTCCACGGTTTTTACGGGGGCCCGTGAGAACCGTGAGTATTATTTCCACGGTTTTCACGGGTGCCCGTGAGAACCGTGAATAATATTTCCACGGTTTTCACGGGGGCCCGTGAGAACCGTGAGAATCATCTCCACGGTTTTTACGGGGGCCCGTGAGAACCGTGACAATTATTTCCACGGTTTTCACGGGGGCCCGTGAGAACCGTGACAAATTTTTCCACGGTTTTCACGGGGGCCCGTGAGGATTGTGACAATTATTTCCACGGTTTTCACGGGGGCCCGTGAGAACCGTGACAATTATTTTCACGGTTTTCACGGGGGCTCGTGAGAACCGTGACAAATTTTTCCACGGTTTTCACGGGGGCCCGTGAGAACCGTGAGTATTATTTCCACGGTTTTCACGGGGGCCCGTGAGAACCGTGACAATTATTTCCACGGTTTTTACGGGGGCCCGTGAGAACCGTGACAATTATTTCCACGGTTTTCACGGGGGCCCGTGAGAACCGTGACAATTTTTTCCACGGTTTTCACGGGGGCCCGTGAGAACCGTGAATAATATTTCCACGGTTTTCACGGGGGCCCGTGAGAACCGTGAGAATCATCTCCACGGTTTTTACGGGGGCCCGTGAGAACCGTGACAATTATTTCCACGGTTTTTACGGGGGCCCGTGAGAACCGTGAGTATTATTTCCACGGTTTTCACGGGTGCCCGTGAGAACCGTGAATAATATTTCCACGGTTTTCACGGGGGCCCGTGAGAACCGTGAGAATCATCTCCACGGTTTTTACGGGGGCCCGTGAGAACCGTGACAATTATTTCCACGGTTTTCACGGGGGCCCGTGAGAACCGTGACAAATTTTTCCACGGTTTTCACGGGGGCCCGTGAGGATTGTGACAATTATTTCCACGGTTTTCACGGGGGCCCGTGAGAACCGTGACAATTATTTTCACGGTTTTCACGGGGGCTCGTGAGAACCGTGACAAATTTTTCCACGGTTTTCACGGGGGCCCGTGAGAACCGTGACAAATTTTTCCACGGTTTTCACGGGGGCCCGTGAGAACCGTGAATAATATTTCCACGGTTTTCACGGGGGCCCGTGAGAACCGTGAGAATCATCTCCACGGTTTTTACGGGGGCCCGTGAGAACCGTGAGAATCATCTCCACGGTTTTTACGGGGGCCCGTGAGAACCGTGAGTAGTGTCAAACTACCCATTCAAGACATTTTTTAAATTACCGCGTAATTACCGGTAATTACCGCGTAATTACCGAGGGGGGAGGGAGGGGTAATTACCGTGACGTCATCGTAATTACCGTGACGTCATAAATACCGTGACGTCATGATGCTGGCTAAAACGCCACGTGTTAAATTCCCAAAAAAAAATTTCCGCCAAAATTCAAAAAAATTTCCCCGCCAAAATTTGAATTTTTTTTTCCGCCGAAAAATTTTCGAATGATTTTCCGAATTCGAAATTACCGCGTAAATTACGCGAAATTTAAATTACGTCGATTTTTATTTTTTTTAATTTTGAAATTTTTTGTTTTTTTTCTAAGGAAGCGTTTTCCCTCCGAAATTTGAATTTTTTTTTCGATATTTCGATACGTACCTATGGCGACTAGGTAAAATAGACGAATTCGCGATCTAAGTATTCGGTACTCCCTAGGGAGCTTCGCTCCCGCGGGAGTGTTAGGGGGAGGGGGCCCAGGGGCGGCGGCGGCGAGAGTAGCTTCAAAGAAGAAATAACTGATTTAAAATAATTGAATTAAAAATTGATTTTAATCAATCATATCCCGAATCATCTTCATGATAATTGTGTCAAATACGATTTATACGAAATGATGTAATTATTAATGAAATGAAAAAAAAGAATCAAAATATTCGTCAATCACCTGACTTATTCAAAGAAGAAATATCTGATTTAAAATAATTGAATTGAAAATTTATTTTAAACAATCATATCCCGAATCATCTTCAGTTTTTTCATGTTGATCTTCCATGACAAATTCAATTGGTGTTATAAATTCATGCATTGAAATTAAAAAAAAAAAAAAAATCGCCTAATACATATTAGTAGAGAAATCTGTTGGTATGATTACAAATTAAAATCGATCAAATCATTCAATCAATGCTACCAGAGATCCAAGTGGGTAAAAAATGAAGCTTATTTTTCAATTTTTTATTTTTTTAATTTCACAGAATTTTTTTTTAAACCTGATCAATTAATTTTGGTTACTAGAATGAGTGAAGTGGAGAAGTGAAAGAATTAATTAACTAATTGGGTTTAGTTTTCTGAGAATTTTTTTTTTAGTTGAAAAATTTACAAATTAATGTACTTGGTCTTGTTGTGTGGGGTAATTGTAAAATCATTTATAAAAGTGAGTTCTCTCAGTACAGTTCAAGAGTGATTTATTATCTTTGGTATTATTGTGTAATTTTTTAATTTCGAAAAATTATAAAAGATGAGTTCGGAAAATAATGCTTCCACCAGTGCTTCCACTAGTGCCCCAGCCAGCACTAATGAAAAGGAATCTTTGAAGAGGAAAGCACCATCTAATTTTTTTAGAATTCGAATTTTTAACCCAAAAATGTCTTTTGATGATTTGAAAGTACTACTGGAAGTGACTTTATTATTCAAGTATAGTGGCATGCAGATTGAGGAAATGGTAAGTGTTTAATAATTCAAATTTTTCGATTTATTGAGTGTTATTATTATATTTTTTTGTTATTTTCATTTGTTTTGTGCATAGAACAAGGAAGAATTGTCCTTTGTTATTAGTTCTCCATTTTTTATTACTGTTAAAAAAATTATGGCAGTAATTACCGAAATGTCTGAACTATCAATGGAGGATTATATTATAATCGATAATCAAGATGAGTTTGTACCAGCAGAAATGATTGAAAAACGAAATTATTTGAAAAAGAAATATAAGGAAGATGAATCTTCAACTCCCTCCTCTCCGAAGGTTTGTTGAATTTTTTTTGTTGTGTATTTTGTAATTAAAATTGTAGGACTAAGCAGTGTTCTTCCCTCTTCATATTTTTTTTTCAATTTTTATAAAATTTAATGAGTAATTGAAATTATTTTTTAATCAGGGTCGTTTCAAGTGTGATGTGTGTGAAATTGGTTTTACAAAGAAGACAGATTGGATCAGTCATGAAAAATCTCGAGATCATTTAGATAAGGTTTTGGAAAAGTATAAACATTTTGAAAAATTAGGTTTTTTCATGTTGACTGGTAAGTCAGCTTTTAAAAATCGCGTAGCTACGATTATTTTTCTAAATCGTAATCCGGAATTTTCAATCTCTCAATTTTTCGATAAAATTGAAAATTCTTTACAAGAAGTTTTAAATTCTCGGTTAAATAACGCCTCTTCGTTGAAAATTAATTGTAATTTATACGTTTACTACAAAAAGCTTACTGGTGAGGAACAATTGTTCAATTTAAATACGTCTAATGTTACTTTGTTCAAAAATGATGATATTATAGAGAAATTTCGAAATGAAATTTTCCCCCAGATAGATGTGCAGAATGACGAATTGAATAATGGTGGTTCGGGGTGGATGTTTAATGGCGTTTCAGAATTAGAGATGCGTATGAATCGCAATGATATTTTCAAAAAAGGGGGAACGTTTATAGATCTGCCTCGACAGTTGAAATTGAAACGCGCTATAATTAATATCAAAAATAACGATGATAAGTGTTTTTATTATTGCATTTTCGCAAAATTTGTTCAGAGTAACCCCAGTTATATAGAATCTTATAAACATATTGAGAAAAAATTATCCCAAAAACGTAAAATAAAATTTGATTTCAGTGAAATAAATTTTCCGGTGACTTTGAACGATATTAAAAAATTTGAAAAAAATAATGTCAACGTTTCGATAAATGTTTACGTGTACGAAAGGGCTAAAGTTTTACCAATTAAGGTATGTGAAAAAGAGAAAACATTTCATTACGATTTACTGATGTTGAAAAACAAAACTATTTGTCATTATACCTACATCAAAAATTTTAGTAGGTTGGTTTCCAAACAATTGAACTCTCACAATAAGGGTGTAGTGGTGTGCAAACGTTGTTTGACTCACTATTATGGAAAGGATAAGGAAGATAAACTGAAGGAACATAAACGATTTTGTAACGAAGATGTAGACAAAAATCCATCGAGATTCGAATTACCAAAGGAAGGAAACAATATTTTGAAGTTTAAAAATTTTAAATACGAGAATCCCATCGATTATGTAGTTTTTGCCGATTTTGAAACGATGTTAAAGCCTGTAGAATCGATTACAGAATTGACAAATCGTGTGAATACTAGGAAATTCCAGGAACACGTGCCTATAGCGTTTTGTTTTTACGTAGTTCATTATCGCGATATTTTTGAAATGAAAGCTAACGGTAAACCGAGAAGACCAAAGAAACCGGTTTGTTATGTCGGTAAAAATGCGGCGGATGTTTTTTTTAAAATGATCAAAAAGCTAGGGTTAAAAATTCGAGAAAAATATAGAAAATTTCTTTACCTCGATCCTTCTACGTTATCTTGGCAGGATAAACGTAGATTTTGGAACAGTCCAAATTGTTGCATTTGTGGGGAAGAATTTCTTGTTAAGCAATTTAGGGTAAGGCATCATAAGCATACCGATGGAGTTTTTGAGGGTCCAGCTCACGTGCGATGTAATTTACAGAATACGGTACCAAATTTTTTACCAATATTTTTCCATAATTTGAGTAGGTACGATGCTCATCTTATATTACGAGGTTATAAAAAAAACACCCAAGAAATGAAAGTTATACCAAGTACGGAAGAAAAGTATATAAGTTTTTCCAAAAAAGTGGGGCCTAATTTTTGGATAAGATTTGTGGATTCGTATCGATTTTTAGCATCTAGCCTCAGATCGTTGGTAGAAATTTTACCTCAAGATGAAATGATTCATACTAGAGGGTATTTTTCAGAAATGTCCAAATTTCAACTTGTCACTAAAAAGGGGTTTTTTTGTTACGATTTTTTGGATTCGGAAATTAAACTTCGTCAAACTGAAATACCTAGTAAAGCGGATTTTTATAATCGTCTAAATGATGAAAATATTTCCAGCGAGGATTACGAATTTGTGAAAAAGGTTTGGTCAACTTTCAAGTGCTCCAATTTGAGCGATTATTTATGCGTTTACGTAATCGCAGACTGTCTGTTGTTGGCCGATGTTTTTGTTTCATTTAGGAAAATGGCTCTCAAAAATTACGGTCTAGACCCGTGTTACTTTGTTTCTCTTCCAGGATATGGCTTTGAGGCGATGCTTAAAGTGACTGGTGTAGAGTTTGAACAGTTGACCGATATAAATATGTTTTTGTTTTTTGAGAGAGCAATGAGAGGAGGAATTACCCAAACGGTAACTAAATACGCCGAATCAAATAATATTCATCTCCCGGATGGTATCTACGATGAAAATAAACCTCCAGTTAGCATTTTTTATACCGATGCAAATGCGCTCTATGCTCATATTATGTCCAGTTATCTACCTTTGAGGCATTTTAAATGGCTCGATGAGGTGGAGGTGAAGAAATTTACGTCGGATTTCATTTTGAATTTGGAAGAGGAAAGTGATACGGGGTATTACTTGGAAATAGATCTTTTATACCCCCCCAAAATTCACAATTTACACAATAATCTACCGTTTGCCCCAGAGAGAAAAACACCTCCAAATTCTAAAAGTTGCAAGCTCTTATGTACCTTGGAAGATAAAAAGGGATACATAATTTATTACGAAAACTTGAAAACTTGTTTAAAACACGGCTTAGTTTTGGAAAAAGTACACAAAGTTTTACAATTTTCGCAAAAAAATTTTTTGAAACAATTTATCGACGTGAATACTTCTTTGAGACAAAAAGCTAAAACTGATTTTGAAATTAATTTATATAAATTGATTAGCAATTCGGTGTTTGGTAAGCTTCTCGAAAATTCCCGGAAATATATGGCTTTTAAATTGGTTTGCTCGGCGAAACAATTTTCTACCGCCGTCTCCAAACCAACTTTCAAAAACAGTGTAATTTTTTCGAAAAATTTGGTAGGCATTCATTTCCATAAGGCATTAATCAAGCTGACAAAACCTATTTACGCTGGTGTAACTGTACTGGAAAAATCGAGAAATTTCATGTACAAATTTTACTATGAAAATTTGGGGGGAATTTTCGAAGATCTCGAATTTCCAGAATTACTTTACATGGATACAGATTCGTTTATTTTGAGCGTTAAAACTAAAGATATTTATCCCTATATCCAAAAAAATAATTCTCAATTTTTCGATACCAGTAATTTTCCCCCTAACCATCCTGTATTTAGTTCTAAAAATCGTAAGGTACCAGGCTTTTTTAAAGATGAGCTAGGTGTATATCAATGTCAAAAATTTATTTCTTTATCACCGAAGGTGTACAGTTTAAAAATTTTCCCAAAAGATATTAAAAAAATTAAAGGTATAAATAAATCTGTCATCCAGAAGGAAATTAATTTCGAAGATTTTTATGCCTGCTTATTCGAAAATGTGGATTTAATTACTAAACAGTTTCAATTTCAATCTAAAAAGCATAAAATATACACAATTTGTCAAAGAAAAAAAGCCTTGGTCAATTTTTGTGATAAAAGATTTTTCTATGATAATATTCATAGCCTGGCTTATGGACATTATGAAATTGACAAGTTTATGAACCCCTGCAATAACAGCTCAGGTAAGGATGAAAGTGACAGCGAGTAGAGTAGCGTGTATAAACATGGTTGCCATATATCGGTTCTTACCAACGTACCCCCTTCACTCTTGCACCTCTTCCAAACAGCTACCTTACAATGTTGGCATTACACACACACACACACACACTTCTTGAAACTGGTATTGCTGAAGGAGGAGAAGGAGGGAAGATCACTGTAAACTGGCTGTCTTTCTCGTATGCCGGAATACCCAGGCGGCAGCTACTTTGTATTGTGGAGAGAATTTAATCAAGATTTTTCATTTTTTTTTTTCTATTTTATTTAAAACAGGTTGACTATACTGCCAAGGTATTATCTATAATACGAGGGGATCGAGGTGTTGGCGATTCTCAAGCTATTTAATATTAGTTTGTGTTTTTGTTAGTAGTAGTAGTAGTAGTATAATATGTAATTTGGTGTTTGATGTACTACATTTATTTCAAAATAAATGATTTTTTTTTCAAGTTATCTGTAATTCAATTTTGATTAGTTTTTTTTCAAAGATAGCCTTGAAAATTGAAGCAATTTTTCTACAGAGTTAATGCTGAGAAAGATCGCGAATCTGAAATACTTATTGAAAGAAGAAGAAGAAAAAAAATCTATGTACCCATCATTGAGAGGAAATCAGTGAAAATTGAAAAATATGTTCAGTTTAAAGATGGTGATCTTTTTAATTTTGTTTGAATTACCTAGGTACCTACATTAAAACACTAGATACGAAAATTCAAAATAAATGAATTTTTTTTCCAAAGACCATCTGGAATTTAATTTTCAAAGATTGTTTTGAAAATTGAAACAATTTTTTTACCTAGGTAATGCTGAAAAGATCGCGAATCTGGAAGAAAAAAAAATCTTTACCCATGTAATCAGTGAAAATTGAAAAAAAAAATAAATAAAAAATCTGATCAGTTTAAAGATGGCGATCTTTTTAATTTGTTTTTAATTACCTAGGTACATTTAAACACTAAATAAGAACAATATTGATGCAACTAATTATTTTTATTTTATTTTTGAAATTGACATTTACACTTACAATTAAATTTCGCATGATCTATGGGTAAAATTTAATGTCTTAAATTTGCTTAATTTTATTTACAAAATAATCTAACAAGGCCTCCTTTTCTTCCCCAATGGGAAGAATATTTTCTATTTCAGACTGCATCAAATTACACCACATTAAAAAAATATTTTGTTCTGGCTGAGGAATAATAACCAGCATTTTTTCAAATTTGAACGAATTTGCTCGCCAATTTGTTTGTTTACACCTAATTATGACGTCGATCGGTATATGTATACATACACCTAATCCCAAATTGAATGCAGCCATGATGAGTTATGGTATACTCTCTAATCATGACTCTGATTGGAAGCGCTGTAGTGTTGGTTAAGTGGAGGAGAGGTGCCTATTTTATACCTATCTCTGTCTCTCTCTAACTGGATCAGAAGTTATTGAACTATACTCATAATCTTTTCTCTAAAGATGTAAGTAGTATATAAACGCAGCTTCTGTGAATTTGAGGTCATTCACCCCAGCCATAAATACATCGCGAAAAAATCGCGACAGACCAACCGCCTCGACACCTTCCCCTCTGCCTCCTCACCACCTCCCCTCCACCGCCACCTGCCTACCTGTCTGCCTACCCCAAGTACTTAGTAGGCATTGCAAAATGTTTCACACCTCCGCCTTCCCCTGCCAATGACACCTACCTAATTAAGTACTTGATTGTGTAGTGACCACAACCTTTATAATTCACCTATAACGAAAATTACCATGAAAATATTACCCAAAAATTCAAAAAACTTTCCTTGAAAAATAATTATTAAAGTATTATGGGAAAATTTGAAAAAAAAAAAGTTTTATTAATTTATAATTGGAGCAGTGATTTTTTCCATGATTAATTGATCATGTATGAGAGGGTAGGTACATCATGAAATACCTATCAGCTCTCCACTAATGCAGTCTCCTACCAGTCCTACCTACTGGAGTGCTTAATTGTGTTTTGGCCAAGACCTTCACACATTTACATACAAACAAAATGTCTACCTAAGAAAATATTACATAAAAATGAAAAAAAGGGCTACAAAAATATTATGTAGAAATTTGAAAAAATAATTTTTGGTTAGTTTATGAATTTTTTTTGTTTTTCTGTGATTAATTAATCATGTATGCGTAGGTTGTGGGATTTTTTTTACGGTCAGTTGATTAATCTCATCACCCTTCTACTTTAAGTGGGTAATTTTTCATATTGATTTCTTTTAAATAAGAATTTCTCATTTAATAAAAAAATAATATTGATATATGTACCTACATCTTAAAATACCTACCGCCGCCTGCCAAAGACGCCTGCCTGCCTGCCTGCCTATCTACTTATTTAGTCAAGTGTTTTGACCAAGACCTTCACATTGTTGTAATTGTGCCTCTTAGAGGAGATCATAACATTACTGACAAGCACTTTATATAATATCTCTATCTTTTTCTCTGTCACATACATGTAAAAATTAAAAACAGCTGAGAGAATTTTTCCAAATCAATTTTTAAACATAGTTTGTAGGAATTATTTATTTTTCTGTGTGGTACACCTATGGTCTTATCAATATTTTATGTATACAAAATACATGAGAAAACTTACAAATAGATTTTTGTACATTATATTTAGGTAATACTTACCCTTGGTAAATATAAACCAGAAATGAAAAAAGGAATAGATTTTTATACATTTTATTTTACAAAGTAAAGAAAAAATGGTACAGAAATAGTTAAAATTGGTTCAATTGTTCTCGAATTTTAAAAAGAACTTCCAGTATAGAAAAATGATTTTTTGAAAATAAATTTTCCACATTAAACATAGATCCGTATTCATCTTCTTTGTCTTCGATTTCTTCCAACTTCTTGATTATTAATGGTGTTATATTTAGCTTTTTCAAGTGATTTTGATTTATTTCACGGATTTTGATTTCATTATATACGCCTGTTTCTCCGAGAAATACATAATCTAGATTCATTTTTTTGCACATTTTCTTGAATTTTCTTTCCGAAACTGAGAAGCCAGTCTCAAAGCAATATTGAATATAATTGAAAAAAAGTTTTCATATTCGTTTAGGTTGATCTTTTTGACATAACAACAATCACCAATAACTTTTGAACTTATTCTATCAATTTGTCCCAATATCAAAATGTCATCTTTGGCAAATTTAAATCTAATTATTTTTTTCAAGTATTCAATTTGATCATAAGCATGTTCATAATTTTCGCTAGTGATCTGAGTAATAGTCAACACTTCTGCAGGGTTAACAAAATTCTCTCCATGTCTTACCATAATGGCATAAAGTTTCTGGCATTCATTTGAATCCATTTTAAAAGGTGCTTTATGATAAATATTGAATTTTTTTTGAAAAAATGACGATTTTAATAAAAAAGATGACTTGTAAATGAATAATTGTCTAATGATCAGAGGTATTTTATAGGTTTGCCTACTTCCACCTCCTCCTTTTTTTTTTACGAATTTGAATAAGGAAAGATGATCGTTAAATAGAATTTACAAAATAAAACCTACATCTTAAAATACCTACTGACTAGATAGTTTTCCCTGCTGCCTCCAACCTATCTAACTAAGTACTTCTTCATGTTGTGACCAAGACCTTCACATTGTTGTAATTGTAGGTACCTAGTACTTATTGATGTTACAACCAAGACCTTCATTTCTTTTCTATTTACCTAATATAAATAAAACAACTACAAAAACATAACACAAAATTTAAAAATTTAAAAATCAATTTTATTGGTAATTAAAATTTTCATGATATGGTCAAATTGTTAAGGTATTAGATTAGAAATCCGGAGGTTGCTGGTTCAAATCCCAGTCCATCCAACAGATTTTTCTAGGAAATTAGAAAAAAAAATTGTTCATTTATAATTGAAGCAGAAAATGTTTTTATTTTTATTTTTGTGAACTTGAATAATGCAAGATAATTATTTAATATTACAATTTATTTTATAGGATTAATATAAATATTATCTAATATAATCTTCTTCAAATACCAATTTCTTAATAATATTACAACTTTGAGAGCAGATGAGAAACTATCCTAAGACATCATTTTTGTGACTGAATCATGATATTTTGAGGGGGTTTTCTTCCCTAGGGAGCTCCGCTCCCGTGGGAGGAAAAGTCACCTCTCTCTAGCGCTTGCGCCAGAGAGAGGTGACCCTCAAAATATCATGATTCAGTCACAAAAATGATGTCTTAGGATAGTTTCTGGAAGTAGGCAAACCTATAAAATACCTCTGATCATTAGACAATTATTCATTTACAAGTCATCTTTTTTATTAAAATCGTCATTTTTTCAAAAAAAATTCAATATTTATCATAAAGCACCTTTTAAAATGGATTCAAATGAATGCCAGAAACTTTATGCCATTATGGTAAGACATGGAGAGAATTTTGTTAACCCTGCAGAAGTGTTGACTATTACTCAGATCACTAGCGAAATTATGAACATGCTTATGATCAAATTGAATACTTGAAAAAAATAATTAGATTTAAATTTGCCAAAGATGACATTTTGATATTGGGACAAATTGATAGAATAAGTTCAAAAGTTATTGGTGATTGTTGTTATGTCAAAAAGATCAACCTAAACGAATATGAAAAACTTTTTTTCAATTATATTCAATATTGCTTTGAGACTGGCTTCTCAGTTTCGGAAAGAAAATTCAAGAAAATGTGCAAAAAAATGAATCTAGATTATGTATTTCTCGGAGAAACAGGCGTATATAATGAAATCAAAATCCGTGAAATAAATCAAAATCACTTGAAAAAGCTAAATATAACACCATTAATAATCAAGAAGTTGGAAGAAATCGAAGACAAAGAAGATGAATACGGATCTATGTTTTAATGTGGAAAATTTATTTTCAAAAAATCATTTTTCTATACTGGAAGTTCTTTTAAAATTCGAGAACAATTGAACCAATTTTAACTATTTCTGTACCATTTTTTCTTTACTTTGTAAAATAAAATGTATAAAAATCTATTCCTTTTTTCATTTCTGGTTTATATTTACCAAGGGTAAGTATTACCTAAATATAATGTACAAAAATCTATTTGTAAGTTTTCTCATGTATTTTGTATACATAAAATATTGATAAGACCATAGGTGTAC
This sequence comes from Pseudococcus viburni, assembly GCA_033439095.1. Lineage (NCBI taxonomy): Eukaryota > Metazoa > Arthropoda > Insecta > Hemiptera > Pseudococcidae > Pseudococcus > Pseudococcus viburni. Next base: position 521,804 of record JAVBJF010000256.1, read on the forward strand.
CACACAGAAAAATAAATAATTCCTACAAACTATGTTTAAAAATTGATTTGGAAAAATTCTCTCAGCTGTTTTTAATTTTTACATGTATGTGACAGAGAAAAAGATAGAGATATTATATAAAGTGCTTGTCAGTAATGTTATGATCTCCTCTAAGAGGCACAATTACAACAATGTGAAGGTCTTGGTCAAAACACTTGACTAAATAAGTAGATAGGCAGGCAGGCAGGCGTCTTTGGCAGGCGGCGGTAGGTATTTTAAGATGTAGGTACATATATCAATATTATTTTTTTATTAAATGAGAAATTCTTATTTAAAAGAAATCAATATGAAAAATTACCCACTTAAAGTAGAAGGGTGATGAGATTAATCAACTGACCGTAAAAAAAATCCCACAACCTACGCATACATGATTAATTAATCACAGAAAAACAAAAAAATTCATAAACTAACCAAAAATTATTTTTTCAAATTTCTACATAATATTTTTGTATTTATTTTTTTAATGAAACAATTTTTTTAATTTTTGTGTAATATTTTCTTAGGTAGTTGTTTTGTTTATACATAAATGTGTGAAGGTCTTGGTCAAAACACAATTAGGCACACCAATAGGTAGGCGACTGCATTAGTGGAGAGGCGGTAGGTATTTCATAATGTACCTTAACTTCCCATACATGATCAATTAATCATGGAAAAAATCAATGCTCCAATTACAAATGAATAAAACTAAAATTATTTTTCAAATTTTCCCATAATATTTTTATAATTATTTTTCAAGGAAAGTTTTTTGAATTTTTGGGTAATATTTTCATGGTAATTTTCGTTATAGGTGAATTATAAAGGTTGTGGTCACTACACAATCAAGTACTTAATTAGGTAGGTGTCATTGGCCGGGGAAGGCGGAGGTGTGAAACATTTTGCAATGCCTACTAAGTACTTGGGGTAGGCAGACAGGTAGGCAGGTGGCGGTGGAGGGGAGGTGGTGAGGAGGCAGAGGGGAAGGTGTCGAGGCGGTTGGTCTGTCACGATTTTTTCGCGATGTATTTATGGCTGGGGTGAATGACCTCAAATTCACAGAAGCTGCGTTTATATACTACTTACATCTTTAGAGAAAAGATTATGAGTATAGTTCAATAACTTCTGATCCAGTTAGAGAGAGACAGAGATAGGTATAAAATAGGCACCTCTCCTCCACTTAACCAACACTACAGCGCTTCCAATCAGAGTCATGATTAGAGAGTATACCATAACTCATCATGGCTGCATTCAATTTGGGATTAGGTGTATGTATACATATACCGATCGACGTCATAATTAGGTGTAAACAAACAAATTGGCGAGCAAATTCGTTCAAATTTGAAAAAATGCTGGTTTATTATTCCTCAGCCAGAACAAAATATTTTTTTTAATGTGGTGTAATTTGATGCAGTCTGAAATAGAAAATATTCTACCCATAGGGGAAGAAAAGGAGGCCTTGTTAGATTATTTTGTAAATAAAATTAAGCAAATTTAAGACATTAAATTTTACCCATAGATCATGCGAAATTTAATTGTAAGTGTAAATGTCAATTTCAAAAATAAAATAAAAATAATTAGTTGCATCAATATTGTTCTTATTTAGTGTTTAAATGTACCTAGGTAATTAAAAACAAATTAAAAAGATCGCCATCTTTAAACTGATCAGATTTTTTATTTATTTTTTTTTTCAATTTTCACTGATTACATGGGTACAGATTTTTTTTCTTCCAGATTCGCGATCTTTTCAGCATTACCTAGGTAAAAAAATTGTTTCAATTTTCAAACAATCTTTGAAAATTAAATTCCAGATGGTCTTTGGAAAAAAAATTCATTTATTTTGAATTTTCGTATCTAGTGTTTTAATGTAGGTACCTAGGTAATTCAAACAAAATTGAAAAGATCGCCATCTTTAAACTGAACAGATTTTTCAATTTTCACTGATTTCCTCTCAATGATGGGTACATAGATTTTTTTTCTTCTTCTTCCAATAAGTATTTCAGATTCGCGATCTTTTTCAGCATTAACTCTGTAGAAAAATTGCTTCAATTTTCAAGGCTATCTTTGAAAAAAAAACTAATCAAAATTAAATTACAGATAACTTGAAAAAAAATCATTTATTTTGAAATAAATGTAGTACAATAAACACCAAATTACATGTTATACTACTACTACTAACAAAAACACAAACTAATATTAAATAGCTTGAGAATCGCCAACACCTCGATCCCCTCGTATTATAGATAATACCTTGGCAGTATAGTCAACCTGTTTTAAATAAAATAGAAAAAAAAAAATGAAAAATCTTGATTAAATTCTCTCCACAATACAAAGTAGCTGCCGCCTGGGTATTCCGGCATACGAGAAAGACAGCCAGTTTACAGTGATCTTCCCTCCTTCTCCTCCTTCAGCAATACCAGTTTCAAGAAGTGTGTGTGTGTGTGTGTGTGTGTGTAATGCCAACATTGTAAGGTAGCTGTTTGGAAGAGGTGCAAGAGTGAAGGGGGTACGTTGGTAAGAACCGATATATGGCAACCATGTTTATACACGCTACTCTACTCGCTGTCACTTTCATCCTTACCTGAGCTGTTATTGCAGGGGTTCATAAACTTGTCAATTTCATAATGTCCATAAGCCAGGCTATGAATATTATCATAGAAAAATCTTTTATCACAAAAATTGACCAAGGCTTTTTTTCTTTGACAAATTGTGTATATTTTATGCTTTTTAGATTGAAATTGAAACTGTTTAGTAATTAAATCCACATTTTCGAATAAGCAGGCATAAAAATCTTCGAAATTAATTTCCTTCTGGATGACAGATTTATTTATACCTTTAATTTTTTTAATATCTTTTGGGAAAATTTTTAAACTGTACACCTTCGGTGATAAAGAAAAATAATTTTTGACATTGATATACACCTAGCTCATCTTTAAAAAAGCCTGGTACCTTACGATTTTTAGAACTAAATACAGGATGGTTAGGGGGAAAATTACTGGTATCGAAAAATTGAGAATTATTTTTTTGGATATAGGGATAAATATCTATAGTTTTAACGCTCAAAATAAACGAATCTGTATCCATGTAAAGTAATTCTGGAAATTCGAGATCTTCGAAAATTCCCCCCAAATTTTCATAGTAAAATTTGTACATGAAATTTCTCGATTTTTCCAGTACAGTTACACCAGCGTAAATAGGTTTTGTCAGCTTGATTAATGCCTTATGGAAATGAATGCCTACCAAATTTTTCGAAAAAAATTACACTGTTTTTGAAAGTTGGTTTGGAGACGGCGGTAGAAAATTGTTTCGCCGAGCAAACCAATTTAAAAGCCATATATTTCCGGGAATTTTCGAGAAGCTTACCAAACACCGAATTGCTAATCAATTTATATAAATTAATTTCAAAATCAGTTTTAGCTTTTTGTCTCAAAGAAGTATTCACGTCGATAAATTGTTTCAAAAAATTTTTTTTGCGAAAATTGTAAAACTTTGTGTACTTTTTCCAAAACTAAGCCGTGTTTTAAACAAGTTTTCAAGTTTTCGTAATAAATTATGTATCCCTTTTTATCTTCCAAGGTACATAAGAGCTTGCAACTTTTAGAATTTGGAGGTGTTTTTTCTCTCTGGGGCAAACGGTAGATTATTGTGTAAATTGTGAATTTTGGGGGGGTATAAAAGATCTATTTCCAAGTAATACCCCGTATCACTTTCCTCTTCCAAATTCAAAATGAAATCCGACGTAAATTTCTTCACCTCCACCTCATCGAGCCATTTAAAATGCCTCAAAGGTAGATAACTGGACATAATATGAGCATAGAGCGCATTTGCATCGGTATAAAAAATGCTAACTGGAGGTTTATTTTCATCGTAGATACCATCCGGGAGATGAATATTATTTGATTCGGCGTATTTAGTTACCGTTTGGGTAATTCCTCCTCTCATTGCTCTCTCAAAAAACAAAAACATATTTATATCGGTCAACTGTTCAAACTCTACACCAGTCACTTTAAGCATCGCCTCAAAGCCATATCCTGGAAGAGAAACAAAGTAACACGGGTCTAGACCGTAATTTTTGAGAGCCATTTTCCTAAATGAAACAAAAACATCGGCCAACAACAGACAGTCTGCGATTACGTAAACGCATAAATAATCGCTCAAATTGGAGCACTTGAAAGTTGACCAAACCTTTTTCACAAATTCGTAATCCTCGCTGGAAATATTTTCATCATTTAGACGATTATAAAAATCCGCTTTACTAGGTATTTCAGTTTGACGAAGTTTAATTTCCGAATCCAAAAAATCGTAACAAAAAAACCCCTTTTTAGTGACAAGTTGAAATTTGGACATTTCTGAAAAATACCCTCTAGTATGAATCATTTCATCTTGAGGTAAAATTTCTACCAACGATCTGAGGCTAGATGCTAAAAATCGATACGAATCCACAAATCTTATCCAAAAATTAGGCCCCACTTTTTTGGAAAAACTTATATACTTTTCTTCCGTACTTGGTATAACTTTCATTTCTTGGGTGTTTTTTTTATAACCTCGTAATATAAGATGAGCATCGTACCTACTCAAATTATGGAAAAATATTGGTAAAAAATTTGGTACCGTATTCTGTAAATTACATCGCACGTGAGCTGGACCCTCAAAAACTCCATCGGTATGCTTATGATGCCTTACCCTAAATTGCTTAACAAGAAATTCTTCCCCACAAATGCAACAATTTGGACTGTTCCAAAATCTACGTTTATCCTGCCAAGATAACGTAGAAGGATCGAGGTAAAGAAATTTTCTATATTTTTCTCGAATTTTTAACCCTAGCTTTTTGATCATTTTAAAAAAAACATCCGCCGCATTTTTACCGACATAACAAACCGGTTTCTTTGGTCTTCTCGGTTTACCGTTAGCTTTCATTTCAAAAATATCGCGATAATGAACTACGTAAAAACAAAACGCTATAGGCACGTGTTCCTGGAATTTCCTAGTATTCACACGATTTGTCAATTCTGTAATCGATTCTACAGGCTTTAACATCGTTTCAAAATCGGCAAAAACTACATAATCGATGGGATTCTCGTATTTAAAATTTTTAAACTTCAAAATATTGTTTCCTTCCTTTGGTAATTCGAATCTCGATGGATTTTTGTCTACATCTTCGTTACAAAATCGTTTATGTTCCTTCAGTTTATCTTCCTTATCCTTTCCATAATAGTGAGTCAAACAACGTTTGCACACCACTACACCCTTATTGTGAGAGTTCAATTGTTTGGAAACCAACCTACTAAAATTTTTGATGTAGGTATAATGACAAATAGTTTTGTTTTTCAACATCAGTAAATCGTAATGAAATGTTTTCTCTTTTTCACATACCTTAATTGGTAAAACTTTAGCCCTTTCGTACACGTAAACATTTATCGAAACGTTGACTTATTTTTTTCAAATTTTTTAATATCGTTCAAAGTCACCGGAAAATTTATTTCACTGAAATCAAATTTTATTTTACGTTTTTGGGATAATTTTTTCTCAATATGTTTATAAGATTCTATATAACTGGGGTTACTCTGAACAAATTTTGCGAAAATGCAATAATAAAAACACTTATCATCGTTATTTTTGATATTAATTATAGCGCGTTTCAATTTCAACTGTCGAGGCAGATCTATAAACGTTCCCCCTTTTTTGAAAATATCATTGCGATTCATACGCATCTCTAATTCTGAAACGCCATTAAACATCCACCCCGAACCACCATTATTCAATTCGTCATTCTGCACATCTATCTGGGGGAAAATTTCATTTCGAAATTTCTCTATAATATCATCATTTTTGAACAAAGTAACATTAGACGTATTTAAATTGAACAATTGTTCCTCACCAGTAAGCTTTTTGTAGTAAACGTATAAATTACAATTATTTTCAACGAAGAGGCGTTATTTAACCGAGAATTTAAAACTTCTTGTAAAGAATTTTCAATTTTATCGAAAAATTGAGAGATTGAAAATTCCGGATTACGATTTAGAAAAATAATCGTAGCTACGCGATTTTTAAAAGCTGACTTACCAGTCAACATGAAAAAACCTAATTTTTCAAAATGTTTATACTTTTCCAAAACCTTATCTAAATGATCTCGAGATTTTTCATGACTGATCCAATCTGTCTTCTTTGTAAAACCAATTTCACACACATCACACTTGAAACGACCCTGATTAAAAAATAATTTCAATTACTCATTAAATTTAATAAAAATTGAAAAAAATATGAAGAGGGAAGAGCACTGCTTAGTCCTACAATTTTAATTACAAAATACACACAACAACAAAAAAAATTCAACAAACCTTCGGAGAGGAGGGAGTTGAAGATTCATCTTCCTTATATTTCTTTTTCAAATAATTTCGTTTTTCAACCATTTCTGCTGGTACAAACTCATCTTGATTATCGATTATAATATAATCCTCCATTGATAGTTCAGACATTTCGGTAATTACTGCCATAATTTTTTTAACAGTAATAAAAAATGGAGAACTAATAACAAAGGACAATTCTTCCTTGTTCTATGCACAAAACAAATGAAAATAACAAAAAAAATATAATAATAACACTCAATAAATCGAAAAATTTGAATTATTAAACACTTACCATTTCCTCAATCTGCATGCCACTATACTTGAATAATAAAGTCACTTCCAATAGTACTTTCAAATCATCAAAAGACATTTTTGGGTTAAAAATTCGAATTCTAAAAAAATTAGATGGTGCTTTCCTCTTCAAAGATTCCTTTTCATTAGTGCTAGCTGGGGCACTAGTGGAAGCACTGGTGGAATCATTATTTTCCGAACTCATCTTTTATAATTTTTCGAAATTAAAAAATTACACAATAATACCAAAGATAATAAATCACTCTTGAACTGTACTAAGAGAACTCACTTTTATAAATGATTTTACAATTACCCCACACAACAAGACCAAGTACATTAATTTGTAAATTTTTCAACTAAAAAAAAAATTCTCAGAAAACTAAACCCAATTAGTTAATTAATTCTTTCACTTCTCCACTTCACTCATTCTAGTAACCAAAATTAATTGATCAGGTTTAAAAAAAATTCTGTGAAATTAAAAAAATAAAAAATTGAAAAATAAGCTTCATTTTTTACCCACTTGGATCTCTGGTAGCATTGATTGAATGATTTGATCGATTTTAATTTGTAATCATACCAACAGATTCTCTACTAATATGTATTAGGCGATTTTTTTTTTTTTTTTAATTTCAATGCATGAATTTATAACACCAATTGAATTTGTCATGGAAGATCAACATGAAAAAAACTGAAGATGATTCGGGATATGATTGTTTAAAATAAATTTTCAATTCAATTATTTTAAATCAGATATTTCTTCTTTGAATAAGTCAGGTGATTGACGAATATTTTGATTCTTTTTTTCATTTCATTAATAATTACATCATTTCGTATAAATCGTATTTGACACAATTATCATGAAGATGATTCGGGATATGATTGCTTAAAATAAATTTTTAATTCAATTATTTTAAATCAGTTATTTCTTCTTTGAAGCTACTCACACCGCCCGCCGCCCCTGGGCCCCCTCCCCTAACACTCCCGCGGGAGCGAAGCTCCCTAGGGAGTACCGAATACTTAGATCGCGAATTCGTCTCTATTTTACCTAGTAGCCGTAGGTACGTATCGAAATATCAAAAAAAAAATTCAAATTTCGGAGGGAAAACGCTTCCTTAGAAAAAAAACAAAAAATTTCAAAATTAAAAAAAATAAAAATCGACGTAATTTAAATTTCGCGTAATTTACCCGGTAATTTCGAATTCGGAAAATCATTCGAAAATTTTTCGGCGGAAAAAAAAATTCAAATTTTGGCGGGGAAATTTTTTTGAATTTTGGCGGAAATTTTTTTTTGGGAATTTAACACGTGGTGTTTTAGCCAGCATCATGACGTCACGGTATTTATGACGTCACGGTAATTACGATGACGTCACGGTAATTACCCCTCCCTCCCCCCTCGGTAATTACGCGGTAATTACCGGTAATTACGCGGTAATTTAAAAAATGTCTTGAACGGGCAGTTTGACACTACTACCGTGACAATTATTTCCACGGTTTTTACGGGGGCCCGTGAGAACCGTGAGTATTATTTCCACGGTTTTCACGGGTGCCCGTGAGAACCGTGAATAATATTTCCACGGTTTTCACGGGGGCCCGTGAGAACCGTGAGAATCATCTCCACGGAATTACGGGGGCCCGTGAGAACCGTGACAATTATTTCCACGGTTTTTCACGGGGGCCCGTGAGAACCGTGACAAATTTTTCCAGGT